>ONZQ02000004.1:71943-226471 GCA_900312665.1 Cephalotrichum gorgonifer | reverse complement strand
TTTTGGGGTTACCCTGCGAGCGCCACTGTTTCAGATAACTGGGGCCGACGCTTGTTAAAAATAGGGAACATCGAACGAAAAAAAGCTGCTGGGGACAGGGAGAACAAGTAAACTTGCGCAAGTCACTCATAGATTTGCGGCCCGCCCGCGAGGTCACCAAGAACAACCACCCCCGCCCCCCCGGCGCACACACGATGCGAAGAAAAAGCCGACGCGAGCGTCCATTGCGCGCGCGCTTACGGAGGACGGCATGGCCGCAACCCACACGCACGCCCACGCCCACACAAGTACCGAGTGTCGTTAGTGTCGTCTATGCACACCGTCGACCGCAAAGCATCATGGTAGTCTGATAGGGCTGCTCTGCTGGACCATGACGCTGTTCGTCTTCTCAAATTCTGGTTTGCTTCACATGGTTCCCTAACCCTATAAAATGAGTAAGTGGGATGGTCCTCTTCTCGGCGATTTACAAGTGTGTCCCGCGTTGTATTATTACTCCGTATGGGCACGGAGTACGGATACAATCCTGTCGCTGGGCGGCTTCTCAGCTACCCGTGTATGAACCATGAGCCTCACCGCCTGCCCCCCAACTTTCAACTTTGAGGACGAGGATGGCGATGGAGCGTGAGTAAGCAGCGGGCATTCTTGAAGTGTTGCTTTCCGACACGTTGGGCCGAAATTAGATCGTCCAAGTCATGATCCATGTCCTGAAAATGAGATGCGCCGAGCTAAGTTTAGACTCCGGACTTGCATCGTTCCCCGAACCTAGGGCGGTAGATCTTAGTGTTGTCGACTTGTCCTAGATGGGCCGCCATGTTGGTGAAAATGAAAGGGACTGGAAGCGCCAGTCCATTTTTAGGTGCAAGGAGATTGAAGGAGGACACAGTGTCCGGTCGTCGGCCATGATTCTCAATATAGGTTGGTGTCAGCAAGAAGGACAGCGGGGGTCTTGAGCCAAGGACATATCAAGTCCCTCCCCCGATCCGGAAATTCGAAAATGGTGACTTCAGTGGGGTTAACATGGAGTGGCAGTAATGCATGGCGTTCTTGTTTGCTTGGTTGACGGGAAGCTGCCCACATCAACCAGAAGCCCAGGAATTGGGGGGAGGCGCTTTTCAGACAGAAAGCAGACGGCATGACTTGGTCTAGTAGGGCTAATCAAAATCGTCATGGAATCGATAAATCCGCAACGCGGCGGGGTGGCCGCTGGCTCCGTCTCCTATCGTCGCTCCCACCAAGGCAAATACGAAGTAAAAACTCGCCTCACGACGGAGGAAACTACAGTGTGTTGCCTCTCAAATTCTGTAGTATTCATCATCCTCAGCATCTCTCTGTGCCCGTGCGCTCGAAATCGGCCTCCGCTCTCCACTTGTGCGAGTACCACTTGTCCCATGGCCTCCAAGTCGCCCACAAACACTGGACAAGCCCACCCACCAACTGACAAGATCAAGCACCAATGAACGGCGGCCCCTCAAGATTCAAGGAATCCCACCCCTCACACCAAAATCCCGCCTGCAGCCTTTGATTGGCCGGCCCTTGGCGCCGAGGTGGGTCGGCTGTGCAGTGGGTGCCTATAAATAGAAGGGCGTGCGTTTCCCAGGCCAGCGACCAGTCAGACTGGGCGATGGAGCGGCACTTGCTGCACCAAGGCGGGACACAGTACGAAGATGACAAGTTGTGAAGGGCTAGCGTGGCGTGGGGTGTCTGTGCCCGCCCCGCCCACGACCTGCCCGTCGCAGGTTGCCAAATACAAGTAATACATGCGAGTATGGAAGCACCAGCAAGGACCATGGAAGGCGATGGCAAGGATTGAAGAGACTGAAGGACGACTACCACAGACAGTATTGGCCACCGTTTCTTCCTCGCGAGGAATGGCCCTAATTCTCCTAGTGCCACGAACTGTGGGTGCTTGTTCGGTAGCCTCTAGATCACACGTGCTCGTATCCGTACTCGTCAAGCCTATCCTCCGTATTCAGTAACCCCTGACCCACTCTGCACAACTTGGCGAGTTGGCCAGGCTGGGGTCGCTCCCTTTTCTCGCCCGGGGCCAATTGTTCCCTTCCCTCCCTTCTCGACTTTCCTGGCACTCTCAGGTTTCTCGAGTTGCTCGGAATAGAATGGTACTCCGTGTAAACACTGTATGCAAATGGATATGGTCTGGCTTGGGAAGGTACGACTGGCTCTTACCCCTGTTTGTTTCGTCGACGTTTCTCTCACCGTGCTGGGCGCTCCTGCCCTGTCGCTAGTTGTTACTGCCTCACTGGGTTGCTACTAACACGCCCCTCTCACCCCTGTCTTCCCCTGTTCCTTCTACCCCCCCCCCCCCCTTCCTAATCCCTCCGCCACCCGCTTCCGTCTCGTTGGCCAGTCTCATCTCGCGGCCATTCTTCCCGCTCTCTCAACCCCCCCCCAGTCTTCACTTCCATCCTGCCTGCGGCACGCAACGGGACCCGAATAGGCTGTTGCCATTGGCCCTCTCCGGACAACCTTCCCCAGGAGACACCCCAGTGTCAGACAGTTTGGCAGTCTTTGTATCTTTTCCCTCTCCCTCTTCTTTCCTCCACCTCCGCTTCTTAACCACCCACCGGCTAGCCGTCCACTACCCAAAACCAGAGCAGCCAAACAAAAACTAAGCGCCGCCCGCACAACTCATTTCCATTCTCAACCCCCCCTTCTTACCGCCGACGACGTTTCCTCACATCCCTTGAAGAGGATGGTTCCTTGACAATATACGTTTGTTGCCAGCAATCGACCGATAACACCATGTGCTAGTCCTCGCTGGCGTTCATCGATCCTTCTTTCTCCTTCTCCTTCTCTCGTCTTTCTCCCGCTGTCATTCCCCCGTTTCAACGGCAATCCTCGAGACAGGCCCGGCGGCAACTCAACCACCGAACGAACGAACGAACGAACGACAAGGCCACGAGAAGGGGAAAGCCAGGGGCCACACGTCCTTTGACAGATCGAACCCCTTCCGCCTCTTTCTTTCGTCCCCGCGCCCGACCCTCGAGCATTCGCGGGTTCCCCTTCTCTGGCAACATCCAGGATTCAGCAGCGCTGTCCGTACAACGACGTAATCGATCCTTACGCTCTCAACCACCCGAAGTTTCTTTTGTTACCCTTCAGTTTCCGCGAACTTAATATCTGGCCTTTTTTTGTGTGTATAATTCGAACTGCGACCTCTTTTTTCCCCGGTTATTCGTAATATAATCCTCCCTCCGCCTCTCTGTCGAACCGAGACACAGCCTCTAGCGATAGCCACGAGCCGCCTCACAAACGAACTACCGTACTACATTCAACCTGCTTCCCTTCTCAGCTCCAGCGCGAATACTATCCAGCATCACCGACTCGTTCGGCTGACCACTCCAGTACCGTCGCGTCGCGAAGGAAATATGCCGTCTGCCACTGCGCGGAGATACTTCGAGGACCAGATTCCCTCGTTCATGTCTGTTTTCGATCTGGACGCGGAGACCATGGCAGACCGGGAGACCGTTACGGTAGTCGACCCTAAACTCGTCACGGTGGAACCTGGCTGCGCCCCGCTATCGGGACCGCCGACCTTCGTCCAACAGCAGGTGCTGCGACCCGGCGCGATGCCCTCAGATGCGATACACAAACACCATGGCAGCACCTCCACACAAGCATCCGAGTCGGCGGACTCGTCGCCTACAACGACCTTGTCGACTGCCGATTCTTCTCCCCTCTCCGACCCATCCCCGTCATCCTCGCCAGACTCCCCCGCCAACCTCATACCACTATCGTCCTACCCCGGCCCTAGCTTTGGTTGCCTACCCTCAACCCTCTCAAGCCTAACAGTAACGGACTACCCCAACGCCGATAGTAGGCCGATGACCTCGCCGTCGCCTAGGCGGGCGCGCAACATGAAAGGTCTATCGATTCAGCCGCCCACGATCGCATCTAGCCTCGCCGAGCCTGCGTCACCCTCGACGACCTTCATAAAACCCATTGTCCCGCCCATGAGGAAGCGGCCCAGCCAGCTCAGTCTCCAAACCAACACGTCGGATCTGGTCATGAGAAACACCACCCTCAATGTGCCGAGCTCGCCTGCTCTGCCACCCATCCTACAAAGACGCGCTCTCAAGCACTCGGCCTCGACGCCGCATATGCTCACGGGATTGAAATCGTCCACGTTCGGCCCCGCGGGCGGTATGGGTTTCCCCAAAGTCCTCGAGCGCAACGAGAACGGCTTGTCCGAAATACTGCGGCCCTCGAGGCTGAACATTGGACAGAGTCTGAACTGCACCATTACCGAGGAGGCCTCGCCCATCAGGACGCAGGTCGCGAACCGCGGTGCGATTGACATGATGGGCCTGAGGGATGAGAGCGAGAACAATGAGGACCAGAAATCGCCGGGCTACCCTGACGGCCCGATTGCGATCTACGACGACAACGTCTTCCTTTACCTGGAGCCGACTGCCGACGAAGCGGCCAAGTTCGACCTCGTGATTAACGTCGCGCGAGAGGTCCGTAACCCGTTCTCCCCATTGTCGGAGACGACTCAGGATAAACCCGAACCAGAGCAGCCAAGTCCCGCGGACGACAGCCCCATCCCCGACACGGCGCTCACCGACGCCAGCTTCAGGACGGCGTTCGAATACCCCCCACCCACGCACCCTGATGAGCTGATGGGTGAAACCACGCCTACCACACCAAAGGCTCTGTTCCCTTCCAAGCAGCCGGAGTATATCCACATGCTGTGGGATCATAACACTGATATCTCTCCTGACCTGCTGTCTCTGTGCGAGAAGGTCGAGGAGACAACAAAGGAGGGCAAGAAGGTGCTCATCCACTGTCAGCAGGGCGCCAGCCGATCGGCAAGCCTCATCATCGCCTACGGCCTCTTCCGAAACCCCGAGCTTAGCGTCAACGACGCGTACTACGCGGCGCAGGCTAAGAGCAGGTGGATTAGCCCCAACATGAGGCTCATGTACTGCCTACAGGACTTCCAGAAGGAGATATCGAAGAAGAAGTCTAACCCAGGGTCGGCCCTGCGGCAGCGCTCCGGGCGCAGCCCTACGAAGCACCGCCTGACGCTGTCCGCAGACGGCATCGATATATCGTCGTCCTCAACCACTTCGCCGCCGCTGACAGCGCCCTTGTACGGCGAGGACGAGGAGAGCAGGGGGCGTACGCCCGGGAGCAGGTCCTCCGCAAATCACCAAAGGGGCAACTCGACCCCCGCGAGCAGCAAACCCATCTCCCCAGGGCCGTCATCGGCGCCGTCGAGCTTCTCATGGGAAGACCCTGATACCCAGAATGACCCAGGAAAGCTCGGACGGTTCAACCTCTCGGATATCAAACTACCGCCGGCTCCCCCAAGGGAAGAGCCGGTGTTCAAAAGGATAGCGCCACCGACCAGGGCGCCACCTCCGCCGCCGCCGCCGAAGATGACATTCGACCTCGGTCTCAAGCCGATGGACATATCCCGGCCGCCGCCGACACCCGCCTTCCCGCCCCGCAGCTTCGAATCTCACGGCTCATTCGGCTTCTCGGGCTTCTCCTTCCAACCGCAGCCCACGTATGCGCCTCCGCCACCTCCATCGCCGCCAAGGAACGACGAGCCCAAGGAACGGCGGATCACACTTAAGCGGTCCTTCGTCGACGACTCGGCGCTAATGTCACCGCGCGTCGAGACGATGATGAACAACCCTCTCCGAGACCCGTCACCCGTCCCCGAGGTCGCAGGGATGAGCTTCGCGGAGCCACCGCCCGCGCCCGCGCCTACGGACCCCGCGGGCGGCCTCTTCTCTCCCCGGGCGACGAGCTTCCCTAGGGATCTCTTCTCAATCTTTGCGAGACCACCTCCGGCGGTTGCGGACCCGCGTAGTCCGCCGACAAAGGGGGAGGCACCTATCGTGAGGTCTATTGACGAGCTATTATAACGACCGCCCTGACTGGATTGTCCGGGACCTGTGAAAACATCACTGCCAAACCATCAATCTATTTTTCATTTGTCATTTATCTCTATCATGTGCAGGGAAACCTGTGGGAAAAGGAGCAAAGAGGGGCGGATGTTGGGTCATGTGAAGCGACGGGAATGAAGAGTATCTTGCTTCTAGAGCCTTAAGGCGTTTTTGGCGAGGGGAAGGGGTGGGAGAAACCCGGGTTTCATTGTGTGGCTTACTCTGTATTTTCTTGGATTGCTGTCTGAATGATATCCTACGTCTTTTGACCTTTGAGGGCCTTGAGTGCGTGATTCTAAGTCTGGATATATTTACACGTGGTCAACAGTGACATTGGGATCTTTCTTTGCTGTACGTGCCCGCCAATACCTGCCAGCCGACCCTTGTCGTGTCGAAGCGAGTAAGTATGCCTGCCCAGTTCTATTCGTATTAGACGGGCACTATTACATCGAACCCTTCCAATCCAGTTCTTCCGGAGAGCGGAGTTGGTAAGACCGCCAATTCGACGGGACAGGAGTGCTCTACCCACCCGCAGAGGACAACAGCAAAGACAGGTCCCAAGAATGAACCGGATTTCCTCGAGGAGCCAGGGTAATATGGGTAAGACCTGAGGTGCTCGCGAGATCACATCCACGCAGCCGTTTCTTCGGTCAGATAAGATTCCTGCTTTTCCCCTTTTTGTTCTTTATTCTTTCAATATAAGTTCTTGTCTCTCTACCAAAAAAAAAAGGCCCGTGGAGCTGCTAAGACGGGTAATCTATCAACACATCTATGCAAGATATATACAGTTTTCTCCCCACCCACCACCCGCCTCTCTCTCCTCCTCTCTAGGTCGCGGACGAGCTCTTTTTTTGGGTTGGTTTTTTTTCTTACTTGTTCTTCTTCGCCGCCTCCTTCGCCGCCTTCTCCCTCCGCGCGATGGCGGCCTCGGCACCGATGCCGCCGAACACGAGCCCCACGCCGAGCCACTGCATACCCGAGAGGTGGTGGCCGAAGGCCACGACGGAGAGGATCATGGTGAACATCTTGCGCGTCACCGTCACCGTCACGAGAAGAACGGACGAGAAGGTCGCGAGGGTGTAGACTAAAGTATCTCCCGTTAGTCAATGCGCCAACACAACATACAGGAGGAGGAAAAACGGGTGGAAGAGGGGGGGAAGGGGAGGAAGGTTGAGTGAGGGAGGGGTCTGCAAAAAGAATATTAAAAACGTACAGATGAAAACCTGGCCCACGGCCCCAAAGGCCGCGAATCCCAGCACGTCCTTCCACACGGACGGGTACCTCGCCATGAACGCCAGCGCGGCGTCTAGCTCGCCGCCCGTGCCCACGACGTCGGCGCCCAGCCAGCTCCCCAGCGCCGTGCGCGCGATCCAGGGGCTCAGGACGAGGTAGCCACCCGTGACGAGGGTGCCCATGACGTTGTTGGCGACCATCATCTGCGGGCCCGTGTAGGGGGCGAAGGCGCGGAAGATGTAGTCCTGCGTGGTGTTGGTCAGGCCGTCGAACAGCAAGTTGATGCCCAGGAGGAGCATGCCCCAGGAGGCGTCCCTGTCCTCGTGGACGGCGCTCGCGCCGCCGTGCCTCTTGCCGCTGTGCAGGGTGAAGACGGCCACGCCCGCCGTCACGGCCGCGACGACGAGGTACTTGTACAGCGGGTAGCGGCGGCGGAAGAGCGTGATGTGGAGGAACATGACGGGCAGGAGCTTGCAGCTCTTGGCGAGCAGGAAGGTGATGTAGTCGATGTGCGAGAGGGAGGCGTAGCCGAAGGGCGAGGCGAGGGAGCTCGTCACCGCGACGAGGGCGAGCGGGAGGAGGATGCTGGCGCTGGGTATCACGGCCGGGATGGGCTTGTTCTTGGGCGTGCTGAGGACGAGGTACAGGAGGCCCGTGGTGGCCGCGAAGGCGGACTGGATCGTGTTGAGGAAGACGGGGAACTGGAACACCTCGGGCGCGTCGGCGGGGCCGTACGGCGTCGTCGTGAGCTTCTCCTGCAGGTAGCCCCACGTCAAGCTATATATATACCCTCGTTAGTTTCCGTATATCCCGGGGCCGGAGGAGCATTCCAGCTGAACCGTCCACCCTGGGGTTCCAGGACTCACAAGCTAGCGTATATGCCCCCCACCGCAATCGCGAGCTCCATGGCGCCTGCCTCCTTGCTCTCCGTGGCCGGGCCCTTCCGCTCCGGCTCCGGGTCCCGCCCGGCGGGGCTCGCGACGCCGTTCGCATTCTTGCGCGGTCGCATCTCGCGTGAGAAGTACTCGTCCGAGACCTCCCTCCGAATAGGCGTCGCCTGCTTAGTGCGCGCCATTTCTCGTTCTCTCAATCCAGAGATACCGGAGTCAAGAGTGGTGGTGGTGGTGGTTTAAAAGGAGTGCTGCGTTGCCGGATGCCCGGTCGACGAATAATGCTTCGCGCGTCGCAAATGGTGGCAGATGTTTCGATGAGACAGGAACAAGAACGTGTGACGGAAAAGAAAAGAGGCCAAAAAAGAGGCAAAAGAAATAAGCGAAGCGAAACAATTGATCTACTATTACTCGCACGGAAGGGGAGGGGAAAGCAAAGTAAAGAACGTGTCAAGAGGAAGGAACAGAATGGCCGAGTGAGTGAGCCAGGTTCAAGACGGCGGGCAAGGTCAATTAAGCTCTGATGTCAATTGGAGATGACATGCTGGCTTCAATTCTGTTCTGGACCCAGGCAAGGTACAGGGTACCAAGGTGACAGCGGGAATCTTCTCATTTAACCCGTATTAGGTACGTCTCTATTTTGTGGGGGCGGGGCACGGCACTCTCATCTCACGGACTCCAGTACAGGTTCTTCGTCAAACTGGACTCGGTGGTATTATTCTTCAATGAAGACTGGAACGACAGCTCTCGCTCACCCAGTGATATTATTATATTTCACCGACTCCCACACACATAGTCACATAGTCACACACTCACATGAACGCAATTCAATTGAAACAAAGTCAACTTGACAAAACGTAATGATATTCATCGTCATCTTTTTTTCTTCGCACGGAGAGCTCTCCTATCCATGCTATTAGGACAGGTAAACCATGGCCGACTGAGGATCGAGTGAGGAGGAGGAGGAGGAGGGATAAGTGATGTGCGGTCGCGAGAGCAGTGGCCAGGCTGAGTAAGGACTTGTTCGGAAACGAGAGCAAGGTATAAAGCATCCGGGGTGCTCGGCCGGTTAGTCGTCCAAAGAAAACAAAACTAGAATCTCCCAGGTCCACCCCATCCAACGCAAAATCAACCGTGACACCCTTGGCCACATACGCCATAACATCCATTGTCCGAGCTCAGTTTCGTGTGTGTGCACCATCCGATCAAGAATGAGCCACCCTTCGGACCCTTCCTTCTGGTATCGAAAGCAAGATATCGCGCCTTTTCGAAAAAGAAACAACCTGTTATGAGGATATCATAAGACCCCTTCCACCTTCCCCACCAAGCCAACTGCTTCAACAGTGTCCACTCAACCCTCCTCCCAACGAGACTGAGAACTCTTCGCCTAGGTGAACGAAAAACGAAAGGGGGCGCGGCCGAGGTGTGAGCAGAAGCATATGTCGAGGTGTGCCGTCGGGGCGTTTGAGTCGCTAAAACGGTGACGGGGACGTAGGGGTTAGACGGGGAGGGCAGCCGTCCAAGGAGAGAGTGAGCCGATTGCGGTAAATGAAATCCTTACTTCTCCTTCGTCGGTTGAGGATTGATGTCGTGTTGCGGGATGTGAGATCAAGGTAAAACAAGAGGACAAATAGCAGAGACGGGAGGGAGGAGAGCTGTGGTTATTCTGAGATATGGGTGAGGGAACAAAGTGCGGCGAGGGTACGAGGTGAGGGGGCAAAAGTAAGAAATAGAAGTACGCGCGCCTGTCATTGCATCGTGGTATAGGCTTCCCCATCTCCTGTACTCGGACATGAAGCCTCGCGGCAAGCCAAATCTGGAAGGTCCAAAACCAAGGGCGCTTGGCATATCCGACCCTAGAATCGGACCCCATCGAATAAGGCAAAGGTACCAGGCAAAAAAAAAAAAAAAGAAGAACGCAAGGAATACATCGTAGACTAAGAATTCTTAGGGACGAACATCGGCAAGTGCGGCGCGATACGCGTTCAGAGACCCTCTCTACTCGGTAGGAGGAGCCTGGCTGCGTCGCATCTTCTCAGCCTCGAGGTTCTCGTAAAGGAGGAAGAGAGCAGACTCGTTGGCTTTGGCTGTGCCCATGATAGTGAACATCCGCTCGCCAGTCTCGTCGTGGGGAGCCTGCAGAAAACGTTAGGACACCAGTTGACACGTTTGACCATGGGGAGGAGAGTACTGACCTTGGCGATTGAGATGCGCGCGCCGGATGACTTGCGAATCTCACTGATCTTACTCCCGGCACGGCCGATGATGCAGCCGACCATGTCTGCCGGGATGCTGATGTTCTGCGTCTGAATCTCCTCGCCGTTCTCGTCGTGCGTGGGAGGGCCACGCGTGGCTGCATCAGAATCAGAACGCCGGTTAAACGAGCGTGGGCTACCGTTGCTGAAATCGGTGCCATTACCTGTTCGCGTAACTCGAGAGCTAGCGTAGTCGCTCCGGCCGCCAACACCGCTCGCACCGCTCGCGGGATAGCCACCAGTGGCAAAGCTCCCAGCGCCTCCCGTCTGCGTACGAACGGCAGGGTTGTACAGCACAGTACCCGTGCCCCGCTGCCAGTCATCGACGAGGCACTTGCAAATCTCCCAGACAGCCTGCTTGATACCGTCGGCGGTACCCTGAACCTCGACGATTCGCTCAGTCGACTGGGGTAGCATCTCCTTCTGCGCAACCATGCGGACACCCGAGACATCCTGGATGTGCTTGATCTTGAGGCCCTGTCTGCCGATGATGGTACCCATCTGGTTATGGGAAATGAGAAGCTTGATGGCTGCGGGGAAGGGTTAGCGACGTCGCAACGAGACCCGGATAAGGATGAGGCTTACGGTGCGTGCCGTTGTTCTGGACCACCCCGCCCATGCCGACGGTAGGGGCGCCCTCGATGAGAGCCCTGGTTACAATGGCATAGGCGTTGGAAATGGCTTCACATCCTCCTGTGATGGTCAGCACTCGGTCGTGGACTCCCTGGACCACCTTGCTAACGCCGGCCTTGACACCGGTGTCGTCGCGGAGCTCGGCAACGTTCTTTCCGCCCTTGCCGATGATGACGCCAGCCTCCTTCGAGGAGACGATGGCTCGCAGGGTAAGCTGAGCCTGAGCATATTCCTCATCCGTCTTGGGAGCGGGCTCCCCGTCGGGACCCAGAGGCTCGTCGTGAAGGTCGAGGTGCTCCATGTCGAGCCCGTTGGAGGGAATGTTGTCCGATACGGTGGCCATTATGAGAGATGTATCCGGAATCGAGGAAGCGGTATAGGTTGAGAGGTTGAGGTGGTCTCGAGGTTCGGTGTAGTGGATGTGGGGGGGAGGGGTTGAGAGGCGGGAGAAGAGGGGGAGAGGTTTAGGCGCTATAGTCATTGAAATGTTAGGTTAGTGGACTGGTAGTCATTATTATCGCCTACTTTGCTGCAGTGTGAATAGAAGAAGCTCCCTGAGCCCAGCTATTCAATCGCAACAATGGGGGGTGCAACTCAGGAAAGGCGCATTTGGGGGGGAGTGCCGCCAGGCGCCGTCTCCAGAGGGCGACCGACCTGTCCCAGCTGGGAGCAAGGATGGAGAGAAGGAGGAGAGGGCAGAGGGTAAAAGGAAGAGCAGAGCTATGTGGAATATTATGCACATACCTTTGATAATTCAATCGAGCTCCTGATATTTCCCGAGAGCTTATGCAGGTGGAGGAGGTTGGAGGCGGGGTGAAAGGGCGATATTTTTGTTGATTTTTTTACGTTGCGGTCGGGCGGTCCCTGGGATTTTCCTTAGGTCGGTTTTCCGGATTTGTCGAGGTGTGGGTGGATAGTTTCGGCGGCGGTGGGACAAGTGGGACAAGCGGGACAAGGGTGGGAAAATGGCGGGGTCGTCGATGCGAGAAACGTGGAGAGGGAGAAACGGGAGCTCCTGATGGGGAATGGCGCTTGTGAGTGGGCTGCTCGTGCCGCAAATGAATAGAGTAGAGTACGAGTAGAAACGGTTGATTTATTTATCAACACTGAGTCCAGAAGCCTGAGTGACTATCGCTGTCCGAAAGGTTTGGACGAGGTTGGGGTGTTTGGAGGGGTGGCGTCGATATAGGTTGGTCACTGCTCGGCAGGTGGGCGAAAAGGTGTGTGGGGGCCGGAATTGGCTCTGCCGCGCGAGGCCTGGAACAGACGACTACGGGTCTTTGAAAGCTGAAAGAAGATGGGATTGATGGTAGATGGCAAACGGGCGAAGGAGAGGAGGCGTGTGATGGCGGGGAGTGATGAGAGTAATAGAGTCGGGTGTCGGGGATGAAGGAAGAGGGTATTTGGATCGGAGAGGTTGAGGGTCGATAAAGAGGACGGGTGGTGAGGGTGGGAGGAAGAGGGAGAGGAGGAGAGATGAGAAGGTTTTGAGGTGAGGATGTGAGAGATGAAAACGCGAGGAAGGAGGAGAATCTAGTAAGACGAGGATACGTCCTTCCACGGGAATCTTGAGACCAGCAGCAGGTGGAGGTGGGAGGTGGATTGTGGATGGTGAAATAGCGAAAGGTCCACCACTACATGAGTGCGAGCGTGCAGCGCCAGAGGGACATAGAAACCTGCTGGGGAGTGATAGAGCGTGCGAGTAGCTGGGGGAGGCGGCACTAACACCTCGATGTACTAATACATTCCCTCGCTTGGTGGGCCAAACAGGCGGAAGGTACGACAGGACATGGTGATTCGTCCAGTAGACGGGGCAAGAGCAGTCAGTGAGTGGGTCACACTACTTGTTCCCACGCCTTCCGCGGCCAGGCCTGCCCGGTATGATGAGACGCGAAGCCACAGTGCAGTGCCAACAGCACTCAAGTACTGGTGTACCAGGATGGATCACTAACTTCCAGCAGCGGTCAAGCTATAGCGGGAAGGTACTTGGTACATTGTATCCACCAAACCGGTGACCTACGAACAGCCTATCACTGTTGCTGTAGGCATAGTGATAGAAGAGAGGAAGGTGCATTCCTGAGACGTCGTGCAGGAGGGGGGGGAGGTTCCAGGCCACCCCCCGACTGGAGCCCATGCGCTTGGCCGTCTTGCGTCTCCACTCGGCGCCGCCCCACCACTCCCATGGAAGTGCCGCAAGCCATAGACATCACTTCTTCGTAGTCCATGTTAGGTTATACTGACAACTTGACTCCAAGTAGACCTACCTGCCAGGCGACTTATTCGCAGAAACAAATATGGAAGAACATGCCGTTCAGGAAACCCTCAAGCTTGAGACCATTCCACCATAGGCACCCGGCTTGTCTTGCCCTACCTTAGGGCACTTAGGTCTTTACAAGTAAGGTGCCAATGCTTGTTATCTGTTTAGTGTACATTGGTAGTATTTGTAGATTATACACTGTGCGAATAGACACATATTGCACAGTGTCATAGCCATCTAGCATCTTGACCGAATGGATAATGGGCCTTACTCTGTGCTTGTCCTTGCATCGTGGTCAGCTTCCCCCAGTCAGCAAGTTCTTCGGACAACATTAATATAACATTGCGCGTAAGGTTTCAGTAAAGCCTTATTCACCTGGCCCATTGTTTACAACTTTATACCTATCTTCAACCTTATCCTGACAGCATGAGCACCTTGTGACCCACAAGCCTCTTAGGAATTGAGAATACGATGTCCCGTCAGGCGCCTTTTCTATGTCAAGTCCACTTGTCCACATCCTCTACAGAGATTCTCCCGGTGCCATGAGGTCCCTCGTCAGGATCCCCCCTGCCTAAACGTATCTCTACCTCCCAATCGACTAGCCGGGCTCGATCGTACCTTCCTGTAACTCCATCCCACTCTAATAACACACCGTTTCGTAACATCCAGTTCCGATCGCACCTTACTCTAGTCATCGGAGCTCATCATATCACGCCTTCCCGAATATGCCCGCAGGAAAGAGCAATGGCAGTCCAGCCTGGGTACATGCTCCTCTGCTCTCACCATCTGGTTCTCTCCGATTCTTGTTCTGGTCTTCAGAACGGCTCGTGCCGCTACTCGCTTTGGCCCTTCATTCTTGACTTCTAGCACAATCGTACGACTTTCTTGACTCTTCTTTGATACGAAATGGCTGATGCCACCACGAACTGTTGGGTGATTTCCTTGACGGAGTTTACGATCTTGCTGGTGTAGTTTTCATTGGGCTAACACCGTGTATGGCTTTACCCAGAAGTCCCCCCCCCCCCGGCCCCAGCGGACCCAGAGGCTGAGACCTCTGACGGGGCATGTGCATGCCTCCCGAGGTGGTGGAGGCTTCTTAACGTGATATCGAGCCTCAACACTGCTATAAAGCAGTGCTGCCAAGACGACGTCACAGGGATCCAGCCTACGGTCGCACTTGCATTTCTGGAAGCCTCCTCGAAATGCCTTGGAGAAACGATATTACTCGCATCTTGGACATTCACGCACGAGGGATCGGCACGGAAGCTGGAGATGAAGTCAACAAGGGATGTATCTCGTTTCCTTGGGGCATTTCGAATTGGAGTAAGAGGTGCGAATAAAGGGGTAGATTGTTTAGGATTCTAGGGACAAGAAGTTAATAAAGACAGAAAGACCAGGTGGGAGAGAGAGAAATGATGCTTATTTAAACTGCCGCGATCCCAGAAACGGCAGCCTATCTTCACCGCAGCTCAGCAAGATGTCAGCTCCCCTACCTCTGCCGTAACCTCTGCTCGTGCCCCTTCCAGAAGTTTTTACACGCCCTATGCCCCCAATGCTCGACCCACCACTCCCCGAAGCTATCCTCCACCTCGATGTCCACCTTGCTCACGCGCTCCTCCCGCTTCAGCCCACAGACGACGCACTGCCTCGGCGCGGATGGCACGCCTTTGGCTGTGCTGACATGCATGGACTCGGTGATCTCTGGAACCCTCAAGAGCCCCGGTCCGGCCCTCGACTCCGCGGGCGCCGCCGCGTTGGCGCCCGCGACGGCGGACCGCACTCTCCCTACCTGCTCTTTCCACGCGACCACGACGTCAGCCGCCTCCCTGTCCTCCCGCGCGATCTGCGCCTTGTCCACGCCCGCAAGTTTCATCCCCTTCGCCCCAGCGGCGGAGATTGCCATCCCCTGCGCGAGGAATTTATCGCGGTGCCAGCGCAGCTTGCGACCAGCGAGGATGCGAGCCGCGACGGTGGCGATAAGTAAGTAGGCGCGCAGGAACGAGACAGTCGCCGGGTCGGACATTAGCTTCTTCCTTGCGGCGGCGGACTGTCCCGCCGCGGGCTTGAAGACCGAGCAGTTTGCGAGGCTAAAGAGTTCGGGGAGGACCGTCATCAGGACAGAGGGGGGCGGGATGTTTGTGGGCGGAGGTTCGTTGTCGTCGTAGTCGTCTCGGGAGGTCAGCGTTGGAGGCGGCTGTTGGCTAGTGGTGGCGACCGGAACGTCCGCTTCGTCCCAATCCCAGTTGTCGGGTTCTTCTGTCGCCACTGCCCTGGGGTTCGACGCCGCTTTGCGCCGCTCTTCTACTGGAGAGTCTTCGAAAGGGGTCCATTTTTCGTTCCTGGGACCCTTTGCGGAGCCGGTGTCGCCTTCGAACTCGGGCCAAGAGGTCTGTGGGGATTCGCTGGTGGGATCCTCGGCCTTCTTCAGGTCTTCCTTGAGCGACGTCGAAACGCCGAGGCCAGGGAACGGGTTGCGCTGTTGGAAAGCCGGGGATTTCAGGGGAGAGGGATACGGAGACGTGGGCGAGGACATGGTATTGATATTTGTTAGTAGCGGGTCTGGCCTTTGTGGCGCACCTGAAATGCTTGCTTCAGGGGCTGAAAAGGGCTCGTCCCGCGACAACAGGTCCATGGAAGGTGGGCTTGCAACCATTGTGGGCCGGGACGTGTTGGTGATGGCAGGTCGATCCCCATTTGAGTGTCCTACACTCTCAAAATCTCCGAATTCATCATCCTCCTCATTGCTGGTAAAGTCATCGATGTCATCAGCATCGAAGAGAACGTTTGGATCCTTCTGAGAGGGTTTCTTCCGAGAGGGCTTCTCCGGAGGTGTGTCCCTCTGGCTCCACGACGGTGTAGACGGCTGGCCGGAGGAGAATTCAAGGTCAAGGAGGTTGTTGTTCATCAGTTCCGAGGTAGGCGGCGGGGTAGGTCTAGCCTTTGTGCTTGGAGCAGGTTCCCCGCCATACCATGCCGAGCTCGCAAGGTCTAGCTGCGCAGCTGGGGCCGGGACGGGCGACGAGCTGGCGACGGAAAAGGCGGCAAAGGGGTCCGACGAGGTCGGGACGGGGCTTGTTACCGGGGCCACATTGAATGGTTTTGGTGCGGAATGGGGCGTATCCTGAGGGGCCGCCGGTGCCTCGGCGGTCTCAAAGCCTCCCCAGTCATCGTCGTCGTCGTCGAGTAACTCGCCATCCGTTTCTGGAGCAAGACCCCCCTGCGGCGTTTGGGCTACTGAATTAAAGCCGAATATGTCGCTGGTTGGCTGAAACTGGGTGTGCTGTTGGGATTGCGAAGCTTGAGCAGGCTGGGTCTGGGGCTGGACCGGGTGACTTGGCTGGCTTTGTGTGACTCCCGATCCGCTGGCGGAGCCTCCTCTGTAGAAGGCGTCCAAGTCCGCAAGCAGATCGTTATTCGACATAGGCAGGTCCGTGAGGGTTGCGATGGCGGCTTGGGGCTCGGGGCTCGGGGCTCGGGGCTTGAGGCTTGAAGCTTGGCACGTGGTTGGGCAGTTCTGGGGAATCGAGCGAGGGTTGAAGAAGTGCTTAGGATTGGGAGAATGGAGCATCCATTGCTGGGCAGGTCTGGTGCTGTTGACCTGGTTCAATGTACATACGGTATAGTGGGTGGGTTCGCCTTGCCAGAAGTACCCCGTACGCATAGAAATCCTCAGCCCCAGCCTCAAGCCCGTCACTTCAGCTTCAGCTCCAGCTTATTAGCGTCGCCTTTTCACCCGGGGATGAATGGATCCCTATGTCATGATGTCATTGCTGTTCATGGATGGAAGATCGACTTATTTGGTTCTATCCGAGGTCTCCATGAAGCTCAGGAAACCAAACTGCGAGTACAAGTACTTGTACTTGTACTCGGGGTACCTTCTAGGTACTTGTAGATACCCCACTTACTGACCCCGCCAAAATGTTTCCATCGACGATGCCGTTTTGGGCACGAGGTGGAATATGTCAAAGAAGGTGGCTAGGCAATTAAGCCTTTGCCCAGGGCTTAGGAGCTGGCCTCAAAATGATGCATAGAGAAGCCATAGCAGAGATGCCCAACTCAGAATCTGACGCTCCTATACAACTCCTAGGCCCTCCAAACATAAATATCTGCTGAGCTAGAGTTGTCTGCTAAGTCAGCGACCAAACATGGGAAGATAGGACCCCTGACTAAGTCTCACCAGTATATACTATATCAGAACTATGATAGTAATGATGATAAAGTAGCATAGGTGCCCTATGAAGAAGATGGCTATGATAATATAGATTATAGCCCTTGGTAAGTTGAGGCACTGCAACTACCGTGCAAGCGCTGCAAGCTATCTATGCTTCCCCATCCCTGCCCTACCGTCATGGCTAAACATCACTGATCACTGGATTCGTCTCAGATACAACATATCTGCGAGCGCGTCACCTCCTATGACTTTTCGGAGGCAGACACGACCGCAGATACCGTTCAGGCAAGGTACGAGCCCGAGGGTGAAGACGATAACAGAACACCCAGCAATGTCGGTACACCTCCCTCGAAACAATATTGAGAGAAAGTGGGACAGAAACGTCTAACATACGATGAGAGACTGTCAATGCAACAATCCTATAAACCTCCTATGTGGTCCACCCTGAGAGCATGCGTGATACGTGATAGGATACTAGCGTAATGTCTTGTCGACAATCTATCTATGGAATCTCCTTTCCATACAACACGGACGTCAACGTTAACTGCATCGGGCTAACCCAGAACTACATTCCGGCCTCCTTTCGCTATTCTTGGTTTGACTGCGGTCCCCGGCCAGGTCAAGGCAATAGGCACCACCTCACCGTAGCACCTAATAAACAGTAGACTGCTCATCTCACCGATCATGTGTCTGCGGTTCCAAATTGAATAAATACCATAAGAACGGCGGCGTATCTTTGGAGTACGTCAGTATCTCGTCCATTATGATAGTCGGGTATTAACATACGCTGCTGTTGCCCCTAGGGCTTCGAACGGCTTGGACACCATGGTGAACGATAGTAGAAGCAGGAAGATGAAGATAAATATCGTAATGATTCCAAGCTTCATCGTGAGTGTATTCAACCCTTGGAGAATCCAGAGGGGTGTGATGAGCATCGTTACTCCAATGGCAACTATCACAGCCGACACGAAACCGTCGATACGCTTGTCCGAGTAGTAAGACACATGGCCGGCATCGTAGTGATACAGCTCGTCCTTCCTTTGCTTGAATATTGGGAGGGTCCGGAGATATAGTGAGCTATCGATAAACCGGCGCAGGGGTGTTTTCTCTTTGTGGACGATGTTGATGAGATCGGGCTTGTCTAGATATTTCTGCTCCTGGGTTGCAATTGCACCATAGTCATGGTTGAAGTGCCAATTCCTGATGCTCCTAATATCACGCCTTTGTGCTGGGGGTAGTTTTTTTAAACTGGTTTGTTGAAGAAGAAAGTCATCTAAGAAGAGGTGTTAGCTTTCTACCATATGCAAGATAGAGCATCTGCTGATTAAAACCTACTGTACCTCTGTAACTTCTTTGCGATTATGTCTAGTAGTTCCGTACGTTCCTCTATTATGTCGTCTCTCATAGTTCCATTGTGTACATCCCTAGACTCGGGCCTGCTATATATTCTGTCGAACTTGTCCAGCTCCTCTTCGAGAACTGTTATTTTGTCCTGGAGACTGAGGGCTACTCTGGCGCTCAATGACTCAAAGCGCCGTAGAATTAGAAAGTCGTCATCAGATGCGATGAAGTTTGCGTATCCTTTGTAGCCGATATATTTCCAGGGCTTCCGCTGGATATCTTCCTCCGTTGCGTCGGCCCCGGTTGCGGTTCTCATGGTGCTGCTCGTCGTCGATCCATATTCAGTGACTGATGGAGATAATGACATGTTTTTTTTGGTAGTATGGATTATGTAGGTAATGCTGCCTGGCTTCCTGGACTCGACGCCGGTCGTCGGGCTGCAGGAGAGGCCGGGATGCCACGAGGAAGACCAAGGTGAGATATGGGAAAAGGTAAAGATGGCGAGAGAGAGCTGGCTTCCTTCCATGTGCTTCTCTAAATGGATGATGATATATCATTGGAGAGTAGCGTTCCACGTTACTGCACAAGATGTACAGCCACCCTTGGACCCGGATGCTGAAAGTGAGGCGAACGACGCCCAACGGAGGCCTCAATTGCACATTGCTTCCCCTCATTCAAAGCTCGTCCCTCCCGTCACCCGTATCTCCAAAAATAAATTGCCCTCGACGTACCCATCCCGTGTATTCCTTAGTCCGGCCACGAAGGTCAACTTTCATCTGCGTTGCCAGAAGTTCTCGCCACGCACCTGGACTACTCTGCCTAACATGTCTCCGGAGGACGAAGCTACCCGGACTACCGGCACAACCGCCCTTGGCGCCCAAAGCCTTTTGTTAAGGCGGCGGGCAGAGGCCCAGAGAACCACTCATCGTGTCTCCAAGAAGCATAAAGCTTCAACGGCAGGAGAAAAGACTCCCCCTATCTTCGAACTTGGAGAGCCACAGCGGGAGGTAGAGGGCGGCTTGGTTCTCCCAGAGCCAGAGTACCGAAATGTCGCTGGTATGTCGTTCTTCTAGCACTTCCGCTCCCTAATATTCATGCACCTTTTCCGGCGGGGGTATGGACGAATAAGTGTAGCTTGGTTGATTTTTGCACAACCCAACGGCATGCCTATAAGTCATGGACTCTTCACTGGTGACACTTTTTTACTAACCAAACGCGGGTAGGGGATGTTAGGCGCAGAACCGACCGCGTGGTGAGGGCGGAGCCTCCTCCCACAACCCAGCCGAGTGCAAGCCAGACTCCTCGCCGAAGCCCTCATAACAGGAGAAGGCCCCGAAAACACCTGGGACATGACGGTGGAAGCGATTCCGATAGCAGCGACGAAGACCGAAACCGCAATAGTGGAGGAGGTGACGACTCCGGTGGTGTACTGAAACAGCGGCAACGACCCCCGCCACCAGTAACCGAAGCCAACGAGACGTTCAGACCGGATAAGCGGATGCTCGAACAAGAAGAGGAGAAGCGCATACGTGACATGAGAATCATGCGAGAAGTCGAAGAGAAATGGGGCGACATTCGAGACGAACGTCGGCATTGCCAGCGTCAGGGCGAATTCAGGAGGAGAGCTCTAGTTCGCTTTCATGACCGGGGCCAAGCGAAAAAGCAAAAATATTTGCTCGCCTCCCTTCAAGGTGCACCCAGGAAGGAAGTAGACGAGGCGTTAGAGGACCTCAAGGCCGAAAGCCATGACCCCTTCTGGTCCAAGGACATACGAAACTTCGTCCGCCGAATGGACCAGCAGCGTCACGACTACCTCGACGAAGCCCTCTATCACAACATGGAAGACAACTTCGGCCCGGTGACGGGGAACCGGCCGGCGCACACCTGGGTAAGACCGACTTTGGAGCGGGTTGAGATTGGGTTCCTCCGGCGGTGCAAATCCTCCGACACGGATTGGGGCTTGGATTGGAGTAAGCCCCCTCCGACGCTGCAAATGCACGTTGTGCACGTCATAAAACACATGTCGAAGGAGTATTGGGCCTTACACGTCTCTTCAGGATCTAATCTGGGAGTCGACCACTGGATGCACCGGATGACAACTATCAGATCCTCCCCAAAAGAAGCGGATAGCGCGTTGGCTCTGAACGTCCTGGTTGACGCGTATATCGTCAAAGTCCGCCGCTCCATACTTAGAGCACTTGACAGCGACCTGCAGACGCAGGAACTGTTCCTCGAGCCACTTTACAAGCTGATCCTCAATTCTCGCTCTGGTAATCTCATGAGTACGGATTATACAGAGTGGTTGTTCAAGGGGGTTGATGATGCTGAGATCGAACAATGCTTCGTCCGAATGACGGCGTTTGCGAAATTCCGGGAAAATATGAAATTCGTGAACATGATTATCAAACACGAGTTCTGCCCAGACATTGTCAAGCCAGGAGTCGTGTCTTTGATCATGTTCAAGGATACCCTTGCCACGTCGACCAAAGAGGTATCGGCCGAAGACCTTCACACACTCGGGTGGTTCCGTTCCCATGAGGGCGAGTACTGGCGCTTTGAGCTTAATGACAATCCCCGGAGCAAAATTTACGCTCCCGATGCCATCTTCAAGGTCAATATGGATGGGGAAGTACTTGGAATGTTCACAGGAAAGGGGGTCTTTATTCCATGGGACGAAAGCATTGGAGAGTCCGAAGCAGCAAATGCTCGTGAGGAATATAGCGTATAGGTGGTGGCGGCATCATATGTAGTGGCGGAATGGCCCACTCATTCAAATCTTGATCCTCTTTCTTGCTTTCTTTATATCTCTGTCCTAAGTGGGAAGGGGACCTTTGATCCGTGATCCTACATACTAGATAAACGACATCAGAATAGCTCTTGAGTCTCCTTTTGTCCTACAAGCTTGACAGTCGACTCGACTGCTTCGCAATCTCCCATCAAGGCGCGATTGAAGCTGGAGTCTGTGTTATTCTTGTAGGGTGTCTAATATGTACAGTGGCCAGCGCCCTGCTTCGCGGGGCTGGCCAGTATCACGCTAGAATCGTGTGGTCCGTGTTTCCCACGAATCGCCCGTACCGTCTCATAGATGGATATATATCTGATAGATGGATACATGGGTATACAAAATACCTTCATTATGATGAATGACCCCGGAAGCCGGGCTCCGGGCTTCCATTATTTAGAGCTTACGGTATGATAGCTCCATACTATATAACATTCTTCTCTTACAAGTATCGTTAGTGATTTTCTTCTCAGAATATAATTTATAAATTCTGGATTTTATATCTTTCTTTTATTTGAATTTATTGTATAATAAATAATCTGAAGTCTTTATATAGTTTAAGATGGGAAACGGGTCGGGGTTTCTAGGGTGGGCGGTATTCTGGGTGGGGCGCTTAAAGGTTAAGGATAAACAATTTCAACTGTACCATGTAAACTTACTGCCCCCCAACCCTTATATGAATTCCCACTGTGGTGTGTCAACCAGCCCCATCAGTAGCCACCCATAATAATACAGTGCTTATACTTATTCTAAGGTACTTTGATCGCCTGCACCCATCTCCCCGTTGTCATTCAAGCTCCTCTCAGCTCACCGGCAGGCACCCCGGACTCCACCGGAAACTTCAACCAGCAACGCCCCTCGTATAGTCATTGCTGCTGCCTCTTCGCGTTAGACCGACTCACTCTTGATTGTTATTCTATATGGGCTCTTCGTAAGCGTCTCAGCCTCTACCTCAACCGTGACGCATAGTCCAGGGTCATGCCGTCCGTCGCAGAAGCTCGGTGAGTCCAAGCCAGCATCTCCCGACTTCCACTTCCCATCTTTCACCCCTATAAATATAAAGGCAACCCGGTCTAACCGCCTGCCAGTTCGAGATGGGAGACAACCACGAAACACTGCACTACGCTGGCGGATTTACAGCGCGCTGTGAGGTATAACGTCGCCGACAGCCCCGCAGCCAGAGGTTGCCGCTCTCTTTGCTGGAAGGTGAGCTTCATCCCACCGGCTCTCAGCAACTAGCAACATCACACTCGCTCCCCTGCGTCCCTTCATGGTATTGGGTCGAGTTAGAGTCGATGTCCATGTCTATCTCCACCATGCTCGTGATAAGCTAAGCCTGTAACCACCATCGCGATGGAGTAAAGTAGACATTCCTCCTGTTTAATGACGTGTCGCCCGCGGTCTGGGACCACACTTTGGCCGAGACAAGAGCTTCGTACGAAGAAACGAGGGACCATCTGCTCAAGTTCATCAAGCACCCCGAGGCTCTCGCTTCCTTGAGTAGCGACCCCCTCACAGACGAACCCAATGTGAGTGTTATTAACAGTACCCCCCCCCCCCCCCATCTATGCGGATATCTATTTAATTCTGCGCGCCGAGTTGATGCTGATTCGACTCAGTCTCCCTGGAACTCTTTGCGCCAGGATGAGCTTATCCGAGGGGAGATCGCACAAGACGTTCGTCGCCTCCCCGACGAACCGTTCTACCACCAGGAGCGCACCCAGACAATGATCATCGACATCTTGTTTGTGTACTGCAAGCTCAACCCTTCCGTGGGCGGCTATCGCCAGGGGATGCATGAACTGCTCGCCCCCATTGTACATGTTGTGGACCATGATGCCGTGGACGCGGCCGTGGACGGCATGGCCGATGAAGCCTCCTCCTCGTCCGACTCGGACAGGTTAATGCTGCAGGTTCTCGACCGCTCCTTCGTCGAACATGACGCGTTTACGCTGTTCTCCAGAATCATGGACAGGGCCGCGCCCTTTTACGAAGTCAACGACTCCGCAGAATCGGCTGACACCCAAAGCAGCTCATCATCCGTCATTGTAGAGAAAAGCAGATTCATCCACGAGGTCTGCTTAGACAAGGTAGATCCAGAACTCGCCCAGCATCTCACAAACATCGAGATATTACCACAGATATTTCTAATGTGAGACCTCCCCCCCCCGCCCCGTGTGGCCAGATTCCGACAACCAGTTTATAGGATGCTCTTCTCTAACTGCCTCGGACAGACGCTGGATCCGGCTCCTCTTTGGGCGTGAATTCCCTTTCGCCCAGCTGCTGCTTTTCTGGGATGCTCTGTTTGCGGTGGACCCACGTCTCGAACTAATAGATCTCATCTGCGTGGCGATGATCATCCGAATACGCTGGGAGTGTAAGTGACGCCACACAACACTCCGTTCGAACCCAAGTCTCTAACCCGTCTTGGCAGTGCTGGAAGCGGATTACTCTGTGTGTCTGCAGCTACTCCTTAAATACCCAACACCCGCCCCTCCCCACCAGCCATATACATTCGTCGACGACGCCCTATACCTCAGGGACCACCTGAATCCTTCTGGGGCTACATCTCTCCTTATGAAGTACACTGGGAAGATGCCATCGGCCGTCTCAGATAACCAGGCAGTTGACACCCAAGTATCCATGACCCCCAGTTTCCCGACGCTCGGCTCCCTCCGCGCGAGGGCCATCAACCCCCGATCGCTCCAGTCTAGGCTAGCCCAGCAGCCGGGCGGGGTGGAAGCCCTTTTACAAGTCGCCGCAAAGAACGTCCTCGAAAGGGGGGAGAAGCTCGGTATTAACCAGGCCGTTAGGGAGGCCGTGGGTGAGATTCGCCGCAACGTGCAGACCTTGCAGGATACGCGACCCTCCCCCGCCCGATTCATGAGGGAATCCTTTGCCGCTTCAGGAGCCGGGGCTACCGACGAGGCGATGGCGATTCTGGAGAGGCGGAATAAGCTGCTCGTGGGTATGCTAGAGGAGAGTCTGGAGGGCCTCAGAGCTTTAACAGCGGAAGTCCTCGAAGACAAGGCTAAGAGCCTAGAGATGATCGAGATCGCCGCCTCAAAGGTTCAACTGGTCAAGTCCTGTCTTGAAGATTCCTCGATCGATATCTCCGAATCGAGTTATGCTGGACAAGATACCGCTGGAGCCATGGAGCTGACACCAGAAGCGGAGGAAGAACCAATGGCGGAGGTCGGGGCCAGTGATCCCGTGAGGGGTGTAGAAGGCGCCATAGTACCCGATCCAATACCCGCCATCTCTTCCCTTTCGCTTTCAGACCAGAGCTCCGACCCTCTACGACCATCTCCAGCCCCAATACCCGCCACCACCCCAAGTCTCATCCCACCCAATCCATCACCTCTCCAGGCACGCCAGCCTCCCCGCCCCCCAAAGCCCCTCCCCACTCGCTCCTCGATAGCTCAGTCCTCCTTTGCCTGGATGCTCGAGCCCGAACCCGAAACCTCCAAGCTCTCCCCCAACCCGCTCTCAACTTCGTCCGCCGACCCATTCTCGTCGCCTTCGAGGGGTAGTCTAAGGAGAAAGAATGCGAGCAGGGAGAAGAACGCGTTTCTATTCGGAGAGGTCGTCCCCTCCGGTGACGATGAAAAGGTGGGGAGGGAAGGCGGGGGGCGGAGGGAGATTTTTGGGCTGGAGGACATGAACGGGAAAGGGGCGCGCGAAGGGGGCATACTTGAGGAATAATCTGAAGGGCATTAGGTTCGATGGTAAGAAAGACGTATGTTCCTCCGGCTTGTGCCTACATTTTATACGATGCTTGTGTTTCCATATACGCAGGGCCTTAGATATAACTATGTATATATTGGACTTGATTACTTTCATCTAAACTTCCCGCTACTTTTTCGTCGCTCAACTTTGAGATGTATAAACGCTTGTATATCCAAAGATGAACTTCGAAGCTACACGACGTACACAAGGCATCTCACCTCTTCATACTCTTCTCCTTGACAAAGAACGTAACCACAACCGCCACGGCCAGGACCGCGACCGCAGGCCCCAGGGCCGTGCCGACCGCTATCCGATACGCCTCCCTCACCTGCCACTCCACGGCGGCCGGCAGGTCGCCAATAGCGCGCAGGTCCTGCCTCACTCGCTCCTCCACCTCCCTCGCCGCGTCGCCGCCGCCCAACCTCGTGGCCAGCTCGGACTGGAGGACCTGCTGCAGCACGGCGGAGGAGACGCTGATGCCTATCGACGAGCCGAGGGAGCGGAAGAGGTAGGACGTCGCGATAACGACGGCGGTATCAGCGGTGGACGAGTTGGAGAGGAGCGCGATGAGGGTGGTGGTGATGGCGGAGCCGGCGCCACAGGCGGTCCCCGCTAGGGCCAGCACAACGCCTAGGGTGGACTTCATGTAGATGGAGACCATCAGGGGCACGGAGGCCAGGAAGAGGAAGGCGTAGCCGCCGACGGTGATCCAGAAGTAGCGGCCCGTCTTCTTGATCACGTAGCCACCGAAGAGGGAGGCGGCGACGGCGCAGACCATGCAGGGGACGAGCCTCATGCCGGACTCAGTGGTCGAGAGGCCCTGCACGGCCTGGAAGAAGAGCGGGGCGAAGAAGATGCAAGCCGTGTGGCCGGCTATTGCGAAGAAGTTGCCGAGGTAGCAGGCCGAGAGGGAGCGGTCAAAGATGATGCGGCCCGGCGCGAAGGGCTCGGTGGCGATGTGGCTCTCCACGTAGAGGAAGGCGCCGAAGAGGAGCGGAGTGATGGAGAGGCTGGCGACGGTGAGGCGGTCGGACCAGCCGCGGTTGGAGCCCGAGTCGAGGCCCGTGAGGAGACCGACGACGGCGAGGATGAGGATGGCGGCGCCGAGGAAGTCGATGCGTGCGATCTTCTCGCGCCAGTGGGAGGCGTGGGCGGCCGATTTGGGGAGGTGGAGGCAGAGGGAGACTGCGGTGAAAGCGATGGCGCAGAGGGGGACCTGGCCAAGGAAGGACCTAGCAGAGGGGGAGGTTAGCGGTGCGCGCCCTGGCGTGTATGAATGGGAAGGGCTTGGGTAGGGAGGAGAAGGCGTGAAGAAAAAAAGGGGGGGGGGGGTATCCGTACCATCGCCAGCCTACAGAGTCGACGAGGAGACCTCCGAGCGGCGCGCCGGTCGAAGTCCCGGTCGCGAAGATGATGTTGATATAACCCTGCCAAAGGCCGCGGTCCCTAAACGGGACGATGTCGGAGATGAGGATGGAGACGACGCTGTTCATGCCACCACCGCCGATGCCAGCCACGGCGCGCGACAGACATAGCTGGAGCATGTTCTGGGACAGGCCGCAGCCCAGGCAGCCCAGACCGAAGACGGTGTAGGCGAACAGGAGACACTCCTTTCGGCCGAAGATGTCGCTCAGCTTACCGTAGAGCGGCTGGAAGCTCGTGAGGGTCAAGAAGTACCTGGGAGGGGGTGTGAGTTTTAGCAGGGGGGAAGGGTTCAAGAGGTCAAGAAAAGCAGGATGGGACTATCAGGGGAAGACGTACGCCGTGGCTATCCAGCTGGTGCTGTTCAGTGCATTCAGCTCACTCCCGATCCTCGGGTACGAGGCCACGGTCAGCATCTGGTCCATGGCGCCCATGTAGATCTGAGGTGCCATTCATCAGCTGAAGCTCAATGCGACGGATGGGTTTCGGATGGCGCTGGGAAGGGGGACGGGACTCACGCCGATGCCTATCGCGGGCAGCAGGATGTGCATCCGGGCCAGCACCTCGGGCAGCCCCTCGTGGGGCGGCTCTTCCACACTCGGAGCATTGGCCTCCACGGAGCCGCCGGAGTCACCGGAGCCGGCTGCGTGATCCCTCAAGAGGGGCGTAGTCTCGGCCGCCGGGTCCGGGACATCGGGCGCCCGATCGGTAGTCGTGACAGCCATGGCAGTCTTCCACGGAGACCGCGATTAAAAATGATGGTCTTTTGGGGGATTAAGTTCCCTTCCTGTCGTTGTACTACTTGTACTTGCTTGTCTCTCCTCACGTCGCCGCCCGAGCCGAGCTTATCTAACTTGTACAAGGGGGTTGCACTCGTGCTCGTACTCGTACTCGTACGGGTAGCTAGGAAAGGCAGCACTGGGAAACACTCACTCCGGACTCAATCTCAGTCTGAAGAATGGCCTATGAGTGTGTGTAACACCAGTGGCAGTGGTGGAAGACAGGGAAACTCCACTCGGATTGACCTCTCCTGCCTTTTTGGTTTCTCCATTACAAAGAAACCTCATTTCCGATAACTATGGTAGAAGGAGCCTGTGCGACGAGCCAGTCACGTGAGATGACGAGACTGAAGCTCCGTTATCATACTCGTACTCGACCTCCAACGTATCCATCCTTTAGGAGTGGATTCCCTTGTAGTTATGGTTCGGATACTTCGGAGAGAGTGTGTCCAGGCTGTGTGGATTGGCCGTTTGGAACAGGTGAATACATGTAGGCTGGGTCGTGAATGCACGGTTCTGGCTCGCGTGCGTGACGCGCTTCTCCACGTGCGGCAGCGTCAGGGTACGGTCCGCGTAGAACATCAGATAATACATGGCCTTGGACGAGTATGGTGTCACGGGGTTCCAGGTCGGACGAACGACTCGAAGCATATGGCGCCCAAGCAGGAGGCCTTTTGGCACTCGTACACGCTCATCTCGTAATGGCTCGCGTGGAGAGACAAGTATTTGTGTAATGGGCTAAGAGCATAAATATGGGTAGTTACGCCTATACTTGTAATTAGAGCATGCGTGGGGAGGAGGAAAGAACAGGCAGTGCCTGGAACTATTCTCCATTCATACAAATACCAATCGATTATCAATCCCTGAGCCATGCATGTTCGATCGAGATCGCTTCATTCCGAGGAACGGCGGGATGAGCGGGCCAAGTGCCCTTGCAGATACGAGTATGTTACTCGTATTATTGCCTGTTAGTTACGACTTGTTCGTCACGCCCTGCGCCTCAAGCAGACCGACCCACCTACAAGGACGGCTGGTCCACGGCCCATCTTCGGTGCAGGATTTCTTGTTCCTGGAAGGATCTGACCGACCGATGATACAAGCACTCGTCCGAGTAATTATCGAACGAGGTACAGGTCCCTTGTACCTGCACCAGGCATTACTAGTATTCAGGCGTTGCCCACCTTAGCCCGGATGGAAACGGAAATGGTGCCTGGAGGAAATGGTGGAGCGACGGACCACAAATTTGCAAGTACCTCGACGTGCAGCCAAGAACCTTTTTCCATGTGAGGTACTCGTACTTGTACCCGACATGTTCTTGATCGCTGTCATCCGATCTGATCGACCGCTAAGATACACGGGATCCGGTGTCCAAGTACTAGTATCCCACCGCGGGTGGGGGCCTATGGGGAGGGATACCCTTGTCTCTTGTCCCTTGCACCCAGCACTCATTGGCACAAGTATTGGTATTATTACCTTGCTCCCTCGAGGCCATCGGGGGCAGCCTCCAGACTCGTACTCCATGCGAGTTAAGTATTTATCATATTGAGCGGTGCCCTAGTTCCCGGGATGCCTAAGCTGGTGTCGACGATCTCTCACATCCCGCCCTATGAAGTACTAATACCTTCCTCCCCTTGGAGAAAACAAGGCGTAGGTACGAGTCGGCATGGCTGGTTGGCACATAACCACGGTTAAAAGAGAGATAAATGCCCCCCAAACACCCACCCACCTTCACTTGCATACACTCCTATAGTTCAAACCATTCGCTCCCACCAAAATTCCCCGACCGTCCTCAAGTGGCGCATCGAGGATGGCTGCGGATTAATTTACTGTTGTGCTTCGAGGACCTTCCGGAGGCGCGGCAGTTCGATCGCGAGGGGATCTTGTGGGTGCCTTGTACAACAAGTACAAGTATGAGCACGGATCCGAGCCGTGGGCACCCTCCTTCCCGCGGGGGTTCCTAATGCATTCGCCTGCCTTGCATGCCCGGATGGTTCGGATGGGCCCGACTGGTCGCTTCGATTTCTTCACTCTTTGTTTTTTTTTTCTTTTCTTTTTTTCTCATCTCTTGAGCTGAGGTCACCTTGTTACTTGAGCCCCACCATCAGTGAAACGCTGCATCGACATGGTGAAGCAGGGGTGGATTCTTTCCTCTCTCTCTCTCTCCCAAATTGACTTGGGAGTAATTACGTGGATTAGATCTTTGGAGAACCTAATATCCCCAAAGAGTAAATATGTTGGAGTTCCGCGGCAAGTCTGCGGAAGTATACAAGCACCACGTACCAGACAAGTTTTCCTTGCATCACGGCCAAGCTCAACGATATCTCGGTCGAAGTACGTACGTACGAGTACATCCGAGGAGTGGTGTCCAATTTACGTGTGATGCAAGGTACAGACGCGAACCCGGCGGATTGGACCCAGGCGCCCCCCATTTTGCCTCTTTCATCCTAAAGAGGGCAGTAGGGTGTTTCATCCCGCTCTCCACACTACCTGCCTGTACTCATACAAGTACATGTATGTACTACTGGTGGCATGTACCCCTGTCTCTTCACTGGGGAGGCTGGCCCCTGCTTTTCGCTAGTTGCAGCGGCGGTTTCACTTCCACCTGGGAAAGGCTAATAATAATATTGACACTTGGACTTAGTCGTACGCGTACCTTGAAAAGTGGTCCTTCCAGCTTGCTCCTTCCCTTCCTGAGGACCCTCGACCAAGGGTTGTGCTAACTAAATACGGCAGGGCTAATGGATGACGAGTACTCGTAGATATTTACCGTAAGAGCACTCCTGAGAAGCCTGTGAGGTAAAGAAACGCACAAGCAAATTTTTATGTTCGATGAACGGCATTGAGTAAAGTTCCAGGGCACTCCCACGCGAGGCGAGAATCTTAACATCTGGGTCGATATTACAAGTAAAAGTACTACTTATAAATAGTGAGCGGACGGCGGGAGGAGAAAGCAACTGGAAGTGATACGAACGAGGACACGGAGTGGTCGTCTCCTGCCGTGCTCGTCGTGCCGATATCATGACAACATGCGATCCAGAGGGCGGGATAGGATTACTCGTATTACCTTTTCTCGATTATCGTATTATGAGACACCCGCATTCACTATTATACTAGAACTAACTACGAGTGTTAGTAGAGTAGTGCCTTCCTCTATTGTCCCGTCTATCCCCACTTGACTAAACCACTTGCAATAATGCTGAAGCCACCAAGGAAAGAGGGAGGGGGCCTTCGCACCTTCCACGGCCACTGGACGATTGGATATTAAATACGGGACAGAACGACCATGCCAAGCGGGATGATCGCCCAGGCAGGGTAGGTACTCTCGGCATGGCTCCGCCCAACACCAGAAGCTAAGTACCTGATTTTATCACCAGGTACCACCGCTTCGAATAACTAGCTAATAGCAGCGTTCATAGATTCCTAGCCCGTCCTCGCAACGCAAGTTGTATTCCTTCCCACTAGAGTCCAATTTCCCTTCCCTGCGTCATCACTGATACGCTTGCCTCTTTTCCAACATTTCCTTTCAGCTTTCTCTCTCCTCGCACTAACCGTTTTTTTTTCCCCCTCTAATCCCTCACCCCCATCTCTTCATCCAGGCCATCCTCTCATCCCACCTTCTACCGTTTGCTATTTGCCGTTTGCCAAGGCCACTTCGGAACCTCCTTCCTTACCGACCCGAACCTCGAACCTATAACTGTGCCAGTATTACCACGGGCGGGAGGATCGAAATCTCTAACGAGGCGCACGCCCTCCCTCTCTCCACCGTTTTACTTTCGACCCCACCACGAAAATCGATACCCTCCCACCTATGCTATTGTCTTCGTACCGGTACCCGCACTCCGTACTCCGTACCCCCTTCCCCCGGCTCCAGACCGACCCTGGATGCGAGTTCTTCGTAAAGGACGGAATCTGTAACAAACGCAATAACCCGCGGCCTGGGTCCTACAAACCTTCCACCCTCCTGTGCCACGTCCGCACCGCCCGCCTGCTGCGATATCCTTGCCTGTCGCCTCCCCCCTCGCGCCTCTCTTTTGCGGGTCCGTTTCAACCGGCAACGGCAAACGGGGGTGAGAGCAGCAAACTCCCTCGACAATAGTCCCTGATATACTTGTATATTAAGGCCCGGGAACCCAGGGACAGCCCATCATGCTCAATACATCTTCTCTCGCGCCTCCTAAACCCGGGCGATCGCGCTTCTCAAAGGTCCTCCCCGACCTTCCTCCTTCCGAGCCTTTCGAACCCTTCGGTGCCATGTCCGACAGCTTTGCACCGGCGCCCGTGCCCGTGCCCGTGTCCGCCCCTGCGACCGTCTCGACGATACCGAACACGAGAGCCGCACTCCCGAATCCGTATTCGCTGTCGATTCCGAAGAGTGCCGGTCTCCCTCCCCAAGCGGCTCCGGCGGAGACGTATCTTCATTCACCTCTACCACCGCTCCCACCCCAAAGGCAGCAACAGCAGCAGCAACCGCTATCCGTGCCCCTAATATCGAGCCCCTTGCAGAAAGCCGCTCCGACCCCTCCACCTCCAATGTCCATCCCGAGAAGACCAGTGGCAAAACCCGCCGCGGCCCCTAAACCAACCCCCCAACCCGAACCGGAACCGGCCTCGCCTTCCGGATCGCTTTCCAGCCTGTTGTCTGCGTATTCGAGGAGCTCGGGAGAATCGGTAATCAGATCTTCCGACGGGGGTGGAGACCGCGACGGCGCTGCCAATCGCCCGTCGGAGCCTGCCTTCTCCCCGGCTCACAATAGGACTGCATCGGAGCTGAAGAACGCGTATGCTCTGCCGCTACGGTCAGCCTCATTGGCGCCCAAAGGCGGTCAAGGGCTAATAGATGGTGGTCGGGACGTCAATGGGCTGATTCCCCCACCACCCCCGGCAAAAGACATACCCAGTGGGCGAGAAAACCAACACGAAGGTGGTGGAAGTGCCGATTCTGTTTCTGGTCCTGGTCCTGGTCCTGCGCCGGCTGCCCACCAAGAGCCGGGAATGCGCAGCCGATCCTCGTCACAGACAACCTCGGACCTTTGGGTGCGACGTACGGCGAAATCCAATCAGACCCACGATGTCCCCGAGCTCAGACTAGAGATTAGCAGCGGAAACCACGACGAGTCTCGGGCCCTCCCCAAGCCTTCGTATACGGCAGTCTCTACCGCCCAGAATTCGCCCGCCAGGCCACTTCAACCGGAGTATTCGGCATATAATCCTCTCGCGGATGCCAGGAAGCAGAGCCCATTACCTCCAATCCCCTTACAACCTACCAAGACGTCTCCACAGAGTGCGGGAGACACAATGGGCCAGAGGTCGTCTAAGCTAAATGATAAGATACATGCGCTCCGTGGTGATGGGAACGGTCATCCAGCCAGATCATCATCACGGAAAGACGCGTCCCTTCCCTCACCTCCCAGCCAGAAATTGACGCCGGCTAGTGGAAGGCCCGACGAGAGCAGCGAGGGTGTTTCTCCCTTGAGCGTGGAAACTTCCCAGGACGAGAACCGGGGACAGCAGCAGCAGCAAGCACAACCGCAACTACACCACCAGGATATGCAACAACAACAACAGCAGCAACATCATGATCATAATCAGCAGCAACAGCAGCAACAGTCTGCGGTTCCAAGCCGAAAGCCCGTTGGCTCGAACAACCTTCACGCAGCACGCAGCCTCCCGGATATGAAGTCCCCCGTGCCACAGACGAGCAGCGAAAGACCGCCGCCAATTTCCCCGGAATATGTCAGCCCTCAGGAGTCATCGTTACCGCGGGAACAGCCACCGGCGGAGCACAAGTTCCCGCCGCGGACGTCGTCGACCCGGGGCCCCGCGCCCATAGTACAGAAGGCACAGCAACTACCTGAGGGGGTTCGCTCGCGGGCGAATTCCAACGCGGTTTACGACAGCCGGCCCCCCTCGGTTGACCGACGAGTCGAGCGGGTTGCCAGCAACCCCAACTTCGCCGACTACGCCGCGCCCCCGTCGGCGAACCGCCCCCGCAAAGCTGACGACACTGTCTATCGCGAGGTCAACCAAGATGAGCTGCCCCCGCCGGACCCCCGGGCGATGTACTTCCCGCAGCAGACTTCACATCCGCCGGCGGCGGGGACGGTGTTCAAGGCGCCCAGCCTGACCGGGGCGCACCACGCGTGTTTCCAGCAGCACGCCAAGATGATCATGGCGCGCAACAAGTTCTACCCCCTCTCGTGCATGGCGTGTGAGGTGGAGGACAACGAGCTGCGGTGGCAGTGCGCGTGGTGCCGACTGCGGGTCTGCGGCGTGTGCATGCGGCTCCTGCAGACGTACGAGCGGGACCTAGGTAAGGTGGTGGGGCACCTCAAGAGCCAGCCGCAGAGGGTATCCGATGCGCCATCGGCAACGGGGAGCAGCGGGACCCTGGAGGCGGTAGAGGAGGCGCTGGAACCGGGGCATGGCCGGGCTCAGAATCAGAGTCAGGGTCAGGGTCAGTCGCAGTCGCAGGGACAGTGACAGGGGCAAGGGCAGGGGAGGGACCAAGCGGTGAGCGCGCAGTAGGGCCGGGGCTGCGTGTGCGGTCGTGTGTGTGCCTGTGTGCGTTCGGGTTTGTTCTCTCGAGCGGTTTCTAATGAACAGATTGGGTTTATGAACAGGACGTTACGGTTGTTCTCACGGGAATAGCATGAGATGGCTTTTACATAGATCGGGATGGGAGACAGGGCAGCGGCATGGCATTTGGCGAGGAGACGCCGAGGACGAGGAGCTTGGCAGGGCGATTTTAACGGATCCTCGCTCTATTCTCTCTTACTTCTTCTTCTTCTTCTTTCTTTCTTCCGACTTCATCTCAGGGTTCTTAGGTTTGGTACATGGATTTTGGGGATAATGTTTACTACAGGTATATATAGACGGTGTAAGGGGCGAGGGTGATGAATCTACCAGATGGTATCATTCTTATATGACACCGTCGCGCTTTTTGACTTATTCTACTGTTCTATTTGGTGCCATGTGTGCATAACGCCGCTCTCTTCTGTTTCCTTGTTCTTGGAGGGCAGCCATTAGTGGTAGGGCTCTTCAATAGGTGCTGCGATTTGCATAAGATCGTAGATTGGGGCGGGAAGTGGTGGGGAAGGTGTAACGTTGAAGCGTGCTTGTACTAATTATTACAGATATTATTTTAGTGTGACCAGCTGGGCGGGAGCCGGGACTCAGCATGGGTGGGCAGCGGGCCTGTTTTACAATTTGGAGCCTGAGTCGTACCATGGCAGTAACACCCGCCTGGTGTTGCCCTGTGAGACTATTGGCCCAGCTGTTGGTCTCCACTAGACCGACGCCACGCCACGCCATGCCGGGAAGGGCAATACAGCACAGAGCTGCTGGACGCCGCCCCAATTGGCCTGTACGATTGGAGTGTGACGTGTAGGTACCCACAAGGTACCCGTCATCCAAACCAAGCGGCAAGTAAACAACCAGGAACAGCTCATCCAATTCCCAAGCTTAACGAGTTCAGGATTGAACGTTTCACGGTGGGCAACCATAATACATACGTCGTACTTATTTTCGTTTCTTCGTTTTATTTTACATACGCCACGCTCAGTGCACACCAGGGCTTAGAGCTTGAAGAATCCTCGAGGGACAAATAAACAAAAAAAGGGGAGAGAGGAGAGAAAACGGTGATTATCTAGAGCCTCAACCTCGGTGTCTCACTGCCGATCTTTCTTTTTCCTCCTTTCCTTTTTTTCTTCTTCCCTCACCCGTCCACTGTCACATACCCACAAAACACACAGTTCTCGCCATGCAGCGATCACGGTCCCTCCGCAAGCCGGGCGGAGGAGACCCCCAGCAGCAGCGCGGCACCGAGCAACAAGCCGGCCCCGGCCCCGACCCGCGCACCCTCTCGCCCAGCCGCCTCCCCGTCAAGCCCCCCTCGCGGATCGCCTCCGTCTCGTCGGGCGTCCCGAGACAGCAGGCCGCCCTCGGCAGGACGGCGACGGGCAGCAGCCTGGCGAGGTCGACGGCGTCTACGCGTGCGGCGAGGGACGAGGAGCCGAAGAAGTATCCTCCCTCCTCGTCCTCGCTCAGGACCGTGAGCACCAGCGCCGCCGGGAAGGTCACGAGGGCGCGCTCCAAGACCACCGTGGGTTCTTCCGCCGCGGGCCCGGCGGGGTCTGGTCCTGGGGCTGCTGGAGGTGCCGGGGTGGGGACGGCGAGGACGGGCTCCGCGACGGGTCACGCGAGGACGCGGTCCAGCGCCACGGTCCTCACCGGCGCCACCACCCTCCGCCCGCCGTCCCAGACCTCAAAACCACAGCCACCGCCGCAGCCGTCCTCGGGCCCGGCGGCGCCGCCGCCTCAGAGGATGGGCCACACGAGGACGAAATCCGCCGCAGCCGCCGGCGCTGAGATACCCCGCCCGCCCTCCGAGTCCTCGAAGATGCAGCCCCCGCGCCAGGCATCCTCAAGCACGACGGCAGCCCCGCGCGCGAGCGCGAACGCGAACCGCGGGCCCCTCCCCCTCCCGCCGCACGCCAAGCCCTCGTTCTCGGCCCTCCAGCAGCACTACTCTCCCGCGAAAAGCACGGCGCCCAAGCCCCTGACGTCCACCTTCCTCGCGCCGCCGTCGCCGGGTAAGCTGCCGTCCAACGTGGTGATATCGGCCGACACCCTCCGCCTGCAGAACGACCTCCTGCGCCACCACGTCCTGCACGCGTCCGAGTGCGAGGCCACGGCCTCGTGGCACGCCTCCGCGCAGGGGAGGCTGGGCGGGCGGTTCGAGGACCTGGCGCGCGAGAGCAGGGAGCTCTCGAGGGAGGAGACGCGGCTCCTGGAGGCCGTCAACGTCCTGGCGCTCCGCGCGTGGGGGGGAAACCTGGAGGAGAGGGTGCAGGGGCTCGACGCCGTGCTCTCGCCGCTCTGGAGGCTGTCCGAGGCGGGGGGCAAGCACGCGAGGCTGGCGCGCCGGTTCGAGAGGTGGGCGGAGAGGGCGGTGGAGCTGGAGGACGCGCGGGAGAGGGGGGGCGGGGGGATGCTGGACGGCGGGGACGAGCCGGCGCTGGTGGGGGAGCTGGACGCCGCATGGAAGCAGGAGTGCGAGGGGCTAAGAAGGAAGTTGGAGGCGTGGGCCGCGCAGATCGAGGGGCTCGCGCTCCTGTCGCGCCCGGACGGGCCGGAGGTTGGGTCGAACCTGGAGGGGATCCTGAGGGGATGCGGCGAGCTTGTCGGGGGAATGCTCTCCGAGCTGGGGCTCATGCTCGAGATCGAGAAGGGGCTCGTCGCGAGGGAGAGGGAGTGGGCAAGGGGGGTTATCGAGAGCGTAGGGGACGAGGGGACCGGGGCCGGGGCTATCTGGAGGTCGCTATAGTGATGAGTGTCCGTGAGCATTGATACCCTATCGATAGTTTTTTTTTTTTTTACCAACCAACGTGTATCCAACTATATTTTCCCGCAGAATCACCCCAGGCAGTTTTTATGTCAACCCTGAGGCATCGAGTCCGAAGAGAAGAGAAAAGGTGAGGATAACGATGATACAGTGCTCTTTCATGAAATCACGTTCCATTTTCATGCTCCAAGCCGCGCTTCAGCGTCGTCCGATCAAGGACGTACATACAATGAAATCAAGGACGACATCTCTATCTCCGGGCGAGGAGATCGCTAGGCCTTAGCCAGAACCACAACCGCCGTCTTCTCCATGCCGTGCCTAGTGCTACTCCCCGGCTTTCTCTTTTAAGCCAAGGGGGGGCAGCATCAACCTCCCATTTTTGTCCGAAGCTCGGCCCCTCCAATCATTTTCATCCCTCGAGACCCTACAGAGATCCCTTCCTAGGGTAAGACACTCCTTCAACAGCAGCGTGGTCGACGAACCACGTGCACCTATCTCCAGTCGCCTCGTTCACGAGAGCACAGGGTAGCTCATTACCGTCCTCGAAGATCTCCTTCATGATGGCCTTTTTCCCACCACCGGTGGCCACAAAGGCCACCTGCACAGCGTGGGTTACGACGGGTATGGTGAGGGTGATCCGCCTCGGGGGAGGCTTGGGCGAGTCCTCTATGGGCGCTACCCACGCCGTCTTCTCCCTCAGGAGCTCATGTCCGGGGAAGAGCGAGCACGTGTGTCCGTCGGGTCCGCAACCCAGGAGGATAAGGTCGAAGATGGGAAGCTTTACCGAATCGCGGCTCGCGAAGCTCTTGACCAGGGCCTGCTCGTACTGGTCCGCGAGCTCCTGGGTGTCGTCGAGGTGTTCGGTGTCGATCGGGTGTACCGTCGGCGTTCCGGCGCCGACGGGGATCTTGTCGAGGAACTCGGTCTTGAGGAGTCCGTAGTTGGAGTCCGCGTGGTCAAGGGGAACAGCGCGCTCGTCGGCGAAGAAGATCTCCCACTTGTCCAGGTGAAGCTCCTCGGCGGAGCTAGTCGCCGGGGCCAATAGCGCGCGAGCAAGGGTGCTGGGAAGGGAGCCTCCCGAGACGGCAATTTTGAAGGCGCCATGGCGCGCGATGCCGGCGTTCTGGCATTGGGCGACGTAGCTTCGCAGGGCGGGTGCGAGAGTATCGACGCCCGAGAACGAGCAAAGGTTGGCTTGCTTCCCCATTATTCTCGAATGGCGGTGGTAAGAGCCGGTCGGGGGGGAACGAGATTGTCCGTCGAGTGCGAAAGGCGGTGCGGCCAACGAATAATAATACACCTTTGGAGGTATGTTAGTCAATGTCCCAAAGGAGATATTTTCGAGGTAAGCACAAGTTTCTCGGTTGTTTGTTTCGGCGTACCGGGTGATTTCTGGCTGACAAGGTGCTGTGAGTGCGGACCAAACCTGTGGCGCTTTTAGACGATTGGAAAGAAGACAGGGGCGGGGGGGGGGTAAAGGTGGGGTGAGGTGAAAGCGAGGATTTCAGGGTACTCGTACGCTTGGTATCGCTAACGGATATGAAGGGTGGTGGTTGGAGGGGTTGGAGGGGGGTTGGAGGGGTAGCGGGTCTGACTAGAGGAGGGGTTCTGACGGGTTTTGTTTCTCGGAGGACGCTCTCTTTCTTAGTATTGCATTACCTTGGTTGTGTTCCTTGACCGGACTTGCGACTGCCAAGAAACCGACTCGAGGAGAAAACGCTGTCGGCGGGGGGGGGAGGTCGGGAGTAGGGGCGGGAATCGATATTTCTAGAACGGTATCGAATTGAACAGTAAGTACTCGTATTTGTGCGCTGATCTCCTATTCGTAACTCGTACCCGTACCCGTGGAAGATGAGGAAGCTGGCTGGAGACGGAGACGGGAGCGGGAGCAGATCCTTAGCTTGGGGTTGGTCCTTGGAAGGAAGTGGAAACGGTTGACGGGAGTATTAAAGGTGGGGCGGCGGATAGTACGAGAACCATGAATGAGATGGGGAGGGCTAGCCCAAGGACAACTAGTTTTCCCTTGGATATTTGATGGGGCCCGGTACTCTGGTACGAGATGAAAGAAGCAGAGAGGATGGCCGAAAGGGCGAACCTTCTCGTCATACGAGTACGGTACGGGGATGGAGGCCGACATCGTCATGTTAGGCAGGCAGACATCCCTGGCCTTAAAACCTAGTAGGTACCAGCTTGTCCAGAGCTCCCGTCCGCGCTTTCACGTTGGCCCGAAGGATGACGTTTGTTCTGACGGCTCACAAGATAAGGCTCCATCCAACCCGTCAGTGTCCCCGCTTGTTACTGGTCCCGTCGTTGCCTAGTACTTCCACATGTTGTGAGACACTTGAGCTTACGAAGGAGCGAGTTTGATAGGCTGCCCATTCCTCTCGCAAAAGTGCGCTGGCAGTCTTCCGAGAAGGAGGTGCCGCCCCATGCCCCATGGAGAGCTGAGGGACGCGCCTGCTTCCTTCCTGTCTGTTATATCGTTTTCCAAGTGGCGGAAAGTACAAAGAGTCGAGTTGCGATGATGCATTTACACGTCAGACTTCTCTCGCTCGTATCACACCGGGAATCATCCAGGAGCGCCTGCCTCGTGCCTTGCACCAGCAGCTCCGCGGGGTTGGGCTAAGCAGGCGCAACCAAGGTACTCATACACGAACCCATGTAACAGAGTCGCGAACCCCGGACACAGGCAAGGAGGTAGTGTCGCAATTTCCTTGTTGTTGTCTGAAAGGGAGGGGGGGCTCACAACCAAGGGAAGGAAGGAAGGAAAGCATCGTTGCAAGTACGCCCGAGCTCCTCCTAGGAAGGTGCAACCAGGCCAGCAACAGAACCTTCCGTGGTCGGCGCTGTCTCACTCTAGCTTACATAATCTTCCTACTGGAGCACATCGTACCAAGGACACCCCACCTTCCCTCTTGGGTTTGGAGGGGTAATATGGGTGTATAGGCACTTGGCGTGAAAACCAGGGTGCCCTAACATATTTTCGACGAGAACCTATAGCAACACTGCGCCCAAGGTCCTAGGAGCAAGCAGTGCAAACATCCAGACAATTTCATCTTGGGCGCATCCTGTAAGGCTTGCTCTGTAGTCGGAGGGCCCTTGGAGACTTGTACGAGTATAGTATGAGCACAGGGAAAAAACACAGCACCGCCGAGATGGTAATAGAAACGGGACTGGACATCCAGCCCGACGACCTTCTTGCCCAGCGCGAGGCTCTTACTGCAGCCCTGTTGGAGGACCCGTATAACGCCCAACTTTATCTTGACCGCGCGTCAGTTTATCTGGCCCTCGACTATCCAGATCTCGCTTCCGGAGATGCCTATCGTGCGCTCCTCCTCTCGGACGACGCTAGGGATGACTCCGCCGAGTACCATGAGCTGGCCACAGCCGCCTTCTCGGGTTTACAGCAGGAGGGAGGGCCCTCCATAGAAGACCTCGCGAAGGCCGCGTCTCTGAAGTCCTTCCAGATCCTGGCGACCAGCCTCTATCTCGTCGGATGTCTGAAGAGTGCTTTCGGCTTCTGCGAACAGGGACTCGGAGTGGACCCGGAAAACGCGGTATTGAAGGAGATGAGCGAGCAGATATTAGACGGTGGCCGTGCCAGGCTTAAGAGGGATGATGTTTCTGGTGATCAATTGCCCGACTCGGGTCTTGCTCGCCGCGAGGTCTACCCGTGGAACGCGCATGAGCCCGACAGGTACTCCGACGAAACACTGGGTTTCCTGAACCTGAAGCTACGGGATATGGCGCCGAAATGCGTGGTCAAGGCCACAGAGCTACCGGTACTAGGAGATGGGACGAAAACGAACGATGAGTCGGCCGAGGCGTCGACCTGTCTCCAGCTTGGTCTATTTGCAACCGAGGACATAGGCCCGGGCGAGGCTGTTCTGCGGGAATACACCCTTCTTACGGCAAACAATCGATTCAAAGACATGCTGTGCGACGCATGTGGTGCGGAACTGCCCCGGCTGGGAGACGGAGAAGGGAACTCGGTCAGTTGCCCTGAGTGCTATGATACCATCTTCTGCAGCCAGTTCTGCTTTGACCAAGCTCAGGAGAAGTATCACCCGGCACTCTGCGAGAAGGATGTCGATACTATTGCCAAGGACCCGGACCACAAAGATGCGGATGAGAGGCTACACTTCCTGCTGCTCGCCCGAGTTCTCGCAATGTCAACGCACCAAGAGGTGCATCCCCTCGACATCATGGAGGTAAGGTACATCTGGGGCGACTTTACTCCTGTTGCCTCTCCACGTCCCAGCGCAGACCGAGGGACACCTCCACCTCCCGAGTGGACTCTCCCTTTCAGCTTTGAATACAACGTCAAGATGCCGTTGCACTTCCTGGAAAAGATGGACGTCGACATATACGACGACCTGGAGAGCAGCGACATTTGGGTCCTCAACACGCTCTACTCCAAATTCCGCGGCACCGCCTCCGCGAGGAAGAACCCCCGCGACGGCCGGCCGGAGGTTGCGGCCGTACATCCGTTCTGGTGCCTGGCGAACCACGATTGCAACCCAAACGTTACGTGGGACTGGGGCGGGCGGATGACTCTGCAGGCTGTGGAGAAGAAGATTGTGGGCGGGGGCGAAGGTGGCGTTAAGAAGGGGGAAGAAATTCTGAATCATTATTGTGATGTCAGGCTTCCGGTGCAGGATAGGAGGGAGTGGGCAGAGGGGAGTCTCGGGGGGTGGTGTATGTGCAAGCGGTGTCAGGAAGAGGCGGAGATAGAGCGGAGGGGTGGATGAAAGGGGAGGCGGTACTACAGCCACGCGCGTTGGTTTTAGCCCAAAATTAGACGAGGTTATCGGAACAGGTGGAAGAAGATCGGCTCGAGTCGCCTCCTGGATAACTAGCGATACACATTTATACAGGGAGATATTCCACAGAGAGGTGGAATCGACCAGCAATGCTGGCTGACGATTACCTTGCTTGGAAATTAACTTATGCAGGGTTAGTCGACTTGTCAAGTCGATCATCCCCCGCCCTCACTGCCTTCATATAATCTAGGCAGAGCACGCTGGAGCGTAGGGGAAATTTGGTAAGTCATATGTGTAAAGGCTCCCCTCGTCTCACACCCCGTCTAGGCTGGTCTGTCCGGGGGGCCTACCACAGAAGATGGGTTACTGGTGCTACGTACTAAGACGGCACGACTGTTCCTGGCCATATCTCTTTCCGTCTCTTCACTTCATCCCCTTAAGACGGACACACACACACACACACACAGAGAGAGAGAGAGAGAGAGAGAGAGAGAGAGCATCTTAGTGTCTCGATATCTAGCATAGTCGGGATTCGCGCGTTGGTGGTACGCCTAAATCTTGCGGGTGCATATTACGTTCCTCTCTTTGCGAGCATCCTGGGCCACTAGACTTCACGAGAACTGGTGTCCCGTCTTGGCTATGCTTGGCCGAGCATGGTGACGATTGACGGAGGGTCGGGGGCGGGGGCTTATCAGCCAGGGCGGAAAGGACAAACCTGCTTTTTACTAAGTGGCAGGTTCTGGTTCCTGCCTTATCTGTACGACATTCACCTCGATCTGGTGCAATGGGGCGGGGGGAACCCTAATATTACGGAGGATTCGCTCTCCCGCAATCAAGCTATAGGGCCAAGGCTTGGCGGACAGGAGGAGGGTCTGTTCAAGCTCATGGGTGATAAGATAATGGCTTGGCTGTGCGCGGAGTTGAATTGAGGGGGCGTGACGGACGAGTACTCGTAACTTTGAGAACGTATGGGGTGGAATGGCAGGCCTGACCGTCTGGAGAACGAGTGTGCTAATTACGATGTCTGCACTATTGGTGGTAAGAGTGCAAATATGAAGATGGCGATGGAGAGCATGACGAAGAATGAAAGGGGGGCCCACGCTTGCATATTGCACGTGGCATAGATAAATCAGACTAGTCGACAAGGCGGGCCGGGGACCACCCAGACGGGAATCTCAACCTGCCCATCAAATTTTCGGGATAATTCCCTTTTCATCTCCGCCAGTCCCCGTCGGATCACCGCACTCGAGAGGTCAAGCCACGGGGAAGTAACCTACTCTTGCTGCAGTCCCAAGATGCTGCGCCTCGCTGATCTGAAATCGGGGGCGGCAGATATACAATAACCTTAATTCCCCCTTCCCTCCTTCATCCATCCCGTTTCTGGGGTTGGGAAGCTAGGATGGGGCTATGGTATCGTATCACCACCCGTACTAATATACGATATGAAGATGTTTAATTTTTTTTGGTGGGTAAAAAAACGGGACATGGACAAGATACCTTTGTACTCATACGAGGGCTTGCACCTCGCACGAGTATCATGGTTCGCATCATCCATCTCTCCTCCCGCCCGGCGTCCTTTCGATATCCGATCTCATAATACCAGATTGGCGGGAAGAAGAAAAAAAGCTTGGCGACGCGTGCACAGCCGTGTTGGAAGAAGCAACGCCAAGAGTCTTGGCGAGGGGTGAGCGGGAGAAGGGTCTTGGCTGCGGAGACAGATGAGGCCCAGGGTGGGGAGAGGACGCGCGGACCCTGGCTCCCAAGCTTTGCGGGGCTTGTCCCAAGGGGGTAACGGAACAGAGTCTATTATCTCGAATCTCAAGGGTGTGCAGGGGTGGCAGGCAGATGTGTGGTGTGTGTGGTGTGCGGTATGTAGTATTAATATGCTGTGCCCGATGGATGTGGTCCCGTATTGGCAAGTGCAAGTGCAGGTGAAATGCTTGGCTGCCGCACGTGGACCCCTCGAGATCATCGGGCATACATTGGCCATAACGCCCTACCTCCGCGACCACCGAAAGAAATGCCACTTTGTAACTCTGTACCAGGATTTGTAATGCCTTCCAAACTCCCTCCCTTTCCATCGATGAGTAACTAGTACGAGTATACACCCCCCTTCGCATTGCCCCTTCCCCCGCCGCCCTCCCCCCCGCCCCCTTCCCAACTGCCAACTGTGGGTATTACGGAGGGCTAACTAAGCTCGTGAGCTCCTCCTTCCACCTCCCGCCCCCCAGTCACCTGATTCCGTAGTTTCGCCTCTAAGATCTGCTGTTTCGCGTCAGCTGACTAGGGGGGGATTAATCACTTCCACCATGTACTTGTACTCCTTGTTTGTTCTACCTTCCTGCCCGCACGCATATTGCGAAGTACTACGAGTACAAATACCCGTATACGCCCCCCCAGAGGGCCGTTGGCGTGACGGAAGAGACGGGGATCGCAAGAGGGGGCACCACCAATCGAGCAGGGGTGTCTCCACAGCCCCAGTCATCCAAGGCTAGTGGTCATGCCAAGACAATGCCAAGCCTTGGCATTGTCTTGGCGTGTCTAATGAGGCGACTTCGGTTGCTACCAAGCCGGCTGTATAAGATACCAGTATCGGAGGTGGAGACCCACCGCCAACCAGCTGTATTTGCGCGCCGGGGCCTTGTAGTGGGTAAAGGCCGAAAAACCTCACATCTGTTAGTGTAGCATTAACCCACCACACACCCTCCGCCGGGGCGCCAAGACTTCGCCAAGGTTTCGCCAAGAACCGCGATGGGCTCCGTCAAACTTGGGATAAAGGAAGCGATATCCCCTTGAACTCGCTGCAACCCCTTCTTCGCCATAACAGCTTTTTGATGCATGCATTTCCTCGGGGACCCTGCTCTATTTTATTTTCTTTCGAGAAGCTTCTGAATCCGTTCCCCCGTGCATGGTTTGCTTGTTTCCAGAACATTTAACAAGCAAGTCCGGAAAAAGGGACTCGCTCTTTTTTCGCGCAACAACCTAAAGCAAGCGCATAGCTCTCACAAACACACACGGCCTACCTACTTTGTACAGCACACAGCGTGCCCAGCACACACACACACGACTCAAACCAGCACTTGCTGTATCGGGCTGACTGACTCGAACCCCCCTGCCGCCCGCCCTTCGCCCGCTATCACACTCGCTTGCATCTAGGCCTCCCTCCCATTGGCCGGCACCCAACCACAGGCAGTTATCTGATCTGCCTTGCACTCCGAACTCTCCAACCATCCACTCGCTCTTCTGGACGTTGGAATCACGTGCTTGCTACCAGTCAAATCACCCTTGATTGCCAAGGCGCTGGACCCTCTCATTACCGCACTACCGGCTTATCCTCGGCTTTAGCTTTTGCTTCTCCTCCATAGCCGAACTTCACCCAGCATCCACCTGGGTATTTTTGGTACTCTCAGCTCCGCCCTACCCCACCCTTTTGAGATGTCAGCTCAAGACCAGGGCCAAGGAGCTCAGGCTTCGTCTGGGAGTAGCTCGTCGCAGTCCAACACCCCTGTTTCGACGACGACCACCACCACGTCCGCCTCGGCGCAGCAGAACGCGGACGACAACCTCATCTGCCGCTGGAACACGTGCAATGAGAAATTTCCGTCCCCCGAGGCTCTTTATGTAAGTCCCTTCGCTATCACACGTGTCCCGCTTCATTGCGTCGACTTTTCTATACTTTTCTGTTCCCTGCCATTCCCCTCACGTCCCGAGTCTAACCCGCCTCCCAGGACCATCTCTGCGAGCGCCATGTCGGCCGCAAGAGCACCAACAACCTAAACCTCACCTGCCAGTGGAAGCAGTGCAGGACAACTACGGTCAAGCGGGACCACATCACCTCCCACATCCGCGTCCATGTGCCTCTCAAGCCACACAAGTGCGAGTTCTGCGGCAAGTCGTTCAAGAGGCCCCAGGATCTCAAGAAGCACGTAAAGGTCAGTGTCTTGAAAGACAACCACCCCCTTCCTACTTCGCCCGTGCCTGGAGCCACGCCGTGCTAATACGCGCCGTAGACTCATGCCGACGACTCGTCCCTTGCTCGGTCTCCTCAAGACCAGTCGGCCGGTCACAATGTCTACAAATCCCCCTCGAATAATAGAGGTAAGTCCGCCATCATTAAGGCGCTTTCCCCCTGTTTCCTCCTCCTGTTCTTCTCCCCCTTTTCCTCTGTGGCTGGAGGCTAATCCCGCCTGCCGCAGCGCCGTCGAGCTATTACGATCATAATGGCCAGATGAGGACTAATGCTCAGGCCTCCTTCGCCCACCAGGCCGGGCATCCTAGCTACTACGGCGCTCCCCAGCCGTCGACCAACTACGGGCTGTACTTCAACCAGCCCACCTCCCTCGGAGGGCCGCGCCACGACTACCTCAGCCACTCTTCTAACTTCGACTCGCGCAAGCGCCAGATGGAGGCGGCCGACAGCTTCTTCGAGAGCGCCAAGCGCCGCCACGTAGAGCCCACCTCGTATGACCACATTAGCCAGGCGCTCCTTCCCCTACACGGCATGGTCCCGATGCCCATGGGTCCTGGTCCCGATTACATGGGAGGGGCGGTCTCGGGGATGCACGCGCCAGTCGGCGGCGGCCCTGCACCCACTGGGCCTGGGCCCTTGGCGCAGAACTACTACCTGCCTCCCATGCCCAATGCGCGCACGCAGAAGGACCTGGTTCAGCTGGACCAAATCCTCGAGCAGATGCAGACTACCGTCTATGACCACGCCAACCAAGCCACGCAGGGAGTGCACGGTATTCACGTCCGCGAGGGCACCACGTTCGAGGTCCGGAACAGCCCGTCTCCTAGAGGTCACCACGGTGCGACTGCCGCGGAGGCGTATGGTGCCGCCGTATCCGCAGCTCACATGGCGTCCCCCCTGACAGCCCTCTCATCTACCGGAACGCCGGCGGTCACCCCCCCTTCGAGCGCAATGTCGTATAGCTCCGGCCACTCCCCCAGCCCGTCGTCGAGCAGCATGTCCCCGCAGTCGCGCCACTCGTCGGTGACCTACCCGAGCCTCCCGGCCCTCAGCTCCGCTTTCCCAGGCCAGTCGACCACGGCCACCCTCGGCCCCTCGTTCGACATGGACGAGCGCCGCTACCACTCGGGCGGCATGCTCCAGCGCGCCAACCACGGGCCCATCCCGCGCTCCTCGGGCCCCATGTCGCCTCCACCCCCGCCGGCGTCCAAGCACGGCGAGTCCGACGCGCGGTCCCCGTCGGCCGAGTCCGAGTCGAGCGAGACGCGCGAGCGGGACAGGCAGTACGACCAGTGGCTCGAGAACATGCGCACCATCGAGCGCCTGAGGGGCTACATCGCGGGCCGCCTCAAGACGGGCGACTTCGAAAAGGATTCCGAGGCGGCACCCTCGTTGGCCGGGCCCACGCCCTCGCCGCGGCCGCAGCCGATGGAGATTGACGAGAGCGGCAGCGCTCGCAGGAGCCCCAAGGTCGAGGCGAAGGAGAGGGAGGGGGGTCTGTACCCTACTCTTCGTATCGGGAGCTAGCGCGTCCCTACGAGGTTTCGCTCCCCTTTCTCTCTCTCTCTCCCTATTTTGGGGGAAAGGTTTTCATGTACATTATATTATGATGATCTGTGTGTGACGGAAGCAAGGTTTTATGGCTCTTTTTCTTCTCTCCCAGTTCTTTCGCCTTTTTGTTTTTGTTTTCCCCCTTTTCGTTCTTCTCCTCTCTCTGTTAGTGCGTGTTTCTCTTTTTCCAGTGCGGTTTTCGTTACGATACTCCCAGTCGGTATAGGCATCTCATTTTTACTTTTATTTCTTAATTCTTCATGATAAAGGTGCGGATTAGGATGGGATGGGATGGGATGGAATACGACAGGATGGGACGGGTTTGGAATGGTCCTGGTTCGTAGGAACGGGCTGGGGCCCAAAAAAAAAAGGCAGCAGTGAGATAGCCAAGAAAATGACGAGAGGATTGGCAACAAAAAAAACCATTTCAGCCCCAATTTAGTCTTTACTTTTCCCCGTTGACGTGACAAGAAGGGCCGGAGCTGGCGGGATCCATGGGGAAATCCGCTTGGGGGAAAGGGCGTTCCCAGGACACTGGAAACCGGGCCCGGTCCGTCGGTAAGCGGAATGATGATGTCACCGTGACTTCTTGAACTCGTCCCACCCTCCCGCACCCGCCGGGCCCGACTCGTACGAAACTAAAACTTCTCGAAGCAAAAAAGCCGATTCGCCCCTTTGCCCCTGCCCGTAGTTAGTACTCGAGAGAGAAGGAGTGGGTACCTGTACCGTGTACGTATGTGTATGAGACGATCCGGATTCATCCGCCACTGGCACCGGTCACGATACCCCCCCCCCACGTGGGGTTAAGTGGATGAATGGCGGATGGGTATGCAACGGCTGACGTAGCCAACTAACCCACATCCATTCACGAGACGAAAAGAGAGGCAGAGACAGATATTAGGGGGAGATATTAAAAGTGGAGATCTCTTAAAGATGCTATGGACCGGAATATTCATCCTCGCAACTCCAACTCTTTGAAAGATGCATGATTTCCAAGGACGGTGGCCCAAGGCTGCGGGAAGTTAACATGGTATGGCCAGGTAGGATGGCTACCCTTCCCATCGCCGCCCACCGCTCCCCCCACCCACTTTTTCTCTCAATCCTCTCCTGCTAGTCTTGTTATTCCTCCTACCACCCCATCCACTGCGTCATCCATCTTCCCGCTGTCCTCGGGACAGGGAGGCGTCCTGAGAGACAGCCATTTGGACTCCCTCGTCTCCTCTCATCACTGTCCCTCATATCGGATGCGCACGTTGTCTCCAATGCTCGAGGTCCCCTCTAAACCGCCACCACCAGCCCGTGAAATGAATAGGCATCCAGCTAACATCTACCATTGCCTCCTCCTGCCACATATTAAAAAAACGAACATAGAAAAGGTAAGCTCCGAAAGCCTCCGTAAAGCCAAGGGTGTCGTCGGCAAGAAGAAGAAAGACAGGCCGAGGGACCTGCCCTTCGAGTCAAAGGAGCGGGCCGTAGCCGGTGCCGACCCGGTCGTGTAGGTAGATGTGTGCCGTTTTCCCATCCCATGTCGATACCGTCGTCCGTGTCATAGAATCCAGTCTATGCAGCCAACCACCTCCACCCTCTGGAGTTAATGCCCACTACCACGCCAATCCGCCATGGCGTGCGCGAGTCAGGTCTGACCGACTCCCCAAAGTGACAGAAACCAAGTGTGCGACGGCGCAAGATAAAGTTTGCACCATCCCCCGTGCCCCAAGTGGCGGGGACGGAAATATTGCCACCACAAGCCAAATCCAGTTGGCTCCATGGAGGCTGGGTTCCGATGAAACAACCCTTCCATATCAATGAGACTCGGCAGTTGTCTCCCAAAAAAGAGTGTAGAGCTCCATGCAGAGCCGCCACCCGCCAATGCATGGCTGCATGCGTTCAGTACCTGTCCCCGAATCCTAACCAGGTACCTGATGATCCCCACCCCCAACCTGATGCGCAATAATAACCCTGTCTGCATCCAATTCGGGACGCCGTATGTTGAATAACCCAAATATGATGCAATAAGTTGGGAGAAATGTAAGCCCCGTGGAAAAGAAAGAAGAGAAAGTAAAAAAAAAGGGCCCGACAAAACGTTAGAACGTTCATGTTGTTTGGTCCCGTTTGGTAGTGGTCGGGGTGGCGCTGGTGAACACACGGCTCAAGACGATGCCAAGTGGTTGGATAATAAAGTGGTGTAATGGGGAAACCCGAAAAGAGGTGAAGAAGAAGATGAAGAAAAAAAGAAAAGCACAAGGGATAGTAATCCAGTTCCCTTCCCAAAAAGATTCCTCCTCCTGGAATCAATAAACGCCGTCCATGCCAAAAGGGGGTATTATACAGATCGGAGTTGTAGCAGTGCTTCGACTGCCTCACGTTCCTGCGCGTCGGAAGTAGCCTCCAGCGCAGAAGCGTCGATATTTACTGGTTGTAGCGAGCGCGCCATGCCGGCCGTGGCCGAGAACGAGCGCATCCCGCCGCCAGAGTATCCATGGAACGATGCGAACCTTCCGTCCGCTGCCGCAGCGGCGCGGCTCGTGTACGAGTCGGCGCGAAGGGCTGCGGCTCCGATGGCGGCCCAGTCTTCATCATCCGTAACATCGTCAGGATCATCGTCCCTCATCATCATGTCGTCGTCGGGGGCTTCGGAGCACGAGGCCGAGGCCGAGTCATCGAGTGACATCTTATCCGCCTCGTTCTCTGCCATGGATATCTCGTGGTCGTCGTACGAGAAGACGACGGAGCCTCCCATGCTAGACGACGCGTTGAGTCGAGACCTACCGCCTGCACGCGCGCCCTTCTTCGATATGGGGATGCCCGCCGAGTACGGCGGAGATCGGCTTCCGGAGGGAGATGATCGCCTGCTTCGCGAGGGTTGTCCGCGTCGCCTGGCGTCCCACCTGCCCCAGCCGACCTTCTCGAACTCCACGTCTCCGTCCGCCCCTCTCCCCTCTCCCCCCCTTCCCTCCAGAGCTCCCACTACTAGCCTGCGCGCCTTGGTTGGGGGTATTCCGGCGAAGCCGGGCACAGATGTCGTCAGGTAACCCATGATATGGCGAATAGCCAAGGGCCCGTGGTTGAGCATGATCTCCGGCAGGTGGTACTTGGCGAGCATGGCGCTGGTGATGGTGCCGGCGCATTCAAAGGCGGGCGACGGGGAGCCGTCGCGGCCGGGATGCGCGTCATGCAGGTCCAGGTCGGAATCGATGGGGTCGAGCCTGACATTCTGGAGCTGGGCCTTGAGGCCATGGGGCGGCAAGCCAGGGGATATGGAGTTCGGAGGGGTCGGGAGGGGTTGAGATTGTGTCACAGTCCCAGGGACGCTCCGAGCCGCTACAACAGTCAAGTTGTCTCGGCTCAAGGAGGCCTTGGGGATATCGCGAACAGCGTAAGCCGGTGATGCCATTTTCTTCCGTCAAGTCAGATGCGGCGCTTCAGTTCGATTCTAGCAAGAAAAAAGATATGGATGGTTAGTTCTATGTGGTATGCGACGATGGAAAGAGGGAGAATCAGGGCGGCCGGGGGGTGGGTGGGCAGAACAGAAGCGACGCGAGTACGACGTACGATGGTGGTTGTCTGCGGCGACTGGAGAGCAGCTAAGCCAAGTCAAGGCGAATCGAATGAAGTACCAAAGCAGGCGATGATGGGATCTGACGGATGTGCAGAAAGGTTGATGAGCTCTCCGGCGGGGGCTGACGCGATTATCTGGACTAGTGACAGGTAAATCTCGAAATTATTTGTGGTTGTTTCTCTCTGTTGGTTGTTGTTGGAGAGAAAACAAAGGAGAGGAGGGAATTCCAGGGCGTGTTTGGCGGCTTATGGTCCAGGGATATACGAAATAAACTACCAGGGGGATGACGACCACCCGGCGGGCGAGTGCGACCGCGCACTAGGGTCTGAGGTAGGGAAGCTACGACGCCCAAAGGGACACCCGTGTGAGTCAGGCGCGCTCCACCCCCAAGTACCGGGAACCTCCTTTTAGCACATGTACCCCTACCCCGTACGAGGTGGCCCCCGCCTTGAAAATAGACTGGAAATGGGAAGCGGAGGTGAGCCTGCAAATTAGGGTAGATGTAGGTGGTACCCACAAGCCGTCTACATAAATAGTGCTAAGCCCCTGTATAGGTACCTTCTGCTCTGATACCATACTATTGGGGGTACCTTGATAGTACGATAGATTGGTAGCCACCGACTCATACCCCGAGGTCCCGTCCGGTTGCTTCCGGACCCCCTCATCACGTAGCGTGTTCTAGGTACATATCAAGCACTGATAAGGAAGAAGGAAAGAATGCCCTACTCCATGACAGTACGTATATGTGCAATTCAGGTCACAAAACAGGGGTTGCCCTAATACCGAACACGGGGTTTTGCCTGCTCCGACTTCCTCAAGATAGTATTACCACTTGTAGCCCGTATTCGAAATTAATGTGGCTTGCTCCGTATCCAGCAGTTTCAGTCGAAGCGGAAGAACACTATTACTTGTATTCGTACTCGCGTATCATGGATCCCGTCGATACCTTGGTCTCACCAGTGGGAGCCACTAACAGCTTACAAGCAACAAATGATCTGGCGCGCATTTATCACGGGGGGAAACGGAATGGAAGTGGAAAGCCCCGCCCCAGACTTGAACGAGTGCATACTACGTACGTATGTACATGTCTTTCCGTTCATGCGCCGTATCTGCATCCCATCCTCGTACTTGCGACCCATCAGCCGACCTACATCCAACTGCTTGTACTGGTAGATCTCCGCCCCGAGGGAGGGGATTAACCGGTTTGCTCGTACCGGTGCATGCGGCGACGACAATCGCCGATTCGCTTGCTCTCCTGTACAGCCGACGAGAAAACACGGGAGGGAGGCTCTAGAAGCTACTTCGTCCTCCGTACCGGTACGAGGGCGAGTATGAGGACGCGAAAGCATTACGAGCGCTCCAAGTACCCGTGATACTGTTTGTGTGCGTGTATATTACTAGCGCAAATGCCCCAGTTTGTTTCAAGGGCGCTCAAAATCAAGTCGCATCGCAAACATGGGATGCTAGCGTCTCCCCTTTCCCCCCCTTCCCGAGCTGACACTACTGACGCTACCCAAATAGCGTTCGGAACCCCACAGTACATCCAGCTACTCCCGCTCCTGATGGGGCATTATTTGTGCGCGTGCACGGATCCATTGGTGCGTGGAGGATGGCGCTCGCGGGCACGAGGTGGAGGAAGGGGGAAATGGAGCACTCCCTTTGCGCCAGCCCCGGACCCCGTGGCCTGGCGATAGGGTAATAATCGTGGGGTACTTGAAAATAGATAAGAGTAGGGCATCATGAAATATTAGGGCAAGACAAAAACTTGTAATTCTTGTGCGAGCGAGTGAGGCACCTTGACGTAATGAGATTCGGGACTTGAAAAGATATCACGACATGAAAAGTGGAGGGCTCATCTCAGTCCCACGATTCCAAGTACCGTTTTCACGGGAGATAATAACTAATTATGATGAGGCCCCGAAACGGAGAGCCATGCATGGCATGGGTATGGGCATGATGGACAGGGGTGGGAAATTTTGCCCTTGTCTGGAATCTCGGCTTTCTCCGTAATAATCTACAAGTACGAGTAAAAACTCATCCATCCAAATGTTATTTAAGATTATTAAGATTTTTTTTCTCCTTCAGACCTCCTTTACAAGGAATAATGGTTCTGTTCCATGCATTCCTTCCATCTCCTTCGATCCCAAACTTGTACCTGTACTCGTGTAAGTAGACCTTTTTAGGGACTGGGATGTTCGGACCCCTATCACCATTGCTCGTAAACAAACCTGCCGATTTCGTGCTTCCATTTATTTATTCTCCGTAGATCAGCTGACAGGTGGGCCTGCGTGTCGCCCAAGAGCATTAGATGTGTTCCGGGCAGAGAACTACAACATACACTAGTAACCAGGCGGGGATGAGTGGATGCCCAGGCAGCCAGGTAGTACCTACCTCTTTTATCGAGAAAGATAAAGGCCGCCAAGTACATTACGAGCACCTCGGGTGTTAATGGAAAGCAGTGGTCGTCCAAAGCCTTCCACCCGAATCACACACACACACACACACACGCGCGCAATCTTTCCAGCCGCCATCCACCAATCATGCCGAAATTCGCGCATCATACTCCTCCTTCCCCTCACTCCTCGTGGGTGGCTGTCGTCGCCCGATTCCTGAAGTCCCTTGGTGATTGATGTACCCGAATCGGCAGCATGGCAACCATCACGTTGGGTGGCCCCGCCCGTGATTGGCTCTCTCCCTTCGACTCGACCCTATGAGGGATTCGCTCGCGAAAGCAACTCTGACTTCGAGGTGATGGAGAGTGTCTTAGGTTGATGAAGGCGTGGAGTTTCTCAGCCCCTGTCCGCTGCTCATTCGTAGTATCCTAACTCCTGTTCTGTTGGTTTGGTGGGAACGAGTGGGACTTAAAGTCTCCGGTAGACCCACTATTGCTATATATCACTCGTATCATCGACCGGCCGCTGGTCCCGATACTGACCAGGAGTTGAGACCGATCACTGCCGTGAACATGGATGGGCCTGCTAACATGGACCAGTACGAGCACGCCAATAGCTCTCTCGGTTCGATGGGTTTGTCTGCGTGGGATAGTGCGCCCATTCTCCCCGAGTGAGACGACGCGGATGATACCCTTTTCCAACTTCACATTCAAACCCCGCTCCAAGTCTTGAGAACCCGAATCAAGTCCGGAGTCCGTCCATGCGGCGAGTCGCGTGGTAAAAGCCCTCGCCCCCGCTCGCTGCGGGCGCAGATAGGGTGCATCCGAGGTATAGCCCGATGTTTCACAGCAAAGTGCTCTCACTAGATATTCCCGAGGTCCCAGCTGAGGCTGTCCTAGTACCGCACTGATAAGAGTGCGGCTGCCGAAGACACACTTAGCAACAGCCCACGATCTTGCGAGGGAGACCATGCTTCGGAGAATGTAATAATGTATAATCTACTAGAATGCGTTAGATACCCAAGTTTAGGGTCATGGCGAGACCATGCCGCCATTGAAAGGGAGTGAAAGTGGAAAAGCTGCTAACGTGGAACATACATACACGCCCACTAAGTTCGATTTCTCAAGGATTCCAAGGAGGACACCCACCACCCTCTCATTCTGTCCCTTCACCACGACCTGTCCAGACTCTCGCCACCTAGGTCCCCTCAACCATACTCAAGGCCGACGCTGCAGGGCTGTCTACTGGCTGTCGACGGCCGGACATTCCCAGCCCCTACCGGCCAACGGGGGTCGGTAGAAGCCACACCAAATCGGCACGGCCCAGCGCACTATTGGCCGGTATGCCGGCGTAGGGTTCAACCTGCGTGTCGTCCAGGCCATCTCAGTCTCAAGTTGGGTCCCCAAGCCGAGAAGGTCTTCACGCGAACACGAATTCTCGACAGGCCTGTGAGCATATGTCAGTAACCTAAGTCTTATACATGCGGCGTGAAAAGGGGAAGGAAGCCGGCGACATACCGCTCGCAGGATGTCAATCTTCTCCTGAGACTGAGAGAAGACCCTCGAATACTGCCCTATGCTCTCCTGAAGAACGGCGTCCTTCGTGGTACGGCCCTCGCATATGGCCTTCATCTTCGTCTCCATCTCCCTCCGCAGAAACGGCTTGCCAAGACTCGTCTCAAAGTTCATCCGGTCGAAGCCCAATATCAGCGCGACCCCAAGCTTCGTGGGCACAAAGTACTTTCCGGCTTTGCCCCGCCCGGCACCGGACGACGCGGCACCTCCCCTACCGCCACGGCCGCTTCCCCGGCCGCCACCGCGGCCCCCTCTTCCTCCTCGGGTGGCCGGGCCTTCTTCCTCCGCATCCTCGCCAGCGCCGCTGTCACCTTGGAGGTTGACCACGTTGACGTATTCTCTGTCCTGGATCTTTTGGATATGCTCGGCCATCGTGGCATCCGTTCCGATACCATTCGCGTCCATGAGGGCGATCAAATCCGCCTCGGTTAGGTAGCTAGGCCGAGCCGTCTTCCCTTCGTTCATCATGGCCTCGGTTGGCTCGAACTGTTCGCCGACGGTGAACTTTGGAAGCTCGGGGCTACTGTTCCACTTCTCGTAGACGAAGACGTCCAGGTAATTCCGCTCTAGCACGATGAGGCCGTGGGCCGAGAAGATCTCGCCGCCGTAGCTGATGTCGACGTCCGTTGCAAGGCCCTTGGCGTCCTCCGAGCAACATGCGAGGAATCGTCTTACGACGTACTCGTAAAGACGGCCTTCTTCGGGGCTTAGGACGGCTGGGGCGGCATAGGTGACAGGATGAATCGGAGGATGTGCCTTGTCGTCGTGGCGCCCCTCTCTGGGCTGTTGGAAAGCACCATCCGCGAGGCCCTGCGCAAACTGTCCCCACCGAGCGTCCGGGGTTTGTTTGCGACACAGGGCGCGCAGGTCCATACCCTTGTCGAACCGGTCGGTTTCCGTCCTGGGATAGCTGATGAATCCCTTGTTGTAGAGCGTCTCGGCGATGGTCATGGCTTGCTGACCGGTCATCCTCAACAGGCGCGCTGCGGCCTTTTGTAGCTCGACCGTCGTGAGCGGCAGTGGTTTCCACTTCTTGGTCGGCTTCTCTTGCACCTTTATCACCTTTGCGACCCTCGCTGCAAGACAGCGTTCATACAATATTATCACCGACGCCCGGTCAAAGAGTCTGTTTCTCGCCCAACTAAAGTTGGCATCGATGCCCTTGTGATTGTGCTTGACCTTGATCGTCCAGAATGTCTCGGGTACAAAGTTTTTGACACGGAAGTATCTGTCAACGACGAAGCCCAGGGTGGGAAATTGACATGACCCTGTATAGCCTTCATGAGGAATGTGTACTAAGCACGGGGGGAGGAAGCTTTCGCGACTAGACTTACCGTAGCTCAATACCTTCTCTACCAGGGGACCGCCCAATGTTCGGAGGGAAATGGTAATGAAACGGGTGAAGGCGAAACCGATCCTCAAGTCAAGTTCAATCCTGGCATTGACTGCGCTCACTTGCCTCTCGTCCAGTGTAACGAGCCTCCGCGCTGCGGAGAGGATGTGCCTGTTAAAGATGTATAAGTTAGATGCAACCCACACACTAGTCACGCTAATAAGGAGATACGACTTCGAGAGGCAAGCTACTCACGCTCTCTCTATGTTGCTAAATCTTGCCCTCTTGACTTCGAGGCGGCCATTGCCTCGGATCGCAGCATCGCGGATCTCGCTTCCGATATGCTCTCCTTCTAGATCGCAATCAGTCCATATGACAAGAGCCTTACAATAACGAGCCTGAGACTCGATGTTGGCTGCGATGGTCTTCTTGTCCTATATCGAGGCGAGGGAGGGAGGAGGGGGAGTTAGCTGGGCTCGGCAGTAATGTTGGGTTTCTAGATAGGGTCAGCAAAGACTTACGTCGGCAACCTGGGTAAGTACAGGAGCATTGAAAAGACTCTCGGGAGGTGGATAGTTCCAGTTGGAGTAGGCCTCTGGGAAAGCCATGCCCGTGAGGTGGCCAGCAACGCATGTCATGGTCACCTGGCAGCTGCCCCATGGCGGGCCAAAGTCGAAATCGAAGGTATAGTTTTTGATGTACTTGAGTCTCGTATTTTGCTACGTATGACGAGGTTAGATTATGAAGAGACAGATCCACGTTGCAAGAAGCTCTTCCGGGCAAGGAAGCTAACCGTCTGTTTGTTGCCCCCGGATAGATGATCTGCTACCGCCTTCGAGATAGACGGTTTTTCGGCGACGCAAAGGACCTTCATTTTTGAACTTTTATGCCTAGGATCTAGGCGGGCCTAATTCGGGGGAGAGCTCGTCCGTACGCGAAGGCGATGAGTTCTGGCCTGGGCAGGGGCAAACAGGCACCTGGCTCGTGAGAGAACGAGGACGTGAACTGAATATGCGCGTCAAGAGGTGGACTTCGAAATTTCCTATGGCAAAATGCACCTGCCGGCAGGGCGGCATGAGATAGGAAGGGGAAGTGGAAGAGGGAAAGGAACAGAATAGAAGAACACGCGCTTCGTCATAAGCCCATTTCGAGTTGTGACAGGCATATTAGGTGCTGGGTGCTTCGTGCCTAGTTATATCCCCCTAATAAGAGAAAGAAGGAGCTACAGTTGCCGACAGTCCACAAGTATTACCGCCAGTCGACAGAGATGGGTGTCGTGGCCAACGCGTCTTGTACTTCTAGACGATATTTCCATTCGTGTGGCCGTCCTGTCGAGAAAATGTTCCGTGAAGAGTCCACACACCATAGTAATGCACAAGTACAAGTACGGGCACCACCAATAGCGCAGGCACCAATCATCTCCATCATAGGCCACGCGCCTGGCAGTGTGGGGTGGGGTCAAACGTCAGGGACCACTGTAACCCAAGGGAGTTAGATCCAAGGTTCGAAGGGTCGCATGACGTCGGAAAGGAAAGACCATTCGACTTTCACTCCTGGGAAAAATGATGGCCAGTTTCATCACTGTAACCTTCCCCGTCAAAGTCACCACCTCTTTTCCTTCGTGAGGTATAACAGTATCTCATAGAACCTCACTTTATCATCTACTTACTTCATCATGCCCATGCTTTTGCCAGAGATACTAGCTCTGCCGACTGTAAAGTCAGTAGAGGAGTGTGCCGACTACTACAAAACTGTCGAGCCGTTCCTACCCCAGCTATACGACCTTCCCAGGAAGCTGCTAGATAGCTACTCCAACCGCGATGCCTTCCTCCAGCTCTACCTCGAGACGAACCCCCTGATCTCGGCCGGCGCCTTCTCGATATTCCTCGGCTTCATATTCTTGGTGGCGGCCGAGGTCAACAGGAACTTCTCCCAGGTTGACCGTGCCTGGAGCATTCTCCCTGCTGTATACAATGCGCACTACGCACTGTGGGCCCGTCTTGCTGGCGAGCCTCACCAGCGGACCGACTTGGTCGCGGTCTTCACGGCTATATGGAGCGTACGGAAGAACCATCTCATCTCCGAGAGTTGCAAGCGCATAGCCTAGCTGACATTGACCCCGACTAGGTGCGGTTGACATGGAACTACTGGAGGAAGGGCGGATACCAGAAGGGCTCCGAAGACTACCGATGGTTAGCTGGATCCTCTCTCTCTCAGCCCTGCGCTACCTTGAAGACGTTTCGCAGCTAATACCCCCCCCAGGGCCATCCTGCAACAATATGTGCATCCCGTCCTCTTCTCCATATTCGACCTCGTCTTCATCGCATTCACCCAGAGTGTCCTCATATTCCTGTTCTCTTCGGCCCCATCCTATATCATCTTGTTCACAAGCAGGCTCGAGCCGGACATCACCACGGCCGATCTGGTATTCTTTGCAGTGGAGATTGCTCTGGTGGCGAGCGAGTTCGTGTCGGATGGGCAACAGTGGAGTATGTCGAGTCATGTTCCCTAGAAGGCCGCTGTCCCACCTCATACGACTAACACGGAGTGCAGAGTACCAGACAGCCAAACATGACTACCAAAAAAGTGCCAAGCTCTCCCGCGGTTTTGTCCAGGCCGACCTCGACAGAGGCTTCATCACCTCGGGCCTCTGGGCGTACAGCCGCCACCCTAACTTCGCCGCCGAGCAGCTCATATGGTTTGTCCTCTACCAGTGGGGATGCTACGCCTCCAACACTCTCTACAACTGGACTGCTGTCGGCGCTGGCTCGCTCATTCTCCTCTTCCAGGCTTCGACGATGCTCACAGAGGCCATCAGCGGCGGAAAGTACCCTGAGTATCGAGACTACCAGAAAGCAGTCGGCAGGTTCCTGCCAAGCTCAGTGAGGCCTTACAAGCCTGCCCAGGAGCCGAAGATCTGGCCCGCGGCCCGGCATAGGGGCAAGCGAGACTAGGCGTTTCCCAGTTGACATGCCCTCGTGGTCGTGTGCACTATTATTCTGATGTATTCCTGTATATCTTACCCCTGAGGTATGGGCGGTGCATGCGTGGTATTCGCCAGGCGTGCTTTTGCCAACCAGGTTGGGTATGGTATTGCGGGCAGAGGTGAAGAGTGCTCCGATGTCAGAGGCGAATGGCTCGTCTTGCGCGTCTATATATGCTACATCTAAATGCCGAACGCTATATTCGCTCAATGGATGCTCCCTCACTTCCCGCATTCTACGTAGCACTCCTCAGGTCGCTCAGCCTGTCAACGTAATATCCTGGCACGACTTTCGCTCCCTCAACCTCCCAGTCTTCCTTCTTGTTCACCCCCGTCAACACCGCCAGCGTGCCACCCAGCCCCCCATCAATCCCAAACTGGATATCCGTATTCAGCCGGTCGCCCACCATGCACGTCCTCGCACGGTCGAGCTCGAACTTGCCCTTGATAGCCGCCATCATGGCGCTGCTCGGCTTCCCGAAGGAGGTGGGCTGTTGGCCCGTCATGAGGGCTAGAGGCGCGACGATGGATCCCGCGCCGGGGAAGAAGGAGCGCGCGTTGGGGAGGGTGCTGTCGATGTTGGTGGCGTAGAAGATGGCGCCTCGCCTTATGTACTGGAACGCCGTCGCCAGCTTGAGGTAGTTTATGTGGAAGTCCAGGCCCACGAGCACGACCCCCACCTCGGGGTCCAGGGCGCTCCCGTCCGCGAGGGCCTGATAGTCCTCTGGGGTCATGTCCCGGCGCAGGCTGGGGTCCGTACCGCCTATGAAGGGGACGTTCTCGGAGCGCAGCTCCGTCTCGATGCCGGCCTCGCCTAGGACGAAGACCTTGCGCTTGTTGGGGGGCAGCTCGAGGATGCGGGAGATGTAGATGGCCGAGGAGTAGGCGGAGCCGAAGACGTCGTCCGTGTCGGCGGAGATGCCGAGCCCCGCGAGCTTCTTGACGTAGTCTTGGCGGGACTTAGTAGAGTTGTTGGTCACGAAGACGACCTTTTTGCCTGTGAAGTTGTGAGACTGCTGTTCATGTGAGAGTGTAGATGCGGGGAACACGTCTTTGTCTTGTAAAACGGGATGAGAAAAGGGGGGGGGGGGGGGGGGGTTTAAGTGTGAGTTTGAGGGACCAGGGGGACGCGCACCCTTTGTTCGGAGCAGGTTCAGCGTCTCGGGAACGCCCTCGAAGACGGTGTCACCGGACCAGAGGACACCATCGCAATCGAAGAGGAAGACCTAGGCGGAGTAAAACAGAGAGAGGTAAGCATCTACTTATGTTTGGTGAGATGGATTTCATCCTCTCTCATCTTGTTCGTGCTGTGGCGGAAGAAAATAACCCAGACTCACATCGAACTTATCGAGAAACTCATTTATGGCGGTTGAGTCCCCGGTGAGGTATTTAGCTGTTGACATGACTGCCGTAGATCTTATCGGTGGATGTAAGTGATGGCCTCGAAAGAGTGGAATGTATGAGACAGTGCCTGAAGTATATATACACAAGAAGAAATAGTAAAAATGAGGGGAAAACTATTACTGTATATTTTCGCTTCTTCGTTTTGACAAGTTGGCCGCGGGCGCGGGAGAGGGTGGTTATTTATGGTGACTCTTACTTAGGCTTGGTACTAAAGTATTACTACTCGTTGCACGTTTCAACCCGACCTAGGTGAAGCTTAATAACCCATTCGCCGCTCCCGGCGTTTGAAGCGGTTTCTAATTCTGAGCGCCGGTGACTGTCTAACTAGTACACTTTGGTCCTCGGCCATGAAGAGTTACACAGTCGCAGAATATATCCTATTATTTTCCCAACTATCGTAGGAGCGACTGAGCGACTATCTTACATTCGTCTTTTTCTCCATCTCCTTTCCTACTTCGTACAGCGAACCCGCCTCTGAAGTCTACATGTAGACAGGAGAGTAGCGTGCCTAGTGAAGGCGGCTGCCCAGGTGGAACCCATATGCAATGGTAGCAATGAAGGTGGTCAGGTTAAGGAGGGAAGAGATGCCGTGAAGCTTCCCGAACTTCTTGTTCAGGGCGAGCATCTCCTGGGAATGAGGCGCCGGGTCGTACGACTTCTTCCCATCCTTCTTTTCTGGAGTAGGTACGTCGGATCAGCCGCGAAGTCTCAACACGAGCAGCTTTACGAGTAGGGAGAAACGGTGGGGCTTACCCTGCTGCCTCCGCTTCGCCATGACCTCGGTGGTCGCGGGCAGGACGGCCACGAGGTTGACGAGGGCCGACGTGAACATGGCGGCAATGGGCACGAGCGCCGTCAGCCGGTTCGCCGGATCCAGGATGCCGTCGAGGTTAAGTAGAGCCCCGCTATTTCCGGGGTGGGTGATGGCTAGTATAGCTGGCACAGCGGTCTGGAGGGAGAAGTAAATGGGGAAGAGCTTCGACTGGACAGCCGCGAACTGCGGCCGCTCTAGAGTCCTAAACATGACGATGCCTCCGACGAAGGACTTTCCTCAGGGCATTAGGGTCTATGGTGATACCACATTTTAGAGGTGGGGTCCGACGGCACTTACATGCCAGAAGCTGGTTCCCAGCATCGTCCCATAGCTGATCACAGGGCGGCGCGCGTTAGCACCGGGATAGAGTAGCTTCACTTCACCACCGGCGATTGGAAGCGTCACTTGGAAGTCACTCACGAGATGATGTGGTAGGGTGCTAACGAGAAGACTCCTTGGCCTGCCATGATGTTTACCGAGAACCGTGAAGTCTAGGAACTAATGAATGAATTATTGATTAAATTTGACGAGATCAGATAAACCTGGAGTGATGCATTCACTTATTATCCTGGTGGTGTTTCGAGAGCACTCGGCCGTAAATCGGGATGAAACGGCATTGGCGGGAGATCCGCGGCTAAATGGTGGCGAATATCCACTCATTTTTCTTCACGTCCAGCCATTCAGCCATGACCGAACAATTAATGGTTTGCCGACGGAGGAACAAGAAAAAAACGAGGTCACTTCCCGACAACAGCGACAGCAGGAAACCCGACATCATTCATTATGGCATCAGTAATCGCTATTGGATCCGGAGTTGCGGTCGCCGCCTTCCTGGTATGTTCCTGTTTTGGACCCTTCTTAACTCCTCCCGCCCTTTCGGAAACCTTGGCTAATATTCTGCGCAGGGGCGAGCTGGTCTTGTCGCATGGCGACGGTCGCGCGGCGGTGTCGGCGCGCTGGGGAAGGCGTTTTACAAGGGTGGTTTCGAGCCAAAGATGACCAAGAAGGAGGCAAGCTTGATTCTTGCTCTGGGGTAAGCCCACCTCTTCCCTAAACCTGACGCGGGGCGACGTGGTTCCGCTCGCGCAACAGTCGCGAGGGGTGGGACTCGCGGGTGTGGCCGCCGGACGGAGAGAGAAGAGATCGCTGACACATAATACTTCATTTACAGTGAGAAGTCGATCACGAAGGACAAGGTCAGCAAGGCGCATCGGACCATGATGCTCCTCAACCACCCCGACCGGGGCGGCAGCCCGTACCTCGCCACCAAGGTCAACGAGGCGAAGGAGTTCCTAGATAAGACAGCATAACCTGCCCCCACCCCGCGGGCGCTCATACATACATATAGACGGCACAGAGCCTCCACGAGAGCTCTGGGGCGAACAGGTTCATCTCCGACGATGAACCAGTGTACAACAATACATGTTCCATAGCGATGGCGTTTTTGACTACTTGGCGGATTGGACGAGTGGATGAATGCACACATATGGGTACATTACACCTATATATCATCATACTTCAGACCACATGGGCGGATATGGAAGGGGCCGGGCCGGGTCACATTCTCCCCTCTCTATCTCATACAGACATATTTCCACAATCTCGCTGTCTCGTTCTTGTTTGCCAGTGAAACGGGTGGCAGCTTACAGCTAGCTCCTCTAAATGGTTATGGGCTTCGATGAATACACCTGTGTTTGCGCATTTCTTGTCAGATCGCACGTGAATGTTTAGGTTTCACTTATCCCAAGGCCATTCATTACCGGGAGGGCAGGTGTAAGGCAGGCACCTGCCTGCCGTTTCGGGACCTCCCTCCCTCCCTCCCTCTCTGATTCATCGAATCCAAGGTTGCTCCTGCCTTCTTAGACTCGTGATAGCAAGCACACCCGTTTATACAAAAAGGGTGCCCTTCGTCACTCTTCAACATTCTCACAGCTCTCACTCTACCTCGAGTACATCTCATTCATTGCCCATCCGGACCTTCAGGCGGCTACAGAATACTACGAGCGATCACCATCGAACAAAACACACTTTGAAGTCATGGAGAGCAACGCGGGCTCGACTGGGGCCAACGCTACCTTGGTTCCCACCATTTTGCCGTTAAGTTCGGCTGAGATGAGAGAGCGGTTGGCCTGGTTACTCAAGTTGCAAGGCGACACGATTGAATCATTCGAGGAAAACGTTCGCGCGCGGGGCCTCGCCTTGGAAGGCGTGGGATTGGACGGGGATTCATCAGTCACTTGCTCCAGTTTCCAGTTCCCTTCTCCATCTCCTTCTCCTTCACCTTCACCACCCGTTTCGACTAAAAGCTCTCCAGAGCGAGCTGCCACACCCAACCCCAAAACCACTGAACATTCTAGCTCTGGTGTAATCAACAGCAACATGAAGTTCGACAATCCCAGCCAAAGGTCTGGCTCTAAGGACGATGAGGGTTTGCTTGCATCAATGACAGGCATGGTCCTTGGAGACGAGGCTCCCAAAGAGATGGAGTTCTGTCCTTGGAGGATGGTTCGTCATTACCCCGATTGGTTTATTGGCAAAGCCAACACGCCTCGTGTGAGTCGCCCGCCATCGGATTGTTTTCCTCGCCCACCTCTGAGGCGAGACTCGAATGCTAACTTCAATAGGCCCGTCCGTTCTTCGACAACTTCCATGAGTACCAAGATTGGGATTTGTGAGTCACTGTCGCACCCTGTTAGGCAGTATCATTTCTGCTAAACTAGACTTCGTCTGTAGCTACTATCTCTACAGCCCAGATATGCGCTACACAGGTCCCTTCTTGTTTGTCTCTGTGGAGCAGCTTACTACGTTCTTGGGAATCATCAATTCCCACCTGGACACACAGTTGGCGATCCCTGATGCCCACGCCAAGAGGTTTTCCTACCAATTCGGGAGTGGAAATACCCCCTGCCCGAAGTATCTTGGAAAGGTACATGATGCCAACAGTAGAGCCAAACTCCTCGACGAGAAGTCACTGCCCGCTTGCGGAGATGAGGCATTGAAGTATGGACAGGCAGGAGCAGAGGCCAGAGACAAGGTTCGAGAGACGCTCGAGACCATTGCCAAGTATGGGCATGCGAAGAAGAAGAAGACTCCTGGCGCCAAACAAGCCCGAAACAGGGAGAAGCGCAGAACCATGATGATGATGCTTCAGGACGCACTTGGCCTTCGACCCTGGGAGGAAGCCTTGGCAGACTCGAAGGACCAGAAATTTGACGTGGGCAAGGCCCCGCCTTTCCCTCCCAAGAACAGCCCAGTTCTCATTGCGATTGACGTTGAGGTCCACGAGACTTGCCACGACATCATCACCGAAGTTGGATTCGCCATCCTCGACACTGAAAAGACGAAGACTACAGCACCCGGTGACATTGGGAGGGGGTGGTGGGCTTTGGTAGAGAGCAAGCACCTGCGTGTCAAGGAGTATTCCTTCCACTGCAACCATAAATACGTCGATGGATGCCCTGACAGGTTCGACTTTGGGTAAGTGAGCAGCTCCTGTATTGCCGAACCAGCCCCGGTTCGAAAGAGTGGAACATCGCTAACCTTATGAAATTACAGAACGAGCGACTTCGTTTCCAATAAGGACCTCCTCCAGTCCATCGATGACATCTTCCTGGAGCATGCGACCCAGACTTCCTCCGCTGGCCAGATAATCGAGCGGGATATCATATTCGTTGGCCATGATATCGGGTCCGATGACAGATATCTTGCGTCCATTGGCTGCCATATGGACACCAAGAACGTTGTCCTCCGTGCCGACTCCAAGGATCTCTACCAGCACCTAAGGAGTGCGGATCAAGGCCGTGCCTTGATTTCTGTTCTTCTCGACCTAGGAATCGACAGCAAGAATCTTCACAACGCCGGGAACGATGCGGTTTACACGCTGCGGGCCACCATAGCGTGTGCCATCGAGGGTATGAAGGAGTACACCAAACAGCAGGAGACGCATTGTGCCGAGGATGTTGCAGGGGACGTGCGGTACGTCCAGTCCGAGGAGGTTCAGGAGAAGGAGGTTTCAGAGCTTTTGGAGGCTTCGGAGGAGGAGGTTCCCGAAAAGCGGGATGTGACCTGGGTCCCGGGGAAGTCCTACTACTACGCTGATGATTGCGACGACGACAACCTCCCCATGATTATTTAGATGAGGCCGGATCGGGTTTCTGAGGAAGAACCAAGATAGATATTACGATAATGACGGCGGCAAATTAAACGGATTGAAAAAAAAACGCTTGGGGCTTTATTTTGTGTTTATGACTATACTATCGAGAGGTATAAAACTAAACGGCGAGGTTAGTAAATTCGTAAACACCCAGCAAAGGGCAAAACAGGTAGAGTAAGACGTTACCTCCTTGGCTTCTTCATCCGTAACCTCCGACACCTCGGACTCCTTCCCGTCAATGAGCCCCAACCTCGCCTTGCGCACCCTCCACCACATCTCCCGCCTGTCACCGCCCAGCTCTCCGGAGAGTAACCTCTTCTTCAGGTCCGCCACAAAGGAGTTGTAGAGCCCCGGCTCCTCGAAGTTGATGAGCTCCTCCCTCATGGCGCCCATGTGCTCGAGCGCCCTGTCGTCGGCGTTGCCGCCGAAGGAGGAGGTGACGATGTCGCGGATGATGGCGCCCATCTGCTTCGTCGCCGACTCGACCTGGGGGAGGTCGGTGGCCGAGGAGAGGGCGCGCCTGTATTCGGGGACGGCGTTCTGCGGTGTTATCGCTGCCGACGCCTTGGAGGAGGGCTGGCCCGCGGGGGCGGCGAGGAGGGCGTCGATGTCTAGGCCGGATAGCGGTTTCACCGTTTCCCTTTGACGACGGCCCTTCGCCTTGGGGGGTACTAGGGAGGGAATTCGATTTAGCTGGGTGACCAACAAAAGGCGGAGAGGGGGAGTATATAGGGCCTTCTTTTTACCTTTCTTGACCTCCGCGGCTTGGATAAGGGTATCGATCTGGGATTGGGCGGCTTCGACGACATCCTCTGGAGGGTGGGAGAACTTTATGAGGATCTCGGGGATGGGGGGGACGGGTCCAGTGGGGTGGATGGCCCTTTCTTTAACGGCCCCTTTGATGCGGTGGATGAGGGGGTTAAAAGGCTCGTCGATAGCCATGTAGTCAACAAGATTCCTGCTAGGAGTTAGCCTCCAGTGCTCGGGTCATCTGGGGAACGAGATAGCGCACTTGTCTTCGTCTTCCGCGTATCCGGATAGGTCCATGGCGTCGACGTAGTCGCTCATCGCCTGCTCGAGCTCCTTCCCCGGGAGGAAGCGATGCTCGGTCAATGTAGCACCGCTCACCGTGACTACGCGGTCGAGGGGCGGAAACTGGTAAGACCTTATATCCTCGGCAAATGGGAGAGGGATGTCATAGAGGCAGCTGCGCTCGATGTCGGGGGCTAAGAGGACCAGAACCGGCTCTTTGCCGTCCTTGGCGACGAGGCGGGCGATGGCGTACGCCCCGGCCCGGTGCATGCCTTGGATGAGCGAGGATAGGCCCACCTGGGACTTCATATCGAACTGCTTCGCATACGTCACGTTGACCTCGCCTAGGTTGAGAAGCGGCGAGTACTAGAATGAGGTATCCAACATGAGTAACGAGCGACACAAGGGGCCAGGGGGGTTGCGATACTCTACCTTCTTTTGCTCCATGAAGCCAAGGATAGAGAACTCCTTGGTCGTCTCGAGCTTCGTGATGTTGTGCTCCGCTTCGCTAATATGCACGGCTGTCCGTCCGTACTCATACCCCTTTGCAAGCGACTCAAACTCGACGTCTTTCTTGCCGCCCGGTGCTGTAGGGTCGTTAACTTTGTAAGTGCGCGCTTGTTTCACAGCAGCAAATTCCACGCCTTCCATGACCTCGGATTCAGCCGCCTCCGATTCTCCGAGGGCGGAGTCGGACTTGACGATCACCGTGCTGGCCGGGGGTGGCGCGGCGGCGTGGGTCTTGAAGTATCTCTCGACACTGATGACGATGGCGGCTGGAAAGATGTCCGGGTCTCCGAGTGACAATTGGCCGTCGTATGACTTGTACGGCCTTGGAGGTTTGACAATGGGGATATCGAGCTCGTCGATTGCCTCGGCGATGGTGCCGAAGGTCCCGTTGCTGCACTGGTCAACCAGTTTCCGCAACACTTGCTCGTTCCGGGTCTACGGCGGTCAGTATGTCAAGCACGGGATGAGCGCGGTAGGATAGAGTACCTTCAGTCTCGGCTTGTCCTCTTCTTTGACGCCATACTCAGGATCATCAAAGTCGACGCCACTTTCTTATGATAAGCCACTTACACATGATCGGTCAAGAGGTGTCGCGGCGACTTACAGGACTGTAAGACTTATCCCATTCCCATTGAGCTGCGCTGAGATATCTCTCAGATCACTATCATCGATATCAATTGGGCCCAGTCCATCTGTGACGAGATAAATCTGCCGGTTATATTTCAGCTTCTTGGTGTAGTCGGTTATCATCTGAACTGCAAGAGCCACGGCAGATACTGCATCTCCCATGGTTTCCTCGCTCGGCTTGATCTTTTCTTGGAGGTTCCTCAATGCGCCCATATCCATTGGGCCCATCTCCTGGAGGACCGAGATGTGCTCGTATCCTGGGTCCTCCCCCATCGAGTTGTTGGTCTCGTCGGTCCGGAGCCCAAGGACTGCAACACACAAGCCCTTGCGGCTGAGGGACACAATGTGTGATATCTTGTCCCACACGAACTTCATGCTCCAGTCAAGGTCAGATTCGGTTCGACCACTGTTGCAGTTGGTCATCGTCGAGCTCAAGTCGACGATGAAAACGATGGCTTCCTTCTCCGCCATCTTGGGTGGTGTTGTTCAAAAGCTGCAATTGGGATAGGAAGATGGATTTTTATAGAAATCAAATCATTGACGCCATACAGGGAAATAAAGCAGAAAATAGAAAGAAAAAAGGTCAAGTTGAAGTAAGAAACGAATGGCCCTGAGCCTGCTTCCCCTGTTCCCTAGCCTAGGCAGTCATGCTCCTCGAGACGCGTCGGGGAGCTAGTGAAGCTAGGCACGAGATCACGTGGCTTGGATCTAGCCCCACAACGCCTCCGTTCGGAAACCCCACCTCGCTATCGATAGTGGGACAATGAACCTTTTGAAAAATCTTGAGAGAGTGTCAAAAGTTTTGTCACCGTCTAGCACAATCCGATCACCAAGGGCCCCCCCAGTACGCCCCAGAAACCCGCAGACACCGACACAATGAGGTACGCCGTTGACGAAAGAAGAATATCCTCATGATTGGACTTTTCTTTTCTTCCTTTTTCCTTATGTGTTCATTAGTGGCTAATCAGTCCCGCTCTCTAGGATCGAAACTTGCTACTTCTGTAGCCGTCCGGCCTATCCCAGCAAGGGTATCACCTTTGTGCGGAACGATGCGAAAGTCTTCCGATTCTGCCGGAGCAAGTGCCACAAGAACGTATGTGCTTGACTCTTTGCTGTACCACTCTTTCTCTCGGCGGCCGCCCTCTCTGTTGGAAGAAGGGCAGGGTGGTGGTCAACCAACGAAGACGGAGACGAAAACGCAACACAAACTAACCTCCCTAATTTTAACAGTTCAAGATGAAGCGCAACCCCCGTAAGCTCAAGTGGACCAAGGCCTTCCGGCGCGCGGCCGGCAAGGAGATGCTCGTCGACAGCACGCTCCAGTTCGCGGCCCGCCGCAACGTCCCCATCCGGTACAACCGCGACCTCGTCAACAAGACGGTCGCCGCCATGAAGAGGATATCCGAGATCCGCGCCCGTCGCGAGAGGGTCTTCTACAGGCGTCGCATGGCGGGCAACAAGCAGCGGCAGATCGAGGCGGCGAAGAAGCTGGTGGAGACGCACGGCCACCTGCTGCCCAAGATGCGGGGAAGCGAGAGGAAGAGGCTGGAGATGGAGGCCGAGGGCGAGATGATGGTGGAGGACATGGTGGACGTGAACAAGTCGGAGCTGAAGAAGAAGCAGAAGGTGAGGTGGACCGTGGATGGGGACCAGGAGGTGGAGGAGGAGGACAATACCTGGGAGGACATGGAGGGCATCGAGGCGTGAGTCTGTTGAACAAAAAAGTCTCAAAAGGTTCTGGGGGTACGGGCTGGTTTCTTCAATGTATGGAGTTCCGGGAAGGTATTTTTTTCTTCTGCGACGACAAATTCAATGGGTATTTGTTTTTTAGTTAAAGTTCTGCTGCGGATACTGCATGTGGACCTCGAAATGGGTATCACATCGTACGAAACGCCTTTCTACTCCATGCAGCGATGGCGGTGTAGGCCCCCCCCCTTCTTTGCAGAAACAGCTAAACACTGGCGCAAGACATCGCAACCCACCCCCTTTTTTCTTCTCTTCCCCAGCCCAGACAAAAAGACTCTCACGCCTCCTCTTTCAGGGGCGATGTGTAAATTTTGGGTGGCATCGGCAGTTCTGCATCCACATTCCGGACAACCTTGTTCGCCAATTCCTCCTTCTTTCTCGCATCGGGGTCCTGCGGCGCCGTTGCGCTGTCGGACCAGTTGCCCACACCTCCCCTCCCCGTCAGTCCCGACCGGCGGGCAGATGGAGCAGCCACGGCCGTGCCGGTCCTCTCGGCGACCTCCTCACGAGACTCCTCCGGCAGGTTGGCCGAGTCGTGGAAGTTGCCCGCGCCTCCCCTACCAACCCTAGCGTAGGGCTGGGGTTGTTGTTGGACGGGGGCCTGGGCCTGGGCTGGTAGCTTCTGGGCCTCAAGGTCCTGAGAGAATGTCAAAGTCAGTTCTGATGCTCACCTAGTCCCCTGTGGCATGCGATATGGCCGGGGGAAATGGAGTGGGTTACGTACTTCGTTGGGTTGGGCGGCGTTAACGTCGTTCTGGGAGATGAAGTTACCCGCGCCGCCACGACCGCCGGCTCTTCGGAATACGTCAGACATCGTAAAGGAGTCCCTCTTTGAGGTGAGAGCTGCGATGCTGTAATCCTGCTGGTTTGCTGCGCCGAGAGGCGGGGGGAGGTCGAATCTCGAAAGTATTACGGAGTAATCCAGATCCAGTATATCAAACGAGGGGTATGTATGTATACAACAAGTATGATACCCAAACGATTATGGATAATCCAAAACCCAGTAAGTACAAATGATCGGCAGGGAGCACTTATTATTCTGGTCGTACGTGAAACGACTAGAAGCACGAGTAGTCGCTATTATTATAGAAGAATATTTGCAGCAAAGACCATCACGAAAACACTCTCGTTTCAGTCCATCCCCTCCATAGCGTCTACCATTTCCTTGGCTTCAGGATAAGAAGCAGCGATGCAGGATAAGAGTGATAGTGGCGCCCCGAAGACGCTGACTACCCAGAATGACAAAGTGGAGGGGAAGATACGGAACACCACATTGCGGAGCTTTTCGGGTTGGTTTATCCAATGGCTCTGATAAATCTTCCCCTCAGTAATGGCCGCCAAGCCGATGCCAGGTTCATTCGACACCGTACCCGAGGCTAATGATTGGTGGCCATTAGTGCAGGGTCCAACTCTGATGCGGAGCTACCACGATAGACCGTTGGTGCACACAGGCGATATGCTCAGTGTACATCGCTGGTTTCTCAAAGTTAAGTGAAAAAGGAGCCTCAATCTGGGGCAGATCCCCGTATCACTGTATCTCAACAGTACGAGTTGACGATCTTTATACGATATGTACACCTAGTGGGCATGTACTTAGTGTACATCGAATCCCGTACACTTACAAGTACACTTGAAAAATAACACCACCACCCCGGTCCCTAGAATAGGCGTACACTAGCAGTTGTTCCCGCAAACCTCACAAGGCGGCTCCCGCTTCGGCTTTCGGAGTAATAATGCAGGGGGTATCTACTCCGAAGCCAAGGTCACGAACCCAATATCCGCTTCAGAAAACGGCACAAGATCCTGGTCCCCATGCCTGTGCTAGATTCGAACCGCAGCAGAAGGAAAAAGAAGAAAATATGGGCGAATGAGGTTCACGAGCGGAGCGGAAACGGGGCGATTATCATCGGAAGCAACCCCTGTCTGTCCCTTGGTGGCGGCGGAAGGATCTGAGGCTGAGAGGCCGCATCCATCCCAGTGTGTTGCATCCGTCAGTTAAAGACATCGACGCAGGTGACAGTTAAAAATGTCTGGGAGTTTGAAGACATCCCCCCCTTCAGGCGCGCGTGATAGTCCCCTACACACGAGGGTGTAATGCCGAAAAAAAAACTTATCCCTCCCTCCCCACCCGTTTTCACGCCCACCGACACCTGCAGGTGGCTGTGGAGGTGAGTAGGATCGGGTTACAGCGGTGATTTGCATGTTTCCTAGTACAGGCTAAAAACGGGTCACGGTGATGTTGTAGTGAAACAACGCCAGGAGGGAAGCTTCGAGATGATGAATCGTGGGCACGGCCGGGTCAAGTCCGTGTCCCTGGTGTTATCAGTTAGCCCTAGCATGGCCAGGATCGGTTTAAGTTGCGCTCGGAGGTTCCGGTTTCATGGCTATGGGAAATTGGAACCAAGGTCCAGCTAGTTTCATCCCATCGCCTTTGCACAGACACAAGGCTTTTTTTTTCTGGTATCCCACCACTGACGGCGACGCCATGTATGGCTTACGGACGTCCACCAACGTCAATGAGTCAAAACGGGGTTGGTATCAACCGTTCCAAATACCAACGCCCGCGGACGGAACCGTGTGTTGTAGCCGTACGGGTAGGAATTTCCCAATTCGAAGACGATGAGTGATGTCCTTGGGCAATGCCAGGCCGGGCAAGTACGCGAGACGTAAACAGGAGTCTGACCTAACGGAGGCCGATCAAGCTTACTCAAAGGACCATCAGGAGGCAGAAGACAAAAGCAGAAGGGGGGGGGGGGGGCAACTTGACCGGTTCGGCAAGTATTATGTTGTGCAGGTGGCCAAGAATGGTCCTGTGATCACGCAAGCCCGCCCACCACCAAGAAGCAAGAAGACGACTTCCGCTGGCCTGCATTGAGCAGACCAGACATGGGAAGAGGGTGGTGGCGAGGGCACGATGATGATTGGTCGCAGGTCGTGCCAGGGACATGCGTGTGGTGGTATCCGAACACGGCAACACCGCAAACGCCCAACGCCACTCTTTGTTTCTCGTCAACAGCGTTGGTAGGAAGTCTGAGAAAGCACTGGAAGTAATGAATGCAGAGCTCCCTCAGCGCGCGAGATCCCCACGAGTCTGTTGTTCGGAGGATCATCCTGAGAAATGGTCAACCGCCTTGGAAATTAGAAATTCCATTCCATACGACGCACGACTCATTGGTATGTACTCTCAGTCTGCTTTATTTGGGCGCAATGAGGCTGATATTAGCACAAAAGCGCGCATGACAAAATCTCGATGAGCATAAATTGTCCGCGTAAATAAACGCCCCGTATCCGTAGACCGTATTAATACAAGAACGAGTACATTGTATGTTATGTGGTGGGTGGTGTTGGTCTGCCGAATGTGTTGACCTGCATGAACTTGGAAGGCTCCTTCCCCCCATGGAAGACTCAGGCAGCGAACGAACGGGGATGAACATTGACTTGTACTTGTACGGATGGACATGGAAGTATTATTTATCAGGTACGACGTGATCTAAATGGATATGGGGTACTACGCTACGTCCGCCATACTTGTGAGCTGGGCCAGATCCACCGTGCTTCCTTCTCGTCCAAGTATACACGGGATGCCGTATCCATCGCCTATTGGTACCCAAGTACTCTGTACTCGTATTATTACTACACCCTTTCGAACAACCAATGCCTGGTCCCTCCTCATGGCGGAGTAAATACCCAATGCAGCTGGGCTACTGCCACTCGTGTAAGTATCGCTCCGGATGCAGGGGAACGTGCCACTTTAGCAGGAGCCTAGCGTACCATCCCCCCCTCACCAATATGGCGCTGTAGAGTCCACCTGATCGGGGAATGGTGCCCCAATCGAACCTCACACAGCCATCCTCCTGAGCTGGGGCCTGCTGACGAGATTTAATTGTAAAAGTTGCGCGTCTCGCTTCGATCCATACCCCAGTTGACCTCATTGGTCTAATCGGGCGGCAAGACAGATTGTCATTCTTATTCAAGCTGCTCCCGTGTTTTTTTTTTTTTTGCTTCCATGGGACGGACTGACTGTATGTAATGTGTGGAAGTTTCTAGACACATTGTATCCTGCTATCACAAGCCAGAATCCACTTGTGTTCATGGGGTGCGGGCTGATCTCTCTCCTGCCCTGGTGTGAGTACAAGTACTTCCCTGTACTGAGTCATGGGATCCACATTTCCGGTTCCGGGGGGAACTCAGTATTAGTTACTCAGTATCGGATGGCTGGGGCCTATTACCTCGCCTGGCCTACGCGTAAGTCCGCTCGATAATAATACTTTAAGATGCCTGGCGGGTTTATGGAACACGATCGAGCTTAATCCCCTCTGTAGTGCATACTTCCATGTAACATGGCTGCGTACGAGCGACACTTTCCACTGGCTTACATGATTCGGCATCGTTGGCATGCCCTTCTGAAGACATGTAGCCACCCTCTATCGTGAAAAGGCCAAGGCCCCGTAGGTACTCATAGTATAGGTATCGGCACGATGTTGTGCCTTGCAGTTGTGTATCACTCGTATGAAAGAGGTCAGGTCTATCGATGTTTCTCCCTGTCTCAAAGAAATAGGCGCCCGGCGCCTACCGACTGGTACGGTGATCCTTGGACTAGTTTGGTACAAGTACTCGGGGGCGGGAGCCATTATGGTCAGGCCAGGAGAGACAGGATCCGTAAAAAAAAAAAAGGCACACTTACGACTTATTATTATCTTTACCCCAATTCCGGTGCCACTTTTTTTTGTTGGATATCGACACACCTCTTCGCCACCCCAGGATGGGCCGGCCTTACTTGTACGGAGTATTGAGTGCGATACGACCTGGGCATGCTGAGTCGTCCGGAACATCAGGCGCTGGAAGCGAAACGGAGAACGACCTAACCGGCGTGACCGTGTACCCGAAGTGATGAGAAGGCTCGATCCGTTTTCGTACGGTGCCGTCGCTGTTTACACATGAATTATTATGGTAATACCCTTCAGAGCGAAATAAGGAGCCCAAGTCACGAGCAGTCGATAATAGCACTCCTCAACGCATGTTGTACTACCACCAATAGATGGTCCGGTGTTGAGGGGTCGTCCCCATTACACATCCATTGGGGGCAATACATGTACAAGTACGGAGTACCACCGGACCCCTCGGCCAGTACTTGTTTGGCGATGCTGACGAAGCATGGCGTGGGCTCGACTGCGATGGTGGTGGGTATTACGATAGTTGCGTGCTGGGCCGTCCACGGAGGGCGTTAGGGGGCCTTGGGCTTGCTGTCGTGCCTGCGATCGGCCGTTGCCACCCAGACCAGCGCAGTATTAGCTGATACGGCCGTTCCCTCCTTCTCCTCTTCCCGTTCTCATGGGGATGGATGGGGTTGACATCGCGCGCCTACATCAAAAACCGTGACTGCCTTCCAACCACAGGTACAAGTACTAAAGGACAAGGACAAGAATTCGAGATTCCCCTATCCATGCCCAGCTGTCATGTACAAGAATGGGTACTCTGTACTCACACACTGAGTGGGAGTGACAGGGTACTACGGACCAGGGTGGCTTGGTCCTTCCGCTAGTGCTGAGGGGTAAGTGGATGACTCTGGCAATTAGTTCTAGTACCCCATACCCAACTTTAAAGTACAGCGAGGAAGGAAGGAGATGGAATGGATGCCCACGGTAACATACTTTGTAACCAACCATACTACGGGCACGTCCGTACCTATTACTCGCTTGTACTCGAAAGTAATACCCATTCATACTTGCGCGCCCCCCTACTGCACCCACACACACACCCCCGCCTTGCTTGACGGAATTACTTGTCCCAAAATATTATTTCGCTCCCTCCTCTCCCTCCCCTTCAACCTGTCCACACCACTTAAAAAAAAAAAAGAAAGCCGCACACACAGGAAGAAGAGCCCTCGTCTCACTTTTATTCACTAAATAACATCGCTCAGCTTCATTCAGGTTGCCCCTGTTCTGCTGCTCCGGGGAGCGACGTCGACAAACCCACCTCAATTCGAATGTGTTAGAACGGAGGCTGCAAGCAATGGCTTCATCCAAGGTATGTGGCATCGCGGCCGCGCGGATACTACCCATCCCCTTTCCTTTCCGTCCCTATTCACAGCCCCCATTCGCATTCCCCTCCCAGTTAACCTCTCCTCCACGTTCCTGTTCCCCCCTGCTAACGAGGATCTTCCTTCAGGAAATTCAACACTCATCGCGACCATTGACTCATCGGCCCTCCCTGTCGTCCACGATGCCGAGCTCGAGTCTCTCAAACCGACAATCCCACTCGCGAACGAGCTCGCAGTCGGTTCTCCTCGGACCAGGACCGCTCCCCTCGAACAATCGCGTCACACGGCGAAAGTCTATGAATAATGGCGCTCCTAACGTAGCGGCGATAACGGCGGCCATCAAGGATGCCGAGGATGTGTCCTCATCCCTGCCGAGCGCCGGGTTTGGCCGCCGGCATACCGTGTCCAAGGTGTTTGCAGGGAGGGGTGCTCCTACTAGTCTGCTCACGACCAAGTTGATGGCGGACAGGCACGCAGAAATTCCAGAACACGCCATTGACGACGACCCGGCCGACGGGTCGCCTGAGTACGCGGCGGCCGAGGCGCAACAGAAGGCCCGCATCCGACGAGCCAGCGACGGCCAGCCGCTTACAAAGGAAGGCAGGAAGAGCCGGGCGGAGCTACGCTGCGAGAAATGCGGGAAGGGCTACAAGCATAGCAGTTGCCTGACAAAACACTTGTTCGTACCTCCTCCCATGTGCTCGTGCGAGATACCTCAACGCTCGTCACGGTGTCGTCCCCTCACTGGAAGGAATTCGAGGCGGCTTGCGTATACCCCTCGACCAGCGTCGCTGACTGTTTCTTGCCTGGCAGGTGGGAGCATACTCCTGAGTGGTCGTACACCTCCAAGCTGCTTATCTCCAAGCATCAACAAGTTCAGCTCCTCGAGGCTGCTAGCGTATTAGTGGCCATGAACAACGACCCTGCACAGGACGAAAACGCGACGGCAGCCCCTCCCAACGCCGCCGCCACCCCTCCGGATTCCGCAAGGGGGTTCCCGAGCGACGTCGAATCTTCCTCGCCTACGGCCTCGGGTTATTCGGAAATGAACGACAGACAGAGTTCGGCCGATACCACCCCGCCGCCTCACCAGGAGGTCTTTGGCCACAACATACCCGAGTACATCTCGAAGAGGTACAGCGGTGGCGGGTTTTCCAGGTCGTACCAGTCGACACCTGGATCTGGCTTTGCGGGCAGTGCGCCGAATGTCTCCCTGGCACGTTTCGGGCATGGCCAGCAGCAGAGCCGGGACCGCCAACTATCATCGTCCGGGATGGATGTTTCTGGACAAGACGATCGTGAATTGGCGGCTGCAGTCGAGCTTTTGAGTTGCAGCTTCAACAGTAGCAACGGCGGACGCGGTGTCGGTGTCCCTGCTGACGCCCCTCCCGTACCACCCCTCCCGGCGCAATATCTCGACCAGGCCGCATCCCTGTCGAGCGCGGGCTTCATCAACAGCTTCCCGAGTCGACAGCCGGAGAGCTTCACGCGCGGGGAGAGGAACCGCAGCGTTGATGTCAGGATGGAGGATAGCGCCGATAGTGGCATAGAAGAAGATGACGAAGTGCACGGTACCAGGGCCCGGAGTGACGAGGACGACGATGGCGTGTTCGGGAGGATGGTCCTATAAAGGATGGACCTCAATAACCAGGAATGCCGGGGCATTTTAGTCCCGGGAATGTTTCTGCATGACGATATGTTTGGAAGGGCTCAGATAGCCTCGGTGCACAAGTTTTTTTTTCTCCTTTTTTTGGCTTACAATTTTTTGTATCACAAATTTCCATATGAGCGATGTTGGAAAAGGGTGGTCCTGCTCCGCTGCCGTCGAACCCTTTGCACCGAAGAGTGGAGGACCTCGTTTCGATGAATCAGGGTCGTACATGCGTTGATCCCCTGGCCTGAGTTTCGGAACGAGTTTTGTCGAGCCATGAGGTTAAAGAAAGGGTCGGGGAGGCGTCGAGTAGACACCAGAATATAATACCTTGGACATAACCTCCATCTTTCTCTTTCCGATATGAATATCCATCCGCATTTGGAAGGCTCGGGCACGTTTCGTGGAGCGGTGCCTGGTGACAAGCTATTGCACACTGATGGTTAAGAGGCAGCTTCCTCCATGGAGCTCTGGTGCTGTTTTTTTCCTTCTTCTTTTGGGGGTTCTTCTCGTTCGCTCTTTTGGGGGATTGAGATGAGGTGTATATGTCGTGCCGTGGGACCTGTGAGGGTGGTTGCCCTGGGAGCTTCTCAGGCGGCATGCCTAGGCGGTTTCAAGCAGGGTGTAAGTAAAGAAGAAAAAGTAGAGAGAAGTGGAGGTGGGAGGTGTCGACTTTTTCTTCCCTTGTTTTCTAGCTAGAGGAGAAGGGCTAGCTACCTGTAGCTGTGGGGAAAGAGCTTTCAAAATTTTGTTCGCCGATGATACATTATGTGCGGGGGAGTGGAGCCCCGAAGATCGCGGAGCTTGGCGGCGCTTCATGCTTCGCTGGCAGAGGAAGGGACTTTTTTAGTACCCGCCACGGGATAATTGACGGGGGGCGGGGGGGAGAGGCGAACAAGCCTTTGAGGACGAAGAGTGATCCGTCTCCGATAAGGGGAAACGCGAGATATTTGGGTTGGGGGGTTGGCAGGGGGCTTGAAGGACGTTGTTTACTTGTGAGCCAGTTGAACTCAAGCTCACTCGCAGACACATGTGAAAACGGCTCCTTTCCGCCCGTTCGAGTAGCTCTTGCAAGTGCAAGTACGGCTAATGCGGCTCCACTTCCCCCCAGACGAGACGGATATCTTATCAAGCACACTTTGGTAAGTCTCACGACCAGCTCGAAACTGGCCTCGCCGAAATATGAGAGCTTGAGGGGATGAAGATGCATTTTGTTCAGGTTGGTGAAAAGGCTACTACGTACGACCTTGGTCCGCGCCCCCTACGTTCGTCCATCTATTTCTCCTTTCAGCAACTAGGAGGAATGATGGAGCTGTTGGATGGTCGGGACTGACGATCAGGTTGTCACAATGAGGTCACGGGTATGGTCCTGGATCTGATTTGTTTACATATTGCTATACCAAGCTGTTTTATGCATTTACCAGTATCAAAGTCCCCCGCCATTCTGAGTACAAGTAACTACTACCCGATCGCCAACAGTGCGCATCATCAGATACCGAGCACCTCAGGAACATCCACCTGATCATATCAAATATCCCATGCCGACAGCCGTCGCAAGGTATTCAGGGCCACCCGCGAACACCGGTTGAGAGCCTCACCTTTTCAGATCTCAAACCCTGATCACGCCCTCCCAAATCGTCGCCGTTATTACTAGGTTCTTAAGGAGGCAGCCATGGTAGAGCTTCGACCGCGCACAGCCAGGGGGACGGTCGCCAAGACGGACGCCGAGGAGATCCTCAGGTCCCTTGACGCCGATGCGGTCGATAGTCCCGTCGCAGAAGGGTCCGAGGGCGATGTCGAGACCTGGCGGGCCGCGAAGCTTCCCGCCCCGGTCCAGTTCCCGCTCGTGGTAATCCTCAGCCTCACCGTGTCGTCGCTGGGCCAATCTCTCTTGGGGACACTGACACAGGGGGAGCTTGCGGCGGTGTCCAAGCCGCTGGATACGGGTGAGGATATCGCGCTTGTTACCGGATGGAGGATGTAAGCGCTTTCCCCCCTGCGCTGTTTTTTTCTTCTTCTTGGACCTTCTTTTATTTCTGATGCCTCATTGAGTTCGCATCGCCCCGTCAATATTCTAGAAAGGGCGCATGCGCATTAGCTGCTTACTGGTGCTTACGAGATCCTAACCAATATTTGTGAACAGACTGGAGCTTGCTATCGGTTGGTTTGGGAACCTGGACAGTATTGACTTGGCTGCGCTGAGCATCCTCTGCCGCGGCCCTTCTGTGAGTTTCCTACGCCGCCCGATAATGCTATTGTTTCGTGCCAGGTTCTTCGTGCTGATACATGCTCGGCGGGCCGTCAGCTCTACCTTCTGGCAACCTTCTACGATGTTAGGCCCGCATCAGTATTATCGGCGCTCGCCGTCCACGTCCTCTCCACCTTCATCCCCTTTCAGCTCCTTCGCCCCGTGTCCCGAGCGCATGCGGATGACAAGTCCGTGCCAAATCGGGAGATCATCGCGGATCCCGCCGTCCAGGTGTACACAGTCGCGCTCTCGACCGTGGTATACTCCGTCTCGCTCCTGCTAGCCTACAAGACCTTCCTGCCGCGGGTCCTCGTCCTCTACTTCGAGGGCATACACTCCGTGGCGCCTGCTTACGATGCTACCTACTCCTCGGTCACTCCGGTCGCGGTGCTGCTCGGGCTCGCCGCCAAGACCTTCATATTCACGCCCCTCGCGAGCACCGGGAGGAGCGCCGAGGACAAGAAGCTCCAGAGGTTCGACCCCGTGCGCGCCTCGCTCGGGGAGACGTTCGTCTACAACGTCTGGGGCTACACGACCAAGGCGAAAGTGGGCATCCTCAGGACGGCCGTCGCCGTGGTCCTCACGTTTGTGAACACCTACCTGCAGTGCGCCAAGGTGGTTGCGGGCGTCGAGCCCGCCGGGGCGGCCGGGTATGCCGCGGTGTGGACTGTGGCAGCCCTCTTCTCGGGAGTCGGCCTTGGCCTTGTAGGGCGGTCCTAGTGGGTGCGAAGCCGCGGCGGCCGGCGTCAATGGTGACGGGGGAGATGGTGTGTGGGATGTGAGATTTTAGGCGTGAGCGTGGGCGTGGGCATGGGCGTGGGCGCACGGATGTGCTGTGGTCAATCATGGCGATATAGTGCTGCAGAGTGGAAAAGTCTGCAATGGATGGATGGGCCTTGGAGGAATGCATTGCATTGTACCGGGGCGTACTAGCTTACTTGGAATGTAGATGCGCGCTTACGGTCCCCCCCCGTGGAGAGCAATCCCAATATGAGCCTATGGAGTGTCCCGTCCCCACAAAAGATGGAAATAGCCCGGTGGATTCCTGCAAGGCGTGGCCGAGGATCTATCACGTCCGTAGGATGGTCAGTGGCTAGCTTCCTGATGGTGCACTTTCTTGCCATTGGTGTTCTCCCAGACTGGCCTCGAACAAGAATTCCTTCGTGTTAAGAGGATACGAGTTGAACGGCAAGGTATGATAATGTCCGAAATTGGAGACCGAGCGTAGCGTCTGAACACTATCCGTGAAAGTAATGGATAGTATTAGAGCATAGCCCAGGTGAGCAATATCTTCTTGTTAGTGCGCTCACGGTCCTCACAGCGTGGCCCTTCGCAGGAGGCCGCCAACGACTTCTCCGGAGTGTCCCCATTAGGCTTAGGCAGCCACATCCGGGGACGGGACCCGGGGGAAGGGGGAGGGGGGAGGAGGTGAACAATACTCTGTTCATCGTCTTCGCCTCTTGTGTTGAAACGCGACGCGATCTTATTGGCTGTCGAGGAATGGCGCAGTGTGGCGATGCTGTTTTGATTTATATGTATCTTGTACTCCGGATCAAGAATGGTCCTAATTACTTGTACATGTATCCAGAGTGCTAATGGACTGACAATGTGAGCAAAGTTCAGCCAATTCTATTATCAGGAACCGAGGATTCGAGTTTTCCGTTGATTTGGTTTTGAATTGGAATCGGCTGATGGGAGTGAAGCTTGGCTTGGCGTCGGAGCTGAAGTTGTGTGAATAAGACGAGGAGCCACACCGCCGCACACTTGTACAATTGTCACTGCCAATTCCAAGTCGCTCAGCTGAGGACGCATGCATGCCACAACCACGGCACGTGCACTTTGCTAGTAGGGCGGCCAGTTAGAATTGACGCAGAGTCTCCACCTGAAGCCTTGATTCCTAGAATACCAAAAGTTTCCGGATCCCGAATCGGGTAATCTCCTCGACCTCCATCCCCGAAGGATGTCTCGTCTCAAGACTTTCGAGTCTGGGATATGCATCAGCCGGGCATAATGAGGCGGTGAAGACTCATTATTCGCCAATCTCCCGCCAATTGACGAGCCCTGTAGGGCATGTGTTGTGCGGAAAGTCACGAGAGCGGCTGAGGCGCGTCTCTCGTCCACTGGCGCATCTTCGCTCTACTGTCTGTCTCCTCACACTTCCACTCATGTCCACACCCACACCCACGCCCACACCCACACCCACATTCCGCAATCCGCATATCCTGGGGCCTTAGATGCTGCGCCTCATTGTCTTCTCCCGAGAGCTCGGGCGCCAAGTCTCGATACCCTGTCTGTCACATTGATTGACATGGGCTTTCCCCCTGGGATGCCTTGCCATTGGCAACGCTGCTCCTTCTCCATTCGGACATCCACACACCCCCATCTTTTCCCTGTCGTATCTTCCCCTACCTTCGTGCATGTTCGATCACATAGAGGGGCCGCACAAGCCACAAGGGACCTCGCCTCGGAGCATTTCCCCCCCAGCTGCTCCCCACCTGGCCCTACTTACTGCGCATGCCTCAACTAGGCATCAACTCCACCGGCAAGCCGTGACCGCCCGGTATCGCGATCACGAGGAGGCACCACCTGTTTCGAACATGGGATGACATGACAAGGACTGCGGCTTGTTATACCTCCGATAAAAGTGGGATCTTACTTTTCCAAACCGCCCGAACGGTACACCCCCGCGGCTCTGATTCTCTTCAGCCTTCCCCCCCCCTCTTTCGCCAAGGACGACCGAAGACCGGTACCGTGGTAGAGCGCGGGGGTGGGCTCGATTCTCCCCCTGATGCCAATCCTACCCATCGGCTAAGGACAGTGATCCACACCCCCCCTCCCCCTCATCTCTTCTAGCGCTACTCCAAGGCAACGATGTTTTCAGCTCTGAGCCAAGATCGCCCGCCGGCGGCTTCTGGGACGGAGCGGGGCAACGAGCTGAGGAAATTGAGGCTTCCGGAGCTGGGAAGCACGCTTCGGCATGCGCGAAGGGGGTAGCAGTTGATACAAGAATAGGTAGCACAATAAGAAACGAAAATACGACTCGGCCTATGACTCTATTCTCTCTCCACCGACCCCCCGTCTCCTTCGAAGAGCTACCTGTGCGCAACCATACACTCTAGGCAGATACTTTCCCCGTCCGACGAACCCCCGTCAGTATCTTGCAGACTATCCTGGCGTAGGACTGTCATGAGATACTCGCGAAGATGATATAAAGAAGGCTGTTCTCTCCTTGTCGTTCTCTACTTCGATGCTATCAACAACCATCTTTACACATCTACAGACTTTCAACCAAGTTACAACCTTCTCCAGCTAGTAATCTAGCTGTAATCGAGCGAAGCTATCCGAAAGGGATAGTACGAAACGAAACACGCCAAAGTGACCCGGGCAACAGGAGAGATAGTTCCGGAACGCCGTACTGATATGGGCCCACGCTACCACTCTGTCACGCCATACCCAGGAAGCTCCTCCAGCAGTCATCGAACAATGGGGAACCGGCCAGTACGCAGGACGAAGTCCGTCAGGAGCGAGGACCACATCGACCTCCAGGGACCTCTGGACGTTGCGGGATCGATCAAGTCCGGTGGGAGTATCACTCTTACGGGCGACTTCACAGTTGACGACAAGATGGAGGCCTACGGGTCGATCGATATCGCGGGCGACGTCAAGTGCGGGTAAGTGAACGGCGAAACCTTTGACGGGGGATAACTTTATCAGACTTGCTAACGTGGGATTTCTCGAACAGTGGAAAGATCAAAGCCGCAGGGAATATTGTTGTCGAGGGATATCTTGTTGCGAAGTAAGTGATCATACCGGAGGAAAACAAGCGTCAATGCTGACACTTCTTGGCTATTAGTGACCGGCTGAAGAGCTACGGAAAGCTCAAGGTCCGAGGGACCTGTGACGGGACCGATCTAGAAGTCTACGGAGACCTCACTGTCGACGGATATCTGTAAGTTCCCGGCTACTTTCCGGCGATTGGATAGGTGATGCTGACCAGGTGTGATACTCTTATATAGGCGCTGCAGAAACCTCACGCTCTACGGATCCCTTACGCTCATCGGAGAAGACTCGCGGTGCGTGGTAGAGGGGACGGAAGAGATCTGGGGGTCGAAGATCATCCGCAGTTCTAGTCGAGATTGGTGATTCTCTTTCCGGTTTCTGAGTATTACGAGGGATACGATTTGCATTGACTCATGAGTTTGGATCTATATGAATGGATGGGAGAACGAAGGCTGGCGTTATGGAAGGGCTTTTCTTGGCTTGGTTATAATGTAGGAATTCGGGTACAGAGGCTGTCTTGTTGGGTTTCGATCTTGGAGTTACACGCACTGCTGGTACTGCTGGAACCTGAGATTGTCTGGATATAGGGAGAGGTTAGATCGGAGGGAGGGCCGGCCCTATCCTGCTCATTTTGTCTATTTTTCTTTCTCTCTTTTCTTTTTATTATACACGATTACGATAGATAGAGAGGCGGTCGCGATATACAAGTTCTATTTCGAGGGCAGATGTTAAAGTCTCACCATGAACCTAGTTAGGATCTCGAGTCAACAAACATGATGGACCATGCGGACGCTTGTGCTTGTGGGAACTGGTGGAGTAGCGATATTATCGAAGAGAAATATGAGGCTTCCCAGGCTGAATCGCTTGTGAGAGAAGCCTAGCCTTTGTACAAGAAGCTTGCCAAACAAATTGCTCCAAAGTATGAGGAATTACTGGCGAGCGGTAACTAGTCAGGGGTCTTACGAGTACATGCGACCAGGGTTTGGCACTTGTGGATGATGATTCTTAATAATACAAGTAGAATGAATTAGAAAGGAACCACCATTATTAACTCGAGATGATGATGGGAGATATGAACATTGAAGTATAAGCTGGTTCAGCTGGTGGGGCTGGTGAGGCTGCATTATATATAATGGTATGAATGTGGTGGTGGGTTGGCTGCGATTGGCTTGACGGCCGCTACCAGCAGTTGCCACATGATGCATCCACGACCACCGCGCGCACCAGACTTGGCGTTGTTGCGCGCGCCTGCATCCATCCATGTTCCATGTTGCGCCAGGGTGGAACCACGGTGTCGCCTTATCCCCGAGGCAATCGCATAATCCCAATCGCCCTGACTCTTCGCATCGACGACGACAACTCTGGCCACCAACAACCATACTACCTCTTCGGCTTTGACGCGTCTGTTCATTTCCACGCTAGGCTGCACTCACTCCTCTTGGGAGCCGGAAGCGGCTCGCTGGCCGTCACAACTCATTCCGAAGAAAGGGATGCTATAGCTGTCCCCCTCCTCGACGTTGCGCAGACGCGTCGCGGCCCCGACCCCGACCCCGATTTCGACCCCGCAGACATGACCACCATCGCGACGTCATCAGACATGGCGGACGAGGCCGTCTCGCCGAAGAACAAGTCGACAATGGGCCACACCATGAACCAGACCCTCGAGGTTCTGACAAATGCCATCGACTCGATGGAGATGCGCGCCGACCCCGATGCCCAAGCGACTGTCACCGACTTCCTCGACTTCACCGAGTACCTGCCCTCCGACATCGTGCGCTCTTTGACCCTGATCGGGAAGCTCGACGAGAGCTACGCCGACCACTCCTCGAAGCTCAACGAGCTCACTACCACCTGGGGCCAGCTCCCCAGCCTACCCCCAGAGGCCCGCCCGCCTGCGGCCGAGCTTCGCGCGCAGATATCCGAGCATCTACGACGTGCCGTGATGTCCCGGTTGTACACCCACGCCGAGGCGAAGAGGATGACGGACAATATCAATCGGCATTACAACCGAGCGGAGAACATACTGGCTAAGCTACAGACTATGCTAGAGAAGTTCCCAAGCGCGCTTGAGGAGCAGAAGAGCCCGGTCACGACCGTCAAGTCTCCGCAGCTCTCTCGGGCGCCGAAACCAGCCGCGAGCGTTGGCGAAGACGGGCAGAAGGTCCGCCGGAAAAGGGTACCCAGAATTATTGTTCCGGGGGAGGTCCTTGCCCCGCACGAGCTCAACTTCGACGCATATACCGATAGTGACGATTCCTCGTCACCCGAGCCCGATACCCCCACCAGGCGGACACCGTCTCGTACCACTCCGGGACCCGCGTCGCGCATCAAATTGGTGAACAAGACTCAAAAGGTGCCGAAGACGCCGAAACCCCCGGGCCCCGGCCCCGGGCGCCCCCCGAAGCCGGTCACCGCCACCGTTCCCGGGGCTGGCCCCTCGGGTACGCCCGTCGTGCTGAGGCCGCCGCCCGAGAATGCGGCACCCGGGAGCGAGGACGCACCGTGGCTCCAACTGACAGCGTACGAGCTCGCCAAACTTAGGAAGAAGATGAAAAAGAACGCTATGTGGACGCCGAGCGAGACCATGATCGCCAGGGAGCTGAAGGCGCTGGGGAGGGGACCCGAGGCTTATCGCGCCGCGAAGAAGAAGGCCGAGGACGAGGGCAAGCCGTTCAACTCCGGGCTCCCGGCACCCGTCGCTGTCGACGCGGAGTCGGGCGCCGAGGTTCTCCCCGAGGGTGCCATTAGTGTCGACACCTTGGAGGACGATGTTTCTCTCAGTAACAAGGGGATGAAGCTGAACGAGGCGAAGAAGCTGAAGCGCGAGGCCATGGCGAAACAGGCTGCCGAGGAGGCCGAGGAGGCGGAGCGGACGTTGGCCCAGCAGGCCATGATGATGTTCAAGGCCGACCAGTCGATCGACACAGCGAACGCGGAGAAATCGGGGGCGGGAGGCAACGGTCCGAACAGTGGTAGCGGTACGAGCAGCAGCGCCAAGACCCGTACGGGCAACAAGAGAAAGCGGGATACCGCCGAACCGGATGCAGGCAGCCCGGAAGAATCGACAGCCACGGAATCCCAGGGGGCGAGAACGACAAAGAAAGTCAAGACGGAAACTCCAGTACCGCCGCCTAACCTGACGCCTCGTATTAACGCTCAGACGCGTAGTCTTACCCCTGTTCCACCTCCATCTGCCCCTCAGTCTACCACGCCTGTGCCGATCCCTCGTCCTCATCAGGGTACTACCGGGGAGGCCTCGGCCCAGCCATCCATGTCTCCGTCGGCTCCAGCCAGGGCAGCTCCCGCCTCGAAGACACCGGACATACCTGCTGCTTCTTTGGTCGCGGCCACCGCCACAGTCACTGCAGTGCCCACGAAACCTCCCGCTGAATTGTCTCAGCCCTCGTCGGCCGCGGAACCGGTGCAGTCGGCTACGCCCATCACGCCGCCGGCTAGGGTGCAGCCAAGAAGAGAAACCAGGCAGGGTACTGCGAAGAAGCAGCAGCAGACTCAAGCTCAGCATGAGGAACCCTCATCACCCCCAGCCCAAGAGCCGCAACTGCAACTGCCCACCCTTCCTACCCAAGCGGCGACGCCAGCCGCCGACGCTGGCGCCTCCCGCCCCCCGACACCACCCGAGCAGGCTGCGGGACGGAGACCCGTGTCGCGAGGTAACGCGGCGAGCCAGGAGCCCGGCGCGTCGGTCGCGACGGACCGCCTCCGGCGCTCTAGCACGGCGCGGAACACGCCGGCGCCGGAGCAGCAGCCGTCGCAGAGGCAGCAGCCGAAGGTGGTGCGCAGGAAGCGGCCGGCGCCGGGGATCGTCAGCACGAATAGCTCGGGCGGTAACAGCGCCGTGGGCAAGCGGAAGGCAGCGCCGCGGAAGAAGGTGCGGGGGCAGAAGAAGGACAAGGGGCAGGTGGAGATGGAGGAGGTGGACGACGAGGGGAACCCGATCCCGTCTGACGAGGCTAGGTATTGTCTCTGTAACAGGGTGAGCTTTGGGACGATGATTGAGTGTGATAATGCGGACGTAAGTTGCCCTCCTCCCCTTCCTTTCCCCCCCTATCTAGGTTCTGCACACTTTTCTGCCTCGCCGCATCTTCACCCCCCCAGGACAATGTACGTCCATGATGATCTCGAGGACACTCGAACTAACGGAGTGAGCTGCAGAACTGCAAGGCGGAGTGGTTCCATATCGAGTGCGTGGGCCTCTCAGACATACCGGCGCGGACGACGAAGTGGTACTGTCCCGAGTGCAGGGTCCTTCTGAACATAGGGGAGAAGGGCGAGGTCAGTGCCAGGGGCGTTAAGAAGTAGGAGGAGGCGCTGCCCCTGGGAGGGGGAAGCGGGGGGGGGGAGGTCGACTGGTTTCGTTGCCGCTTTGTATCATTTGGTAGGGTCTTCACGTATTGAGCGGCGGTGTTAAGAGAGGAGTTTGGTGTGATACTTTGGGGTTTTAATCGCAATCGCATTCGAGTACATAGTGATACAAGCCCATGCCTGCCTACACCTGCATATCTATAAGTACCGTATCTACGGGCCCGCGAACCAGGTCTAGCGCCCGTCGTACAGGATCAATATGTTTCTTTGCTTTTTGTCCTCACAGGGCATGGGGTATGGGGCGGATGAATTCTTCTGGACCGCGCTTCTGGGCTTCGGGAAACATGGGAAGGAACAGTGGGGTTGTCGGAGTGTATGAGTATGACGTAATGTGCTTTTACAGGTAAAAGGGGGGGTGGGCGTATTGTACTTGAATCGTGGTGGCCACTCGATTACTGTATTGTCGTTTCTGGGGCGGTTTGTGGAAGAGGGATTTATGGAGCATCGATTCCAGCGGGGTGGGTGGATGTACGACGCCAGTACTCGTTTGAGCAGTACGAGTATACCATCGTGTTCTGTTTCTGGAGTTGCTGCAGTTTGTCGTTTGAACTTGGTGTTACATGCACAGCGCAGTGTCCATCCAGCATGGAAGCATATCTACCCCGCCTTTGACTTGAACTGATGAGTACATGTAGGTTCACTCTCACCTTCATCTTGACCCCTCCATCGCTCCCTCCGCCTGCGCAGATCAAAAGCCCTGCATGAGAGATATATATTGAATGCCAATCGGTACATACGTTTAACAACGTTATCTCTCTAGAGGCGGGAGAGGGGCGTGCATGTTGCGGGGCAGGAAAGGGGTACGTACGACATGGAGTACTTGTACAACGGCGGAAGAGTGGAGGCGTGAGAAGAGACAGACCTCATGGGCCAGCTGACGGTCCTGGCTGGCTGGACATGGCACACGCCAGCTTGGGACTCCACGCCCATCGGTCAGGTGGGTCGGCCATTGGTTCTTGTTCGCGGGTGTCCGGATCTGGATAGTCCACAGGCCGGTGGCGATGGCTACGAGTATAATGTATTGAACGCTACCTATTAATACCAAGTGGCCACCGAGGTGTTGTGTTCTGGCAGTGTGGGCTTCTTAGTAAGGGTGGGTTCGTGCTGATGACGTGATGCTCCAGACGGACCAGGGGTAGATGCGGGTATCGTCGTGCGTTCCATTTCGCATTGTGGTCGTACTCGAAGGATGAAGGGGCGCGATAGCTTCAAGGCTAGGGTGCTATTGTCAACCTTTCATCTCCGAAGCGGATAAATGTTTCTGGAGCGGTACAAGTGGGAAGAACTAGGTACGACTAGATTGACATCATTGATTATTAGGGACTTAGTCTCGGGCGGGGAAGGACCGATCTAGCAGATGGATCGCTATCGCCATCGTCACGCCCCTCGCCATTGTTATCGCTATCGCTATCGGCATTGCCAGCCTAGACTTACTCAGACCTTAGCCGCCCTACGGTGGGTCTAGTGCGGTACCCCGTAAACTCTGGGCTATGACGCATCCATCCACCTTGCATTCGCACCCCGCCCCCACTGTTGTATAACCCGGAAGCACCCGCCGTGTCCGTGTCCATGTGAGGGCGGTCGCGGGACGAGATACCGCAAACTCACTACCTACAGTCTGGATTGCGCTGCGGCACCCAAAATATCAACCGGGCGCATTAGGTTGAGAGAGGAGCCCGGAGTGACAAAAGGCGCGGGGCGGAGAGACATAGCACTGGAATGTCCAAGTGTAGGACAAAGTAGAGGTACTACGGTTTTGTTTGACAGCGGGGCGTGTGTGTACCCACGTCATATCCACATCCATCCGCCAAGGGCCAGGTACTGGACCCTGAGGAAGCTAGAGTAACATAAGTAATTTCTCCCCCTCATGCCCGCGTCCTTGTACTCCTCTCAGTTCTCCTACGCAGTACACATATAGGCGTAGTAGTTAAGAGCTGGCACAACTTAGATCTTGGATTCTACGGCTACCTATCATGGGAGTCCCTCAGGTAGGAAGAGGCATGTCAAGGCGACCATATCCCCAAATCCAAGTGCTGACTGAGGAGGACGGGTGCTGTGCCTGATTGACCTGTACCTGATTGACCGATTTCAGGAGGTGGTGGATACTTGTGTTACCTGTAGCTGTACCTGTACAAGTCCGCCCTGCGCATGAGAACCCCGCTCCAAGGACACCAGGACCAGCCCCAGCATCTCATTTATTGATGGCTCGCGACAAGTCAATTATAGTGCCTCCCCTCCTTCCAGCTTCCAAGGTCCCCCACCACCCGGGCATCTTCGGGGCCGCCCCCTGCATCCACTGGTCTGTACCTTAGTATAGGCACTTGTGATACTTGTACGAGTACACCACCATAAACGGGTCTCCCGTCGTTTAGTTATTCCATGCGCCCTCAAACAGCGGGCAGCGATGGTAGGTAGCTACCTCAGCGCGATAGAACCGCCAGGGTGCCTATGAGGTACAAGTATGAGTACATACGTACAAGGCAAGGGGCCGTGTCCACTGTGACCGCCGGCGACTCATACTTGCCGACTCGTACCTTCCACCTACATCCTCGCCGGTGTCTCATCCACGGCCAGCGTCATCAGTCTCGTCCATGTCCTTCGGACTCAACCACGCCCACGCCCACGCCCACACCCACACGCCCACCCCGCTCCAAGCTTCGAACCGCCCACAGGTCGGGTGGCACTCACACCCCTAAATAGATCTCTTGTCATCTGCCTCCTCTCTCCGTTGCTCCATTCATCCCCCCCCTCCCCCGCCCCCGCGAGTACATAATACAAGTACCCTTGACCAGACCCGCCTCAGCTCGAACATCTCCTCCTCAACCCCCAACCAACAACACAACCACCACGATCAGAAACGCAACGACGGTCTCTTTCTTTATCCCATTATAATATTTTCATTCCCAAATACGTGTTCCCTGCTCTTTCTTTAGATTTCATTTCATTTTCTTCTCTCTAATCTTCCCATCCGGCCGTGGTCTACCCCGCGCCTTCACTCATTTCCAGCAGTGCATCTATCTCCAGGGTCACCAGCGGACCGGGTCCTCGACACAGTATATACACTCCAGCCTTCTCCAACCACCTCGAACACGCTACTCCGTACCTACCCGTGCGGATACAATCTGTCGAATCTCCTCGTCGCGTTATCGTACTTCCCCCGCTCGCGCCAACTCCAACTCGACCTCCCTCGCCGCGTTCCGGCATCTCTCTTTACCTTTGACTTCTGACTCTTGAGCTGGCTACTCGATTGTCACTTCCCACACCCCGCGTTTCTTCTCAGCTTGACAAACCCACAACCTCTCTAGACGAATCGAGTAGTCTACTTGCAGGGCCCAGGCGGTCCAGGAGTTGGCCCTGCCCCCTCAAACCACTCCCTCCCTTCTACTAGAAGGCGACTGCTACAGCCGCCTAGAAGATTCTTTGAATGCCCAGTGCGTCGCATCCCCCTGTTTAGCGATATGCCGCCCCCCGACACCGTGGTTGCTCCTTGGTTACTAACCCTGAGTCACCAGGCTCGAAGAAAGGGAAGCATGCGAAAGATGGAGGTGTTGCTGCAGCGATAGCGAAGCAGGTAGCAGCAAACAAGTCCGCGTATGTCCTCCCAGAAACTAGCCGTCTCTTTAACATTCCGGCATCGTTTTGTTTCCTTGCCATCCTTTTTCAAGCTCATGACTGATTGGTGGCTCGAACAGAAATGGATCAGCTTTCAAAGACTCGACCTCCACCACACCCTCCCCCCACGTGCAGTCTCCCGATATTAAGCCCACGGCCGTGCCCGCCCAGCAGAATGTCAACCCGGCCACAACGGCTGTGTCGCCCTCCCTGGATGCATTCTCGACAACCTCGATATCCGCGAGTACCACACAAAGTGCCGACTGGATGCGTGGCGCCCTATCCGGCTCCCCCGGAAACTTCATAAACATGGGAGAGTCACCTCCGACCCAGCCGTCGTCATACGAGGATTCGGGCCGTCTCTACCCGGCCTGGGCATCTCCTCGAGCATATATGAGCCCCCAGCCTAGCGCGTCCCCTTCGTCCCCCGCCGGTGCGCGGCGGCCCCTCAGCGTTCATGCTGAGGGAGCCTTCAGCACGACGGATACAAGGCCTCAATCGAGTGCCGCGGCTTACCGGCGTACCTCTGCCGCGTCGCAGCTTTCCAACGCCCGCATCTCGCCTCACCCTCCGCTTCCCCACCAGCCACAACCTCACTTTTACGGCGTTCCCGACCTGGATCTCGACGCGGCCTCCAGTGGCGGCCTCAAAGCCGGTGAGCGGGGCTATCACTTTGGCTTCGATACGTTCCCCCAACGCCAGTCCGATGCTGTCGCGGGCTCCGACAGCGTGGTGGTGGTAGGCTATGAAGGTGGACTTGAGGTGTACTCGGCAACGAAGCGTGGGATCGACCCCGTCGCAAGCTTGAGGGGGCTACGAGGGGGCGTGTACAATGCTAAGATACTGCCTTGGACGGTCCCATTCGACGGCGCCGGCGACATTGGCGACATCTACCCCTTGGTTGCTGTCGTTATCCACGGACCCATGCTCCCCAGCAGCATGGCAGGCCTCGGCACAGATCCAATTTCTGCCCCGGGGTCGGCGAGGCCAAGTGTCCCTGGAAGCCCCCAGCCCAATGGTGCGGCCAGAGGGCCAAACCAGCTGATCGAGTACTACCAGACCTCGGTTGAGGTATACTCACTCAGAACGAACCAACGCATCGACGTGCTTCTTCAGGCATCGCAGGTACCTACCGAGTCTTCCGTGTCCATAACGAGCCGCATGTTCTCGCCGCCGCCTCCTACCGGCCAGTTCAGCATAGTAGCCGATGCTGAATCCGTTGGCGTCGCCTCTGGTCTTACTGGGGAGTGCTGGCTATACCGTCAACTCCCGTACCAACCTGGGGATGAGATAGGCTTTGGCTGCGTCGCAAAATTGTGGACGAGCATCCGCCGTGCTCCGAGGACAGATCAAAAGGAAGAGGGTGAGCGCTCGCACGCAACCCCAGCTCCGCATCGCCCCGCGCAGAATTCCCCCATCCTCGCGTTGAATGGCCGATGGCTTGCCTACTGCCCGCCAAGTCCGTCATCGCAGTTCTCTCTTCGAGCACATGTCCCCGTCCCCGTGATAGGCAAGGGACCTGGTGTCTCCACGGTCACCGCTCCCCCAGTACCGCCATCGACCATAGGAACCGACCTGCCTATTTCCGATGGTATTGTGAATAAGCTGATGCGTGAGACCACGCAGGAGCTCATTCATGGCGCGAAGTGGGTGGGCCAGCAAGGTAAGCAGGCATGGAACGCGTACTGGAGCAGGTCGCCGAACCAGCCGCAAGTTCTGGCGAGGTCCCCGACAGCGAAAGCTCAGCCATGGGGATCCTCTTACCCTCCAAGGCAGGATGGGGCACAGTTCCCACCAACTCACGGGTCACCCGGTCAGGCCCCTGTAGCCAAGGATCCAGGCCTTGTCTCAATCGTCGATTTGGAAGCCGTCGGGTCCTCGAGCGCCATCCATGCGGTCGCAACCTTCACCGCCCCGTCCGGGTGTAGCTTCCTATCCTTCTCACCTACTGGCCTATCCTTGTTTACCGTGAGCAGCAAAGGCGACGTCCAGACGGTGTGGGACCTGTTAAGGCTGCAGTATACCAAGTCGTCCCCACTGCAGGCTTTGGCTGCGTCAAGTGGCGGGGGCCCAAGGGTACGCCAGATCGCACAGTTTTCAAGGATGACTGTTGCGCGGGTCGTCGACGTCGCCTGGTCTAAGCCAAATGGCCGGCGCATTGCCATGGTTACGGAACGAGGGACTGCCCACCTGCTCGACATGCCCCAGAACGCCTTTGCGTGGCCGCCACCGCGCCCGCGACGTGATGTTCCGGAGCCGGCCGTATCCCCCGAGCCTTCCAGCTCGGCAGTCTCGATTGCGTCCAGTGCTATCGGAGCTGCGTGGGGAGCCGCACGACCCCTGATGAACCGCCCCCGAAGGAGCAGTTCTATCTCGACCGGGTTCACAGGATCAAGTATCGTGGACTCGGCCAGCCATGGCGGAAGAGCCATCGCGTCGAGTATTAGTAACTCGTTGGGGAAGACGGGGAATGCCATTAACCATCTGAGGCAGACAGGGGAGAACCGGGTGGCCCTCCCACCCACCCACGTTCCCCCCACCCTTCGATGTGTCGCCTGGGTCAGTGGGAGGAAGCGTTCTACATTCTTTGCGGCGGCAGCTGGCGTCGTCCGAGTGTTCCCGTCGAGGAAGCAGCGCTCATCAAACTGGGCCTTGCGCGGAATGCCGTACAGGGACTTTAACGTCCCCGGCATCTCGGACGATATCCTCGCTCCCATTGTCAGACACTTCATCAACGGGGATGACGAGCTGTACCTGTCGGATCGGGATATGGAAGCGGGCAACACGGTCACATTAAACCCGAAACCCGTCGCGGTTGAGCCAGATTTCGGCGCGGAGGCGTCGATCCCACAGGCCGAAATCGAATCGAGTGCGCCCTACCAACCGTTCCACACGGACAGGCGTGTCGCATTGTACGAGTACAGCTCACGAGATGCCGAACCAAAGCAACCCGCACCTGTGCTTGACACTGGTATCATTGGGGATCTGACCTTGGGTGAGTCTGCGGCGCCAAAGAAGAAGAAGAAGAAGGGCGTCCCGATCACGAGCGCTGGTCCTACCACGTCTCGTTCCTGGGCGTTTGGCCAGGCTATTTCCTCGACGGAGCTCGATCTTGGATTCTCGGGGCCGGCTGAGGACTCGGTAATCCTCACGGATGAGCATCGGGCACTTCCTCCGTCGGCGATGGAGAGGGTCATGCAAGTAGGGGAGAATGACGAGCAGATTGTCGTCACGACTCGGAGGAGGAGATCAGCTCGCCACTCCGAGCATGATGACGATGGGTTCTTTGAGGATGACTGCGAGGTCCTAGATTTTGCGGACCAGCGGGTGTGAGCGGATCGAGAGCCATACCTGTGCTGGGGATTGGATCGTTCCCTGGCTGCGCGGGAAAGGAGGGGCTGTCAGTTGATACGTCTTCTTATACTGTTGGCACAATGCTTCTGGACAGGTCGGCTCCGGCCTTTACAGCGGTCGTCGGCCATCCATCTCCGCTCTTCATTCTAGTCTCTCGCTTAGCACTGTTTTTGGGCGCCTTGGGTTTATTTCTGGGAATTTAGCATCAGGGTGGAGGGCGCCAGACCCGGCTGTTTTTCAAGCACTTTTCGGCATAATCAGGTTAGAGTCCTTTGGGGTTTGATACAGACATCGTACGGCTGATTATAGTCCGATTCAATAGAAACATGATAGATACCCAGTTTTTCCGGGGATATAGTTCTCCGCATGAGTGTGTCATGGAACTGGCGTGAGGCACTGTTGCTTAATATACCAAAATGGAACTAATCGTCATTATTAAATGTCCCACGAGATACCTCCAGTTGATACCAGCGCAAGACTTCGGAGCCCTCGAAAACTTGTGCAATGAATGTCTCCCCTCCCCCCCGCCCTCCCCTACGTAAAGAGTACTAATATTACACGCCCATCCTGCCCCTCCCAGCACAGATACACAGATACACCCCCCTTTTTTTATCACTCCTCTTTGAGTTGCCTATGCCTTCTTCTTGGATGCAGCGGCAGCCTTGGCAGCCGCCTTTCTGTTACTCCGGATCATGACCATCCCGATGAAGGAGCCGACAACGGTGGAGCCGAGGAGGATGAGGAGGACGGGGATTCGGATGGCCCAGACGCGCGGGGGGAAGAGGGTGTGGAGGATGTGGTCGTCATCGACGAAGGGCTTCACTTTTTGTTAGCGGATTGCGGCTGCGCGTGGACACAGGGGTGCTGACGTACTATCACGAACACCCAGAGGGTGTAGTAGAGGAAGACTACGGATGCGGCCACGAGCATGGCGAGTCCGACGAGTCTGTCGAGCTGTGAGGGGAGTTAGAGGGTTTTGTTTCTGGTTGGAGTTTTGGAGGAAGGCGTTTCGGCTTTTCGGGCGCTCACCATTGTTGGAACAGTGGTCGGAACAATACGGGTAGGAGAAATGAAGAAGGGATATCTGGCGTGACTGCTTCGTCGGGGTTGCTTGGGTTGGGATGCGTGTGGGGTGTAGGTGTCTTGTTCAGGAGGTTGAAGGCGGCGTGGAAGAGGGTCCACCTGGCATCACGAGAAAGCTCCAGAATACGAGTCGACGCGACTAGGTGCGTGCCAGGTGGAAGGCGAGAGCTTAATGCGTAGCCCCTGTTCAATTATTGACTGCCAACAGCTGTAATAAAACAGTTACCAGGTGACACATGGTCGCTGGTTCGTCCCAGAGTGGGTCAGTCATGGTGCCGAAGGACCCACTTAACTTTCCCTCAAGTCACCTTCCCTGATTGCCAGCCTTCACAAAGAAAATCCAAGCTCTCACCTCCCCCAGCCAGCGAACTCTTTTCCATCGCCCAACCGACACCTCGCGCCTCATCGCTCCGCTTACTTTCCGCCCGAATTTGACGCCATCCGAGATGGCGTCTCCCATGGCGGATTCGCCCCGCCCCCTCCGCGAGAGGTCACCCCCAAACGAGTCCCCAAACGACGCGCCACCGTCGCCGCCGCGCGGTCCTCGCGACCAGGAGAGAGATGACGAGCGCGAGCACGAGTACGAGCACGATCGCGGTCGCGAACCCGATCGCAAGAGACGTCGAGATGACGGGGACCGCGATGTAGGACGGAGGAGAAATGGGGATGGGGACGACGATGGGCCCCGAGACAATAGAGACAGGGGTGATCGATATCGGCCCGGGCCGCCGTCGGGCAGGAGAGAAAGATCTCCGGCGCTCGCCGCGGCTGTGTCTCGTCCGCGGCCCGAGAGGGTAGAAAAGCCAGAGCGGACCGAGGAGGAGAAGCAGGCGCTGCTCAAGGCGGAATACCAGAAGCTGATGGATATGCGGAGCGGCGGCACCTACATCCCGCCGGCGCGGCTGAGGGCTCTCCAGGCGCAGATCCAGGAGGATACGACCGACGAGGGGGCGAGGCTGAGACAGAAGCTTCACTGGGAGGCGCTGAAGAAGTCGATCACGGGTATCATCAACAAGGTGAACCTGGGGAACATCAAGGCCCTCGTGCCCGAGTTGTTCGAGGAGAATCTCATCCGTGGCAGGGGCGCGTTTTGTCGCGCCATGATGCGTGCGCAGGCGTCCAGTCTCAGCTTCACGCCCATCTACGCGGCCCTCACGGCCATCGTCAACTCGAAGATCCCCCTCGTCGGCGAGCTCCTCGCGAAGAGGGTAGTCGTGCAGTTCCGAAAATCCTTCCGCCGAGACGACAAGAAGGTCTGTATTGCCGCCACGACCTTCATCGCGCACCTCGTCAACTTCCAAGTCATCCACGAGAACATTGCGCTGCAGATCCTCCAGCTGCTGCTTCACAAACCCACCGATGACTCGGTCGAGATCGCCGTAGGCTTCATGAAGGAGATTGGCGAGTTCCTTACCGATATGAAGCCCATGGCATCGCGCGTAGTCTTTGACAAGTTCCGCGACGTCCTGCACGAGGGGAACATCGACAAGAGGGTGCAGTATGCGGTGGAGGTTCTGTTCCAGATTCGCAAGGATAACTTCAAGGACCACCCCGCCATCCGGGAGGAGCTTGACCTACTGGAGGAGGACGACATGATTACCCACTACGTCGAACTCGATGGCGACTTGGACGTGGAGGATACACTCAACATCTTCAAGTTCGACAAAGACTTTGAGAAGTCCGAGCAGGCCTACATCCAGCTGAAACAGGAGATCCTGGGCCAGGCGAGCGACGGTGAGGAGGACGACGACGAAGAGGAGGAGGAGAGCTCGGAAGATGAGGAGGAGGAGGAGCAGCGGGCATTGGAGATTAAGGACCAGACCAACGCCGACCTTGTCTCTCTGCGCAAGACCATCTACCTGACGATCCAGTCGGCCATTTCGCCCGAGGAGGCCGTCCATAAGCTGATGAAGGTCAACCTGCCACCAGGCCAGGAGCCGGAGCTCCCGTCCATGATTGTCGAGTGCTGCAGCCAGGCGACTACTTATCAAAAGTTCTTCGGCATAATCGGCGAGCGATTCTCAAAGATCAACCGGCTCTGGAACGACCTGTTCGAGCAGCAGTTCGCGACGACGTACGACACCATCCACCGCTACGAGACCAACAAGCTCCGGAACGTCGCGCGCTTCTTCGGCCACCTGTTCGCCTCGGATGCCATCGGATGGCACTGCATGTCCAACATAGTCATGACCGAGGATGCCACGACGTCGTCGTCCCGAATCTTTGTCAAGATCCTCTTCCAGGAGATTGCCGAGGAGCTAGGCATGACGAAGCTTGCCGAGCGGATGAAGGATCCGCTGCTGCAGCCCAGCCTCGAGGGCGTCTTCCCGCACGACGAGCCCCGCAACATCCGGTTCTCCATCAACTACTTTACCAGTATCGGCATGGGTGTCCTCACGGAGGAGATGCGAGAGTTCCTGCAGAACATGCCGAAGCCCGCCCTCCCCGCCCCGCCGGCCCGCGACTCGGACTCGGAGTCTGTGTCAAGCTACACATCGTACACAGGGTCTTCGTACTCTGACCGATCTAGGAGCCGGTCTCGGTCACTGTCGCGGTCTAGATCCCCCCGGAGAAGGAGGGGCGGCTCTTCGCGCTCGGCGAGCTACAGCAGGAGCCCTTCACCCAATCGGGGCCGTAGGTCTAGCCGCTCGAGATCCTACAGCCGCTCGGTGTCTCCCCGTCGGGGCCGAAGAGGCAGGAGCGCGTCGTACGACTCTAGGTCTCCTTCTCGCTCGGTGACTCCACCGCCAGCGAGAACGCGGCGTCGGGGCTCGTCCGCCAGCAGGTCGCCAGTCCCCAGGCGAGGACGCGACGCCTCTGCAAAAGGCCCCGGGCGAGCAGCCCGTCGGTACACCCGGTCTCCTTCCCGTACTCCCTCCCGATCTCCCTCCCGGTCCCCCTCTCGATCCCTTTCCCGATCTGCTTCCCGATCTCCTTCCCGGTCAAGATCGCGGAGCTACTCCCGGTCACCTCGGCGGGCGGATAAGTCGCGGGGTCGTGCGCGGGCGAGGAGCGCGTCGTATTCAAGGTCGCCTTCGCCGAAGCGCAGGACACGGTCTCGGAGTCCCGCCCCCGCGAGGAAGAGGAGGTATAGCAGTTCCAGGTCGAGGTCGCCGGGCCCGCCGCCGACAAAGAGGGGGAAGATGTATGATTGAGATGGTCAGAATGACGATAATGGGGGGTTGGGGGGGGGTTTTACATTTTGGAGATTGATAGGTGAGAGGGAGAGTGAGAGTGAGAATAGAGGGAGGAGGTATTAGCCGCAGATGGTACGATAGCTAAGCACTAAGCACATGCCTATATATATACATCATTTGTGCATTGCGAGATGAGAAATCAAAGTTCTAAAATGCTATATTTTTTTCTATCCAGCCACCTTGTTCTCGATCATGGTCTTGTCATTCACGCCCCCGTCCTTCCTGTCCGCGGACGACGACTCCGACTCGGCCTCCGCCTCCGCCTCCCTAGCGGCCTCCTCCCCGGCGGCGCCCATGGCGTGGATGGTCTTCTTGCTCAGCTTCACACTCCCCTTGGCCAGCGCCTCCTTCGGTAGGGGGCGGATTATGGGCTGCGCGACCCACCACGGCCGCTTGCACCTCCGCAGCGCGGCGGCGGAGGAGTCGCCCTTCATCTCATCCTCAAGACCCCGCTCGGCGCCCGCGCTCTCCTCCACCTCCTGCTCTTCTCCCTCCTGGACCTTCTTCTCCTCCTCTGACTGCTGCTGCTGCGCCGCGGCGTCGTCCGCCTCGTACGCCAGCAGCCCCCGCGCGACCTTCCTCTCGACGAGGGACAGGACGGCCTCGTACGCCTCGAGGTCGCCCTTGGTGCTACGCGCCAGCGCGTCCCGGACGTCGGTGTGCTCCGTCACGAAGTGCCGTAGGAGGTGGAACATGTGCGGCTGCATGGCGGCGTAGTTCACGTTGGAGGCCGCGTCGCGCTTCTTGTCAGCCTTCTTCCTCTTCTTCCTAGCGGGGCCCTCCTCGCCGGCTTCCCGCTCCGCCGCGTCGGCGGCGTCGGCCTCGTCGAGCCACGTCGCATCGTCGCCCGGGACGAAGAGCGGCCTCCTAGCCGGGGGCTCAGTCCCCGCGACGTGCCGGTGCAGGATGTCCAGGTACCGCCTCATCACGCCGTCGACCCTCCAGCCGCCCCTCCCGTCGCGGCCCCTCCAGTACTCCCTCCCCGTGGTGGCGTCGTCGGGGGGCGGAGGCGGCGCGAAGAGCGCGGGGTCGCTCAGGTTCCCCTCGGCCGACATGACGGCGTCGGCCCCCGTGGCGGCCGCGACGCGCTCCAGGTCGCCGTGCTGCAGCACGTTCCCGTTGGCGAAGAGGACCGTCTCGGGCGGCAGGTTGTCGCGCAGGTGGCGGATGGCCTCCCAGTCGGCCAGGCCCGTCAGGTGGCCCTTCTGCTCCCTCCTCCGCCCGTGGACGGTCAGTATGCTCGCGCCGGCGGCGAGGACGTTGCGCGCGTACGCGAGCGTCGCCTCCTTCGTCTCGAGGACCCGGATCTTGGCCGTGACGGGGACGTCGAGCTCCCGGTGCAGCGTGTTGATGAGCTTGTATATGAGGGCCTGGTCCTCCTGGAGGAAGGCGCCGTAGTGGCCCTTGCGCGCTATGCCCTGCGGGCACCCGAGGTTCAGGTCCACGGCGTCGCAGAAGGGGGCGACCTTCTTGGCGGCCTCGAGGAGGTAGGCCGGGTCGTTAGCGCAGAACTGGACGAAGAGGGGGCGGTCGAGGGAAGGGTTCCCGTCGAGCCAGGGCTCGGTCTCGGTCTCGACTTCGGTCTCGGCTTGGGTCTCGGCGGAGGAGGAGGGCTTCTTCTTCTCGGCGTGGAAGTTCGTTTGGCGGTACTTCTCGTTCTCGGCGAAGAGGCGGGCGTGAAGCATCGGGGTGTAAGCTAGGAGCGTGGACTGTGCCGACGGGGGAAGGTAGGATCTCGAGAGCATGCGCCACGCCTAGCCTTCAATGTCAGTTCTTGGGCTTTGCAAAGAGTGTGGCCCGAAGTTGTGTTTGCGCGCTTACGAATTCGGATTGGTCTACCATCGGGGCAACGATGTGCTTTGGGCTCCCGATGCTCTCGTAGAATTCCCGCCCGAACAGCTTCTTCCCCTTCCCATTTCCCTCCTTCTCGGGGCTCGCGCCCACGGCTGCTGCTGCTGTGGTACTCGCCATGCTCGAATATAGCCGTCGCAGGCCGGTCGCGAGGGACCTGAGATGCCCCGGCGAGCGGGATGCGAATGCGACAATAGCCAGGGCTGTAATGTTCGCCGGATCCCCCCGTCTTTGTGGGTTATTACACGAGTGGGAGAGGGTCTGACGCGAGAGGAAGATCTGCTGTCTAGACTCGAGGAAAGGTCGAGTCGGGCAACAGGCATGTGAAGGAAGATACGATGGACTTAGTTGTTAAAAAAAAGTCTCGACCCTTGTCGCCAGCTGCAGGGTTCAAGACAATCTCCGTCTCCCATTGGTCATATTTCACTTCCCCACAACTCGCGCAATAGCCAATCCAATGTCATACTTCGTTCGGGATCTAACTACTCTGTAGCTTGATCCCCAATCCCTGGGGTACGTACATTCTTGTCCCTTAGGTACTCGTCATTGTGTAAGTGAAGCTCAAGTCAATAAACAGCGAAGGACACAACACCACCGAGTACCAACGACCACTATCAACACCCTCACTCTCGATCCCCCCCTCACCCCTCACAGCCTACAGACCTGCCCCCCGCACACAGTCATCGTGTGCACGTACCTCAGCTTCCCCCCTTCCAGCCTGAACTCGTGGCTGTCCGCCGCGTTCATCATGTGCTCCCACACGCACAGGATGCTCACCGACCCGAACACCTCGTCCACGACGTACCGCCTGTTGGAGTTGGGCGCCTGGTTGTGGTTCGACGGGATCCCGACCTCGCACGAGTCCTGCGGCGTACCCCTCCCCGTGTACGCCGAGCCCTCGAGCCGCGCGCACGGCACTCCCCAAGGCACCGCCGCCGCCGCCGTCGCGTTGCTCCAGATGTCGAGGTACGCGTCGCCCGCGGCCCGGATCACGTCGCGGTCGTCCCGCGAACCCTCGGGGATCTCGAACCAGTCCTCGCCCAGCACGTAGTCCAGCGTCTTGGCCGCGTTGAAGACCCACGAGTTCGTCGTCGACGCCACGGAGTCGATCATAGTGATCTTCAGCTCGCTGTCGGCACCGACCCCGTCATGCCGTATTTGCGTGCCTATCACGTACGGAGGAGCCCCGCCGCCTCCCGTCGAGATAAGCTCCGTGTAGCTCGCGCACTCGACCACGTCGGCGATGGTGCGCCGGTGGTCGATGGTTAGCGCCGTGGTGGCCAGCACGCCCGAGTCTGCGTCAATCACCTCGTTGTCCTGCTGGTACACCCATTCTTCGGCAAGGAAGCCCGAGAGGGCGTCGAGGCTGCCGTCCGTCTGCGCCGCGACGTAGGCGTCCGCCGCTTCGAGGAGCGCCTCGCGGCTGCACGATGGCCCCTCCGAGTCTTGTCTCCTGGCGAGGGACGCTGCGAGAGCGCAGGGCGTAAGCCCGCTTGCAAGTACCATCGGCTTCATCTTGATTGTCCACCGCGTATTGTATTCCGTGGCAGAGAGAAAATAGTAGCCTAGATACGGCACCAACCTTCCCATGCCTTTGTAGGGAGGGAGAATCGGGCACCCCAAGACGTTATATATGTGTGTGTGTCCGTGGATTGCTATCATCGATGGCTCTATTCGTTCCTTCCCCATATTTTAATTCCCCCAAGTGCCGCAATCTATCACTATGGGATATATCAATGCCGAGCGGGGGCACTGTATGGGAATTCATCGTGTAGCCAATTAGGCGCCTAAATGAGGGAGCTCCTGGGAGTATTTGCCAGACCACAGCACCCCCCAGACCGGGAAGTGGTTTGAATATTCGGATCAGGGAATATAGAGTGCCTCTCGTAATAACCCCATTCTCAATGAGAAGAGAAGGAACATGATGTTCACGGGGAATGACCAAGTTGGGGGTTCGTTCGTGTTGCATCCAGGAGCAGTCCAGGAGCCGATGTGTCTGCTTGTTCGTACCACTCACTGCCGATGGCCGAGATCAAGAGACGGGAACAGGCAAAAGTGGAAAGGGATAGAAGAAGAAAAGTGTCAAGCCGCCAACCACCGACTCGACCGTTTGTTACTAGACGCGCTTCCAAGACCAGGTAGTAAATGAGTATGTAGTACAGCAGCCAGCCAGGCATCGAACAACAGAAGAAAATCGCAACAAAGAACTGGTAAAGTGAAAGCTGGCCCCCCTTCCAAACACGACGAGCCCGTGGCTAAAAACAGCGGCGTATGAACTGAACCTCCCACCGTCGCCCTGAATCCCAAGCTCCCCTCAAATCTTGTAATCCTCCACTCCCTCTCCCTTATGCCTGCCGCTTCTAGCAGTAATCCTCCCAGCCCTTCGCCCCGATTCCTCACCCCGTCGTTTCCAAGACCAATACCGCGTCGCACTACCATAAAGGTACCCAAGCGGCGGATGCCAGGTTCAGAATGACAGCCAGGTGTGCCGCCGTCGCAGTGATTCCCACACCACCTCCAACGAAAGGCCCTCCCGCCTGCCCCATCCATCGTCGAAGTAGATTCCCAAGTCGACACGGATCGTCTATCCCTCCCTTTTTTTCGGCCACTGTGTCAAGAGTAATTAATGGCTTTATACCCCATCGCGTCGGGAAGATTCGTAAAGAAAATAGTCCAGCAATAATAGACAAAGATGACAAAAGAACGAAAAAATGAAACGCCGTGGCACCAAACTATGCTGTTCCAAGACGCCCGAGGAAAAAAAAAAAAAAAGAAGCGAGAATGTGCGTGTAGTGCGTGAGTCGCCAGGACGAGCCCGCCAAATCGTCGACAGCCGCCAGAGGGTAAAACGGGACGCCCAAAAGCCACCGGGGGCATTGGGAAAAGGCGGTAGGATGTCTACCGCTGGAGTCGCGCGTGGTAGGCCATTAGAAGAAGTGAGTGTAAACCTTGGAATGTTCGTGCACCTCCATTTCCTATGCTTTTAGGTTAGACCTTCCACTTCACAGGACTATGTTCTGGGATATGAACGTCTTCAACCATACCATCTTGAATGAATTTAGCTCCTCCTTGATCTGCTGCGCAAGCATGGGCGTGAGTCGGTTGCAGGTGGAAACTTCACCTCTCCGGTCATACTCCTGGCTAGGCCACGTGTCGTAGAAAACGATACGCGGCGAGAACGTCGCATTCCGCTTCGTGGCGCTCGAAGGAGTCCCGGGATTGCTCTTGGTATCCCTGAGCCTCAACGCGCTGACGAAATAGTCTTCGTTGCCAATAGCAAGCGAGTCGACACGTTTGTGGCCGTGCATAGCCTCCTCGTTCGGCGTGCTCGGGGCACTGGAGTTGGGAGAGTCCGTGATGGCTGGAACGCCGGGCAGGTCTGTCTGAGAGCCGTTTGGAGAGTCGTTGCGCCCTGTGAGCATCTCGTCAGTAACCAAGGTATTCACAGATACAGAGGAGGGGGCGGGGGTCTTACGCTTCAGAATACCCTTTCTGACAGCTGCAAGGACCGCTGCACGCTCGCGGTCACCCCCAACGATGCTCTTGCGGGTTGCGGAGCTGTCGGTCCCAGAGCTGTCACCACGCTCCGATCTCAAGCTGGGTGCTTTAGAGGCATCCATCGAGTTGCGCTCGAGACGTGGGAAGCCCGTTCCGCCACCAGCCTGGTCATGAGGATCAACGTTAATGTTGACCCTCTCTCTCTCAGCCTCGACTGTCACCATGGAGACAGTCGTCTGGGCCGTTTCGGGAGGCGAGAGACTGTCCGCCGAAGGTTCGCCGACGATGGACTTAGGCCTGAATAGCCCCACCAGCGACCGCGATCCCTTTTTCATGCCTCGGCCCATCTTTCGAATCATGATTGAAGCCGATGAGGCCGTGGATGAGATGGAAAGATTGTCCGTTGATCCGGAAAAGATACGACCGCCATAGATGCTCGCCCCAAGACCGGCCGCTTCTTGCTTCTTGGCGATCCGCTCCTGCTCGGCATCATACAGTTCGTCGGCCGTGGGCTCCTTCTGTAGCTTCGACGGCTCTGCCTTGTCCCCGTCAGTGTTAGACTCAGTCCCCGGCGCCTTCCTGTTAAACTCCGCGGCGCTACCAAAGGAGAATGCACGTCGAAGTCTGGAGGTTTTGCTCTTGGACTTGAGGTTGATAGCCGCGAGGTGCTTTGCCGCGGGGCTCTCAGTCTTGGAGGGAGCGTGGCCAGGGGTGGCTGGCCTCTGGCTCCGGGCAGATGATGCAGCATCCTGTGCCGCTTCATCGCCAGCCATTGTCACCGGGCGCGAAAGAGGGGATGGGTTGAGAGTTCGCTTTCCCACGTCGGCGGCGGATGGTCGCAGCCCGGAACCTACGGATTTCGCCTGTTCTTGACCAGAATTATGACTCGCGTTCGAGTGACTCGAAGAAGGGCGTCCCGTAGGAGGGACAGGTGTGTTGTGGTTGGCGGACTGGTTGTTCAAATTGCCCAGTTAGCGACAGCGATTTCTTCTCACCTTTATAGCAGCATGGTGTTTTTTATATTCGCGGCACACGCACGAACAAAGGCGCGAAGAATAACGGCAGGGAAGGTACACGAGAGGCAGGAGCTGCAGGAGCGGGGAGAAGTGGAAGGGGCGATGGAGCCATTTGTACTTACCGAAGAGCGAGAGTGGCTGCTGCGAGTAGACGTGATACTCTCCGAGCTATTATTCCTGTAGTGCATGTTCTCTCCTCCTCCATGGAGGGAGTTTGCGACTGGGCGGCCATGGCCCGGCTTTGAGATGTTTTTCTCTCCCGCACTGCTCGGCGGTGTAGTGACGCGGGTCGCTTCTCCTGGCCGCTTGAACAGGGGCGGGGTTAGCGGGTTGGGATAGTCGGCAGAATCGATTGTGTGCATGCTTCGTCGTCGGAACCTCCTCTGTTCCTGAAGGTGTAGACGTTGTCTTTGCCCGTCATCAGCGGGCGATCCAGACATGGTGCTTGGCCTACTTCCCAGCGGCAGGGACGACCCAATCGACTCAGGGACAGGCTTCGGGCCCGTGTACGCCTGGCCGAGAGCGCTCGTGCCGGAGACCGGTGCCTGAGCGGACTGAGACCGGCCCTGTTGTGTGAGTGCGGGTCGACGGTACCGATCGGGGGCCGCTCTAATGGGAGTTGCTTGGGCAAAAGAAACTTGGGTCGAAGAAGATGTGTTGGCCATGTAGGAGGACCGAGGCCGCTGTACAGGAGCGATTGACCGCGGCTGGGGGATGGAGGAGTCATCTCGGGAGCCTGTCACGCCCATGCCCATGAACGCCACGCCATTCTGGTCTCCAAGGGGCAAGGTAGGCTGCTGGGTCGAGACCGGGGAGGGTGTCGAAGCCCCAAATTGCTGCCACTGAGAGGCCGGGTTCAGGCTAGGCGTGCTGGTAAAAGCGTACGGCTTGATGGGGCCTGAAGCACGATGTGATGCGGCGCTAGGACCGCTGGCAGATCGGCCATGGTAGTTGTTTCGCGGCGCCTGGCCTCCGGGGTACTGGTGTGAGGATTGCTGCAGGCCGGAGCCAGAGGATGGCCTGGTCTGGATCATCGTGACCGTTGCCGACTGTTGAGGATAGGTTTGAACCAAGGCAGCCATTGCCCCCTCGAGAGACGACCAGGAGTATGATTGAGACCGATCGGGTGAGGTTTGGATGCGGAACGGGGTTATAGAGATCGGGGTCGGGGGCGGTATATCGGGAGAACGAGAGAGGACGCAAGGAGTACGGGTCGCGACGGTGGACAGGTTCGACGGAGGTACTCTGATAGAAGGCGAGACGCGTTAGCACGGTATCCTTTAGCTTGCTAAGTCGACGAGATAAGGTACAATATGAAGTAGCCGTCCTGACGATTCCGTCCATGAATGGAAGCGAAACAGGAGTCATGGGTGACACAAAAAGCAGGCAGATCTCTGCTTCTCCGCAAATTCACGGTGACATCTTACCGTTGGCGTGAGTGAAAGAAGAAAGAAGAGACTCTAAGTTGACACTAGTATATCCGCTGCTGGAAGGCAGCGGGAAGGCAACGGATGAACGAGGTCGGTCGAGAGAAGAATCAAAGGATGGATGGTCAAGGTCGCCTGCGGCCCAGGATATTGCAAGGGGATATGGGGGGAAATGAAGGTGATGTTTGAGACGGTCGCTAAGAGCTTAGTGGGCCCAGAAGTCTCACTCAGTTAGGCTGTTGCCAGACAATTTGGTTGACCAAATCGAGTCGAGCGCCTTCGAGACACTGGAGGAGCGGAGTATTAACTGGCCAGAGACAGGCACGGGAGAGAAATGTACAACTTGGGTAAAGAAAGATAACGGCGTCAAGGGGATATTCGCTCTGGGTATTTCTGTCGCTTCTGTGGAAGACGTGTCTAAGAGGCGAGGCGAGGTCGAAAGGACTTGGGGTGAAGGAATTGCCTATGATTATGAGATGGGATAAAGTGGTGGTCGGAACGAGGAGCGAAAGTCGAAGGCAAGGTAGGAAACGATCGTTACGGTTGTCCGCGCTCGATGAGGATACGGATATAGGATTGATCAAGACGGATAGGGGATGAAGAGCAAGCGGTTGCGGTCGAGGGGGTTAGGAAGAAGAAGAGGCTCGAATGCGTCGTCGTTCTTGCGTTGCTGAAATCGTAGCCGCGAGGGACGAGAGACGAGAAAATAAAGGGGGAGGGGACCGAGTTGTCTGCGGCCCAGGCAGGCACCCCAGATGGGAGATCCGAGTGGAAACGGGAACGAGAAAGAAAGAAACAAAGGAATCTTTTTAGGGCATCCAAAGAGAAGGAGAACCAGCCGGGGGTGAGGCTCAAATGCGGGAAGGGGGGAAGAGGGGGAAGGTGAAGGGGAAAGGGAAGGAAGGTTGGTTCCACGAAGCCCAAATGTCGGCTTTGGTGAGGCAGAGGATGGAGAGAAGAATTGAAGCTCAAGGGAAGGAGAGCAGGAATCCGGTCGACAAAGTCGCACTAGGGACACTGTATGGGGAAGGAACGGAGCCGGGCCCGCTTCCACCTGCAAGAATTACAAGTAGGATAGTCTGTACTGGACATCCATCTATTATTACACATTATACGGAATATGCCAGGTTACGGGGTAATACTTTAGCACAGGCATGTGGTATCCTTGTATTATCCTTGTATATGTGCTTGCAGGATTGGTCCAAGTCCATGTCCGCTCTAGTCGCCACCGTCCAGCCAGTGTGGTTTTTGAGTAGAGTCCAACTAGGAGCCCAGTACTGAGTCCTAAGAGTATTACTCGTACTCCATAATATTACCTGACTTCTCGTATGGTACGGGTGGAAGGCTCCGCCAGGGCTGACCGAGAGGTTTCAAAGCACCCGCAATTGTGATGCGTGTCCGTCAGACGACTCAGGCGCTACACGCCCACTCCGTATTCCCCAAACCGTAAGATACTTCATATTGAGCGTTCGCATGGGATGATGTTACGGCGCACAAGTATGGCTCCGAGTTGGTCGGGCCTTGGGGTGGGCTAGATGTTAGGCGGTGGTCATCTATTATTATTACTACCAGTGCCGAGGGCGAGCTCGACCTCAACGCGTCGGGGATCCTATGCAGCTGCTGGGCGAGTTCAGGAACATCAAACCACGCCGAAATACTTCAGGAACGTGCACGCTAAACCGAGTTGTGGCGCATGCTAGTCCCCCGGTAGACCACGGTTCCACATTCTGACGGGCCACCACTGGTGGATGGCCTTGGAGTATACTTGCAGGAGATGGGTTGGCTCTACAAGCATGCCAAAGCTCTTGCTCCATACAATTTCAACCTTGGACGAGCATACGAATACAACAGGTACGGTTACGATGATACCTTCACATTCTCGTGGGTTCGATAGAACATGGGACTTGGAGCAAACAGGGACACCATTGCTGGTACACCTCCAAGAACAAGAACAAACCCAAACGGGGACTTTACTCGCACCAGGCCCGTATCGATACAAGTACCTGTACCTGCACGCGTAAATTCAACGGCGAGCTTACCTGTATTGGTTTAGTGTCCTCATGTCCGCTCTCCACCCACATGAATCCCTCCTCGTATCGTACAAGCCATGCAGGCTCCGAGCCGCTAGTCTGGCCCTTGGGTGGGGCGGAAGAAAACAAAAATAAAAATAAAAGGAGGGACGCGATGACATCGTTGGACAGCGTCGCGCCTTCTGTCAGTGTCCACTAATATTTACGAGTACAGAGTAGTCTTCGGTGCTTTTGCGCCTTGCAGCATCCCTGCCCAGAGCTAACATCTCTGACTTGTAAGGCTTCTCTCTGTCTCCACGCTGGCTCGTACGAGTAATACAAGTAATACGTGCCCGCAATACGAGTCGAGCTACTTTAGTAGCTGGGGTTGTAACCCGCATAGCGACGGTGGCATGATACTTGAACTTGTACTCACACCTGTACAACCTGTAGAGACAGCTGCTGGATTCGGCGCCGCTTAAATTGAGAACCAGAGCTCGAGTATACTCGTAGCGCCGATCGCACCAGATGCGGTCCGGGGCATTCGAGTCGACATTGAGCCAGCGCCTCATTCCGTGATTTGACTCCTGACGCCTGTCTAAATCCATGTGCATTATAGGTCGACGAATCGATACTACGTGTAAACCATTGCTGACAGGTATGAGTCGCAATATAGAACAAGAAGAAGAAACAGCCGCCCTGGCAAAGCCCGGGCGGATGGCACCACCAGAGTGAGCCCTTTCTCACTTAAGCACCGCGACGGGAAGTGTAAGTAACGTTATTTTAACTTTTTTTGGCGTCTAGTGCGTTTCTCGGTACCATCTCCCCCCGCCTCCGCCTCCTCCTCACGGCAGGATCGATGGAGGTGGAGGTGGAAGGTGGAGGTCAAAATGGGGAAGGAACCACGCAGGCTGGCCAGGTTCTACCGTGTTGAGATGGCCGGCCGCCCGGGTGCAGAGGTGCAGGTGCAGGCGCAGGTGCAGGGTGATGGGTGGTGGGGTTAGGTAAGGGCCGAACGGAGTTACTTACTCTCCTCGAGCCCGTCGTACCCTGTACTTGTACAAGGTTGAAGAAGCGGCCCCTCTTGCCCAATCCATCCCGGCGAACGAGGCAACAATCTCGCAAGAGATGCAGGTTCAAGGGAGAAAATGCACAACCCTGCATCATACCACCGATAATCATATAACCAATCCTGCTTGTAATCCTGCTTTTGATCCTACTGGTTGACAGAAAACAACGTTGGGGCCCGAACAAGAGAGGCAAGGGCCTCTATTGGACCGGAAACATGCTCTTCTTGCCCTTCGAAATGCACAGCCCAAACTACTGGCTGTTAGCTGATAGGAGGCAAGGAGACCGACAGGCGCCTGCGCGCTCTCTCGGCAGCAGGTGCCGGTGCCGATTCCGGTACCAATGCCGGTTCCAGACAGGCAGGAGGTCTCGGTGGTGTCCCAGGGCGGGGGCGGTTGATACGACACGGTTAGTAGAAGAAGGGGAAAAGGGGGATGACGATGATCAACAGGCACAGGCTTGCGAGACTAGGTACTTGTACAAGTACTTACACGAGTATTACAAGAAGACCATAGAGATGGAGGACGGAGTGGGTGGAGAACAAAAGCTTATGTGCTCGTAATACGGACACTTTTGTTCAAGTATACGGGAGAGAGGCGCCAAACCAATGGAACGGAACACCAGGAGACTTCCACACCTCCACCCACAACTACCACCCACACAGGCTGATCAAAAACAAAACTCGTCATATTCTTGTTTCTCACCCAATTGGCGGTCAGTCGCCCCTCTCGTCGGCGGAGATGGTCATCCATGGGCCGCGGCCTGAACGGGGTGTGCCAAAGTACTCTGGAAGCGAGTATCCATAAAGCCCAGGGCATTCGTACTGTCATACGTATGTTCAAATCTGTTCTCCAAGTCGCGTTGTCCATGGATAAGGATCCCCGTCCAAGGTGATACAAGGACAGGCGGTGACAAGATCTTGCTTTATTTTTTTATGTCCGAGTATTTTGTTTCGTTTCGTTTCGCCCTAGCCTTTCTTTTTCGTTTTCCTTGTTTATTCCTACCCTTCTGTAGGTATCTGCACGACAAATACTTGCATCGCAAGTGCAGGGTAATATTACGAGTACGAGTACGAACATTCTGTCGGGAGGGGAGGTGAGGTACTATACTGGGCGCGTGATAGTCCCAAGTATACTTTTGCTTGTATATCAGAACAAAACGTACCAGTACGGGTATTATACTCCGTGGGCATGGGCAATATCGGAGAGACATGAAGGCATCTAAAAGTCAAAATGCCACCTCCTTTCTTTTGCTCATGTGCCTTTATTATCTCTTACTTGTACTCTCGGGGCGGCTCCTTCTCTCAATCTCAGGCCGGGGAGTTCTGGGGAAGCCGGTCAGCGAGCGGCCTTACATTGTAATGTCCCCACCTATGTGCTCGCATCCGCCGGCGTTTCAGACATACCGCATGCAATTCCGCCCTTGCAATGTCAAGTGTTCCCATGTACGGAGTAAGGTGGGTGGAGCCGTCATCCCAAGTTTGTAACTGTACCAGTGTACTAGTACTAGTACAGGACGGCATCCATCCCTGTTCATGGAATTGACTCAAGCCTTCCCCAGATCGCCTGCGTTCTTCGATCGAGCCACTCAACATTGGCTCGACACTCGACTCGACTCGACAAGCCGGGCACATGATGTCTCGCTCCACAACGCCTTCCGATATATTGGGCTTTGAACGTAGAACCTTGAACGGAGGCGTGGCGTGTCCGCCAACTCGTACTTGTACCACCTCAGCCCTTGCTTGCCGAACTCCGCGCCCCATTGTCGGTTTTAGCCCAACCTCAGAAGGCCGAGGCCTGCAGCACGGAATACCTACACGATACAAGTGAGTGGGTGAGTGAGTCCTCACACTGGCGTACCCCAGCACAGGCGCGTGATGCGAGCAAGAAAAGGAGAAGAAAAAAAAGGAGAGAGAGAGACAGACTGCAAGAATGTGGCGAGTCTCACCTCGCACACGGTTCGTATAACACCCCACTCATAAATCAGGCAAGTGACCCACGTCCGGCTCGACTTACTCCCCCTTTCTTTTCTTTTCCTTTCCTTTCTTTTCTTCTTTTTTCCTTCCTTTTTTTCTTCGATCACCCCATGAAAACGCGTACTAGCTGCGTGGAGATTTCGCTTAGTCGGAAGGTCGAGAGTCCGGCAACTTTTGGTGTAAGACAGACAGCAGACTAGCCGACACGCGTTCTTGTATGCTCTGGTTATTCTCGTGCTCGTAATAAAAGTTGGGTGCGGGCACGAGGTTCATCGACCGGGGCGGGCTAGGGGGTTTAGCCCACTTCCACGGTTACAGGCTGGAGTTTTCAAATCTCCAACGTCATGCATTCAATCTCTGTCATGCATCATCCTTGCACGGGTATCGCGAATAATCGAACCCCGAACCACCCAGTTATCGGAGCTACTTGAGGAGCCAGACCTCTCTGGGACAGGCACATCCCGTGTCCACTAATAATACTACTTGAACCCGGCGCGGGGGAGCGCGGGAGAGAAACAGAAGGGGGGAGAGAAGGGGGGAAGGGGCAGGGAAGTAGCGTTTCCCCGTTCCCCTCCCCTCGGGACTAAAGGAATGGAATATACTACTCTGCTCGTAATCGAAACTGGATGAGAAAGACGAGAAATTCACGGTATCGACCCCACCGCCAAGGACCAGGGTACAAGTACAGCGGCTGCCACCTTCCGTCCATGCCACTGCCCTTGATCCGGCTCCCGACTTCTGGCTTCAAGGACTGTTCGCGTGCTTCGGTGCACAGGACCCTACTCGGACCCTGTTTGCACCCAGGGAAGAGGGTAAGAAACAGGAACAAGAAAAGGTCGCGAGTATCAGGGACAGCCGACGTTGCTCGTATATATCTTGGAGGGAGGGGTGGAAAGGGAGCGCTCCACCCTTGCTCGACGCGGAAAGCACTGGAGACCGAGAAACCGTTCAGGTGGGTAACTAGGTCCAAGCCTGTCCTACCATGGCTGCACCTATATTAACAATAAGGGCACGAGACTAAGAGAGGTTGGGCATCCTTGCGGGATACGCGCAGAGGTAGCGGTGGGGTCAAGGGAAGAGGCAGGAGAGAAGAAAGAGGCGAGATATGCGAGAACTTTTATGAGTGAGGCAGGAGGTCCAGCATCATCTGTGGTCTTATCGGCCGCAGAACAGATGTACCCCTTAGATCGTTGGATGCCCGCTTGCAAGAACCAAGAAACCGAGATCGTTCACCTTTCCCTACATACCCTCTCCCCCACCCATGCCCCCCCCACCGTCGTGGTCGTATCGTGTGCGTTGCGCGGCCTCGTATGCACCAGCTTTTTTTTTTCACTTGGGCATGACGCCATCCCACAGGTCACAGCAATACTCGTGCATACCTTCTCTCCGTCTCCGTCCTATCTCCGTCCTCTCCCAAGCAAGCAAACATGTTTCCAGATCTCGACCCCTCCATCCCCGTTCGCATGCATGCGATGTCACCCTGCCGAAAGCAATGATAGGACCTAATTATTCCACTTACGAGCATTAGCCCTCTCCTCCCACATATATAGCCTGTCGAAACCTAGCATTTGGTGCAGCGGCATCTTGTCACCCGACTCGGAGGCGAAAGGAACGCCGGCCCCTCCGCGCGGGCGAGCACGTCGGCCGGCACGATGCCCGGTCCCGTCCCGGTGATCGAAGCCCCGATTAGGGGGTGGTCTCCCGTTCTCCTCCTCCTCCTCCGGTATCACCTCTGGAGATGTTGTCATGCCATGGCCTGTAGGGCAACGACGGTCGCCCGTCGGCCGCCTGTAGGGTGGGACGAGTACGTGTACGAGCTGGGTAATATCGGCGGGGGTAGGGGGTGCCTCCGATGCCTCGCCGGTAGATTTTGCTTCTTCCTAAGCGGAGAGAAAAGGGAAAAACAAGCTCGTTCCACGGCGTTTCTTGCGCTGGTTGTGTAGTACCTTGAATGGGACCGTGGGAGTGACCTCGATCCATCTCTCGTCCCACCTCTCTCCCATGGTTGTCTTTCTTGTCCGTGTAGCCCTAGGCACCCCCCCCGGAGCACCTCCATGGCGTGCGGCACTGTTGCCATGCCTTCGGGGGCGTCATTCTTGAGATGGAGGGCCTTACTGGTGTTTGGTGATGCAGAGATCAGGGAGGCGCTCGAGGGTTGTTTGCGTCGAAGCGCAAGCCACTGCGCCTCCGATCGAGATCTAGGCTTCCCTTGTACCCCCCGATGGGCCCACTCGGAAACCCTACTCGCCGGATCCAAAAGTTCGAGGCCAGGGTAATACAGTTTGGTACCCGTTAATCAGGGCATAACACCTCCCGAACCCCGACGTGCAACAATTTCGCATTCCGCGCGCTCGGCGTCCGGTACGTGCTCTCAGTAGCTAGCCGGTGTTCATGTGCGGCGTGTGCGGCTCATCATGTATTCGCCCCCGGGAAGGATATGTCCTTTCGTCCACGCCGAGGCTAACGGGGCGGAGGTGCCGCCGACTGCTGTGGCAATACTCAGCTATAGTTGCCACCGGCCATACATATGGAAGTCCCAGTCCCGGGCTTCCTTTTTTTCACGGCTCTGTGCTGGTGTGACCTTCGGCCCGCCTCGTATCCACGGGATTATCCTCTTACTTGTTTGACTGCTATCCAGAGGCGGGAAGCGGGGGGTTAAAACCGGGAGGATGGAGGCGAGGGCGGCCGGGGGTGGCTCTTGTGCGGAATCCAGTATTATATTGTGGACCCGGGAGATCCCATCCGTCGACAGACTCTCTCCTACAAGTCACAAAGTTGGCAATTGGATTTCTCCACCCCTACAAGGCCAGTAATTTCCCAAGGAATGATGCACCGCTATCCCATTAACATTCCGGGCATAGGTGTGGCTTCCTCCCTCATCTACCGTACCGTCACCTACACGAGTCCTCTTCCACTGGCCGGCCATGTGACTAACATCCGTTCGGTTATGGTGCCAACCTCGGGCCTTCCAACTGGCATGGGTTCTCCTCGGATAACATCAAATACACGCGTGGGAGGTTCCAGATCACCTTAGGCCCCGACTAGGAAGCCATCTCAGTCGTCAGGGGTGACACCCGTCGACTTCCGCGTCGAAGACTACACTTAGCGGCGCTAGGGTCGAGGTCAGTAGAGCAGAGGTGGGCGGGACCAGGCTGGGGGGTAGAGGCGGCCGTCTGGTACTATTGGTGCTGGCCATTGTGTCTTGGCGCTTCCATCCTCTATTCTTTGAACCCGGGGGGGGGTGAACCCTTTGGAATTATCTGCTTGGACTACTACGGTTCGTCTGGCTCATGGAGCATTGGCACACATTTGGGGCGCCAGGAGCAAACAATAATCATACAATATTGTTTCGGGCATCTGGAAAGGAAGGAGCCAGAAAAGGAAGAGGAGTAAGATGATAAAATGTGCCGAAACGGCAGCAATGTTATATTCAGAAGACGCCGAAGCAATGTAAATCTCATATCGTCATCATAAGCCATCCTCGTACAAACATGAGTTATCTGGGTATAAGTCGTTTCTACCCTCCCCTCCACTGTCCATATCCACTGAGCTGTAACACAATTTAAATTGCGAAAGGAACCCCAGGTTCGCTACCCCCCTGGGGCAAGGAAAAGGAAAAAGAAAGAAACAAAGCCGCCTTTGGTTAGGACGGTAGGCGGTTGAAGACTGAGCCAGCCAGGAAAAAGAGGTGGTCGTAGGAAAATGACCGGGCGAAGAGAGGGGCGGTTGAGTGTTCCCCCCTCGCCAAGATTGTCGTGTCGGGAGAGTCGTCAACGAAGACGTCATTGTCGGCCGTCCTCTCGGTCTGAGCGGTTGCGACCCAGGAGCGAGCGGGCAATATCGCCTAGTGACGGTCCACCAAATAGGAATTGGTCGGTGTGGCGGCCGCAAGTTGTGTATACGTTCATGTTAGGCGACGGGGGGGCCTTTCGAGCAGGTGTTGAAGATATTGGCTGAGACACGAGCGTCGTGGCATCTGAGCTGACGCTGAAGCTGGAGCCCCTGGTTCGTGACTAGAGAAAATATTGTCAGCAACGGCTGTGGACCTGTTTCCTTCTTTCGCACCGGAGCATTTGGTGGATATGGCAGGGTGCCTATGGAAAGGGAAGAGGAGGAAGATATGAGCTTACCCTGCCCCTTCCGGAGTGAGACGATTCGAGGGATCTCCTGGACTCAGACCGCCCAAGTGCCAGTTGGGAAGAGTCCATTAGAATATTTAGTTGGGGGAAAGGACCGAGGAACAACTCCGTAAAGTTGGGAACCGAGTTTGTTTAGTTGAACTCCCGAGTTCGCACACTGGATGCGCGTACGTACGACGAGTGCGAGGTGAAGGTAGAAAGAAAGTAAATATTTATACCCACGGGGATGGGTGGATTGACGAATAGGTTATAAGTATGAGCAGATGAGAGCAAGATCACTTGGGTAATGCAGGGAGAGAACAGAAGAAGGGCCGTATATCACATCGATACGACTGAGCTTATATAGACGAGGCCGGGCGAGGCTCCGGCAGGAGAGCCGACAGCCCTTGTCCTGCAATTGAGGCCCGGGGCGACGTGGCCGCGTACTACGAAGGACTTCCTGACATGGAATATCACTATTCCAAGGTATGACGAATGCACTAACGGGCCATTCGGGGTGACCGATTCATTAATCCCCGCCCGCGACTGCAGGGGTATGATTGGAGGCGCATGGGATTGGACAGGACCCCCCCTCAGGGTCAACAGCCTCAGGGCCTAAATCCTGCAGTCAGCCTGCACTAAGATCGTTCTGTGGAGCTTCTAGACCGACTTTCCAGAATAGGGCCTTACTTGTACCACAGCCTGATGTCCTGGACCATCTTGGCGACGGGTCCTCGGATGGGGAGGCGGGGAAGGAGAATGGAGGCGCTATTCTGGTCCGGGGCGATCAGTGGGGAAGCGCCCCATCTATCGGTCATGGGGGCCATGGGTGTTGGGCAGAACCGGAACTGAAGATCGAGTCATGTTTGATCATGTGGCTGCGAATCTCGCCAGCCCACCTTGGAAGACCATCAGTTCCAGGAAAGCCTTATCATGGTCTCCTAGCCCCGGGGGCGGCATGCTTCGGTGTCCCTGTTTGGTTTGGGTACAAGCACATGCCTACTTGTGACGAGGGTCTGGCACGAAGTGATGCGGCCAGAATAAAGTGAGCCTCGCTATTCTCACAACCGGTTCCGGGACAGACAATACACAGCACCCCATTTCACTTGAGGGATTTGCTCCATGCCTGTACACGTCCTCTATCCTCGGGGGCAGCATGCAGACCAATGAGTCTTCGTATATACCTTCACGCGGGGACTTCTCGTTCGAGTTGGTGGCGGGGCTGGAGATAAGGATTAGCAACTAATAGCTGGGCCTCGTTTTTTTGACAAGTCTAGGACGGGCCAAAGCCACGCGGCACTCCTGAGGCCCGCCAAGGCTTGGCAACATTGCTGCCTTGAATACGAGGTTGTGCTCCCTTAAAGATGTTAGCACCATCATGCTCGAACCTCTTGTGCAAAGGTACAAAGGTACAAGTACTCGTTCCTGGTTGCTCGTAGGGCTGACCCGGAAGCCAGGGACTGGACGGTAGACCATGACGCCGAACTCAAGGGTTGACATACGCTTTCTTCAAAAATGCACTCCTGAGTTTAGGATTTGTTCGCAGTCGCGTAAACTAGACTTGTCGGTGATTGACTTGTGGCCCACGGCTTCTATCTCCGGGGATACATTGGCCCTTCCGTCCCTCGAAACGTAATTCCCAGACGGCCAGGATATTCATGTATTTCATTGCCGTTGGTCATGCTAATGACCATGGGATGTGGGGTGAGGCATGGGAAAGTAATAAGGCGACTCGCGTTTTGGACCTTGCTTGGTCAATTGAGGCTCCACGCGCACATCAAATCGCGCTCATAGCGTTATCGCGATGCCGGCGCTTGGGCCACTTGTTTCACGTGATTGTCCCTCCCAGCCAATTGGCTGCGAGCCCCCTGCTCCAGCGCTTTTCGGTCTGCTGGTGCTGACCAACGAAGGCAGCATGGCGGCGCGGGAGAACTTCCGACGACGCGCGACAAGCCACATGCGCAGGGCAAAAATATCAACGTCGGCCTTCAAACTCGCAGCTATGGAAGTCGACTGAATCCGCCGTGTTACCCGACTTACCTTACTGGCCATTCGTTTCCCGTCAGAACCGCGCTTCCTTTGATACCGAGCTCCAAGCCGTCGCTCCTGCCCCGACGCTGCGACGGACCACCCCCCGTCCCAGCGACCATCTTCAATGCATTTTCAGCCATAACAGCAAAGGTAAGACGGTCGATTTCATCAGTGCAGCATTCTAGTTGCATGCGCATTCGCGCTTCTCCTTTCGTCCACATCCCCAACGGCACTCCTGGCGCAGTTTTTCTCGCACAAGAGTTGTGTTACTTGTCCCTCATCAGGTCGCGTCGGGACGCATCTATTCCGAACCCCCCCACCTCCATGTACCTTACATGCGATCGTCCGCGGACGCCCAAGCATCCAGAAGCTGCGCTACTTCCTATGTACCGGATTGATGTTGTTGGTTAGGCTAACATAAATCACCTCTGCTAAGCCTGTCCCTCTCTACGCACAACCCCCCTCGGACACTTCGTTAGGTCACCGACTTCCCGACCTCCACGCGCCGGAACTGCCACAGCCATCTCGTCGATATGGCTAGCAAACGCAAGAGAGGGATTGAGGACTTCGATCCGAACCAGTCCGATCCGGAGGACGTAGACTTCAACCCGGATGATGGTGGATCCCGCCCAACCGGGAAACGGTCTCGTCAGAAAAACAACAGAAGAGGTCCTGCGGCGACACGGAGAAAGTCTCGGTACGCCGGCTCTGATATCGATGATGATGATGAACTATCGGACAGCCAGAGTGAGGTTTCTCTTGACGACGAACACGATGACAGCGAAGATGAAGATGAAGAAGTCGTCAACCCCTCTGGTCGTCGAGGTCGAAAGGCTACCCGGAAACAAATAAGCTACGCGGAGAGTAGCGCTGACGACGATGACGATGACGACGACGACAATGACGAAGATTCTTCCAAAAGCCCCGCCAAGAAGGGTCGTGATTCGAAAATAATTCGCCTCAAGGTTCCCCAGAAAGGTCGCCAGGCTACCCAAGCTGCTCTTGGAACTCGGCGATCTACGCGAGCTCGGACTGAGGAGGCCCCAGAAGAATTTGTTGAGCTATCGAACTCTGGAAACCACGCGGTGCCTACACGCGGCTCTAGGAGTGTTAGTCCTGAAACTGCCGCAAGGGCCACCAGGACATCCCGAGCCATGAAGGGCCTAAAGCGCCCCCCCGACCCCATCCCCGAAGCTACGCAGGAAGAGGACAGTAACCATGGCGAGGCGGAATCAGCGCAGGCCCAGGGAGACGATGGACCAGACAGCCAGCCCGAAGCCGTCGATGAGACCAAGGTTGATAGTGCGGGTACAGCCGAGGCCGGCGATGGAGAGAAGGTTGATGGGGGCGACCCTCCAGCCGTAGACGCTGATGCTGATGCTGAGGGTGATGATGACGACGATGGTCCAGTGACGCGGACAAGATCCTCCCGCCGGAAACATTCCGCCGCCGCGGAAACCGAAGCACCCGACGCTGACGCGGAAGCCACCCCGAAGCCCCGTCGCCTAACTCGCCGCCAAAAGTCAGCCCAGGAACCGAGCAGTGATTTTGAGCCTGGTGATGAGTCGGAAGCCGAAGAATCTGCCGCCGAACTTGCCGCCGGGAACGACGATGATGGCGACGGCGAGTACGGGAGCCCAACGCCCAGAAGCCGCCGTACTGGCCACAACAGACGAAGGTCGACAAGAACCACCGAGCCGGCCGATGGCTCGGCCGACGAGGTCGAGCTTGATCAGGACGAGTTGGCAGAAGAGCTGGATGAACTACGCGAAGACTCGCGGTCTCGCAGGAGACGACGATCCCCTGCCATAATTTACCAGGAGCCCAAGAGGCGCCGTGCCACAGCCAAGCCCGTCAGCTACTTCATGCCACCCCTTACCGCGGCGAATATCGAGGAGGATGAACCGGAAGATCCAGCCCCGACCCCTGCTCGCCGCCGTGGTGCCCGTGGTGGGGCCGGCCAGGGCTGGGAGCGACCCCTCAATACTGCCTACGGGCCTTTCGGTGGCGGCGGCGGCGGCTCCCTCCTCAACGGTCCTTGGGGCACGGGCGCAACCGGAGGCGTTGATTCAGACTCTAGCGACGATGAGATGGTGACGCGCTCGAACGTTGCCGGCAATGTTGGGATGACACCCACGTCTGCGGCCCCGGCGGGGCTAATGGGCGCCGGCGGAGGACTCGCCAACGCTGATGGACACGGCGGCGTCGGTGCGACTCCGAACGTGGGGAAGGTCAAAAACCAGAAGGCACTTGCAGACGCGGACCCCCTGGGCGTAGACTTGAGCGTAAACTTCGACCAGGTCGGTGGCATGCAGGGGCACATCGACAAGCTCAAAGAAATGGTTCAATTGCCACTCCTCTACCCCGAGCTCTTCATGAAATTCCACGTCACGCCCCCTCGTGGCGTCCTGTTTCATGGACCTCCTGGGACGGGAAAGACCCTTCTAGCCAGGGCCTTGGCGAACTCGGTCAGCTCCAATGGCAAGAAGATCTCGTTTTACATGCGTAAGGGTGCCGACGCCCTGAGCAAATGGGTTGGTGAGGCTGAGAAGCAGCTGCGGCTGCTCTTCGAGGAGGCCCGGCGCACGCAGCCGAGTATCATCTTCTTCGACGAGATCGACGGCCTCGCCCCCGTTAGGTCAAGCAAGCAGGAGCAGATTCATGCCAGCATCGTCTCCACGCTACTCGCACTGATGGATGGCATGGATGGTCGTGGCCAGGTCATTGTGATTGGTGCCACCAATCGCCCTGATAACATTGACCCTGCCCTCAGGAGACCGGGCCGCTTCGACAGGGAGTTCTACTTCCCACTCCCTGACCAAGATGCTCGGAGAGCCATCATCGATATCCACACGAAGGACTGGGGCCTCGCCGATGGCTTCAAGAACTCTCTTGCAAACAGAACAAAGGGCTATGGTGGCGCGGATATACGTGCCCTATGTACGGAGGCCGCCCTCAACTCTATCCAGCGCGCCTACCCTCAGATCTACTCCTCCAAGGAAAAGCTGGTGGTCAACCCTGACAATATTGCTGTCCATGCCACGGACTTTATGCTGTCCATCAAAAGCATGGTCCCGTCATCTGAGCGCTCAACAACATCGGGAGCTGCGCCACTGCCTGCCGGTATCGAACCGTTACTGAGAGATCAGTTTGCTTCCATAAAGGAGGCTGTTGATGAGCTGATGCCGCGTAAGAAGAAGACAACCGCCCTGGAGGAGGCCATGTATGAGCAGTTTGACGACAATGACCATGGCTTTGGACGCGAGGCTCTCCACCAAGAGTTTGACAGGTGCCGGGTCTTCCGACCCAGGTTCCTAGTCCACGGGACAGCCGGGATGGGCCAGGCGTATATAGCGTCCGCCTTGCTTCACCATCTGGAAGGAGTGCACGTCCAGACGTTCGATTTGCCTTCGTTGCTTGGAGACGGGCGCGTAAGTTGACTCTTTCATTTCCGGTCTTACACCTTTATTTCTTGAACCGCGTTACGCTGACACTACCAACAGCCGATGGAACAAGTAATTGTTGGCCAGTTCACCGAGATCAAGCGCCACAAGCCCAGTGTGGTCTACATACCCAACATCGAGACTTGGCATGCCACCTTGCGGGACACCGTGGCCATGATCACATTTCAGACGATGCTCAAGGCGATATCGCCCACGGACCCGGTGCTTCTGTTGGCAACCTCGGAACACGAAGCTCGTGACTTACACCCGGATCTCTTGAAAGATCTCTTTGGGTACTCTCGTAAGAATCGGAAGGGCATAGATCGGCCCGAACAGGTATGTGGTTCCCCGTGCGAGTCCCCGTTCCATCGACTCGTTGGCTGACGTTGCGTGCCTTGTTACGTAGTCCAACCGACGAGAGTACTTCTCGAACATGATTGATTTTGTCAAGATGAGCCCCGCAGAGTTCCCGGACCCCGCAAACCGGAAGAAGAGGGTCCTAGAAGAGCTTCCTGTGGCGCCGCCTCCGCCTCCCAAGGTCCAGTCCAAGGCCGAGATCAAGGCGGTCGAGAAGAAAGATAGGCAGCTTCTCAACATACTCAAGGTACAGCTGCAGCCGATTATGGATCAGATCAACAGGAAGTACAAGAAGTTCCGGCAGCCGGCCGTCCCATTTTCGCAGCTCGCGCACCTCTACGCAGAGGCAGACCCCAACCACGTGCGGCCGGATGTCGCGGAGGGTGAAACGCGTCCGTACGAAATCGTGCAGGACAAGTACGGAAACGATGTTCTCCGTGAAACCTCGAGCGGCAAAATCTTTTACAATCTTGAGACGACGACCATCGAGGAGAGGCTGTCGAACGGCTTTTACACGCGGCCTAAGGACTTCCTGTTCGACATCAAGACGCTAGCGAAGGACTCGCGAAACATAGGGGACAAGGAGCGGACGCTCAAGGCGAACGAGCTGGTCTCTAATGTCGAGGTTGATGTTGCCAACGTGGAGCATTCAACAAGCGCAGTCGACTGGGAGTCCCTCTACCAGCGGCAGCTCCATCGGGCCAAGGCGGCGGCTGAGAAGGAGCGCAAGCGGAAAGCACTCCAGTCGCTTGTAGACGCTGTTCAGTCGGATATAACGGCCAACGACAGCGACTCACCCGGCCAGGGCCCCGTTACTATTGGGGAGCAGGTGCCCGGATCACACCTGACCGCAGCAAGGTTCCAGGTTATGAGTCCCCGATCCAACGGACATGGTCTAGACTCTGCGCACAACAGTGTTCCGAATGGGACACCCACCCGAACCCGCGGGGGCGACGTGGTCATGGGCGGGACCGACGATGACACTCAGCCCTTCACAGACGTGCCGCAGATGCAGCCACCACCAGTCTCGGCGCGGAGGTCCGGCGCCGAGTCGGCTAGCGGGGCAGTTGCTACAACGCAGGTGTCACAACGGTCTGCAGTCACGTCGATGCCACAGGGTGTGTCTCCGTCTGGGATAATCAACGACGCGTCGACCACGAAGACTTCGGACCCGTCGAGCAAGTCGTCCAACTTTAACACCCAGGGGACGAATGGTTACCACGACTACTCCGGACTGGGCGAGAACGAGAACTCACAAATGCCCGATACTCTCCCGCTCAGCCAGGCACAGTCCAGCGGCGAGCCGTGGCTGCACTCCCAGGCCCATGCGATGGCCAGCGGTCTCATGCCGGGGAACCCGGCGCTGACGGACAGCAGCCCGTCATCACTGGAGGGGCAGCGGGGGGCGTTCACTTCACGTTTAATGTCCGCCAGCAGCAAGTCAAATGCCCTCAGCTCTAGCAAACACCTCGCCGAGCCCTCAGGCGACGAATCCTCGCTGTCGGTTAGGAACTCGGGAGCGTCCTCCCAGCAGCCTACACTTGTCCCCCACGACGGTCTAGTGAACAGCTTCCTCGACGATATCACGGAGAGGACGTCGGGGTGTACGATTGAGCAGCTCGAGCAAATCAACCGCGAACTGATGGAGGAGATCTGGAGGACGAGGGGCGAGTGGAACAGGATGAAGGTGCTGAAGAACCTCACCAATGTGTTCAACGACACTATCACGGACATTGAAAACACGCAGGGGCTGCTGCAGGCTAGCCAGGATGAGGACGACAGGTGAAGGGGAGCGGGAATGCCGTTCCTGACGTAGGGCCACGCCTATCATTTCTTTGCTTTTTTTCTTTCTTTCTTTTTGTTTATCCGTTTCTCTTGCCCCGTGGTTCCTAGCAAGCCTGGAAGATGTGGATAGGTTTGGTTGTTGACCTGGCTTGTCGGCTGGCTATGTGGCAAAAACGATGGAATTGGAGTACTCGAGTCTGTACAGTACATTTGAGCGGGCGATTGAACAGTCGTTTTGGCTTGCCTGAGGCCTTGTTTTTCTTTCTTTTATTCTGCGAGTTTGGTTTTGTTTTCCTTCCGCGTGGTAGTTCAAGTTCTCTGTTATGTACGCTGTAAAATACAACAAGCATGCCAAGACCAAGACCAAGACCCGAATGGGGGGGGGGTGAACCCAGCATGAATGGCTGGTATATGATCTCATGTGTTTGCTTGCTTGCTTGCCTCACTTCCCTTCCTGCATAAGGTCTGATTACTGATCCCACCCACCCTCCTGTCCTGCCGTGCCTGGGTGCTTGCTTTGCATGGAGCGGAGGTGTGGAGTGTTCCGGCTCCGAAGGGAGCGGGGCCGGGAATAGGAGCCGGGGCTGGGGAAATAGCCGAGGCACTTCACGTGGTTATATACGAGTGACACGTCTTGTGGGGTAGCCGGCTTTACACTTAGTTTGAGCATCAAGCTCCCTCTGCTCCCGGCGCCATTAGCCATTGAATGTCACCGCTCGCTCCGTTGTCACTACCACGGTCACTATCATCTATCCCCTTCCCGAGTACTGGGTACCGAATAATAATAATTGCCATATTATATACTCGACATTGAAATACTGTATATTATTCGCAAGCTGGAACGCCTGGTGGCCCTTGCCTGATACCGTGACGCGACGATGGGTGGGAAAATCGATTGTTATGTGGACCCTGGTGAGTTTATGTTCTTCCTTGACGCAAGATGGCTTAGGCTTGGACTCGGGGAGAGAGGGTGACCGCGAGCTAACGAGGAGTGATCTGTTCCCTTCGTTCGTTCTACAGTCTCGTGGTTTAGTTACATCGCGTTCGTGGACTTGCTCGCCAACCGCGAGAAGCTCGCCGCTCATGGAGTTGAGTTGGAGTAAGTGCCTCTGTCACACTTGTGCTGCTTGTACCTCGTTCTGACTAGAGCTTCCAGATTCCACCCTGTCTTCCTTGGCGGTATCATGAAGGCATCGGGTACGATCCCTCCTAGACCCCCCTAACCCTCATTTACGATTATGGCGAGAAGAATCTCTCCTCCCCTCTTCCATTTAAGCCTTTGCCGGCACTCACACACGAAATGAGGCAGGTAACAACCCACCCTGGATGCTCCCCTCCAGGGGCAAGTACTACAACAAGGACAGCCCCCGGGTAGCTGCCCGCGTCGGCCTCCCTGACATCCGCTTCCCGCCCAACTTCCTGGCCATGAGCAACAGCCTGATCGCCCTCCGGGCGCTACACTTCATCCGCGCCAACTACCCCACGGAAACCCTCCTCACCGCCCTGCGCTTCCTCTTCCACTCCTTCTTCACGCCGCCGCACCGGGACATCTCCAAGGCCGACTCTCTCGCCGAGATCCTGAGGAGCTGCCCCGCCGGGTTCGACGGCCCGGGGAGGGCCGAGGGTGGCGGCGCGAAGCTGTTCACGGACGCGGAGGTGGCGGCCATCATGGCGGGCGCGGCGACGGACGCGATGCGGGCCAGCGTGAGGGACGAGACGAACGAGGCGGTGGCGAAGGGCGCGTACGGGGCGCCATGGCTGTGCGTTAAGAACGGGGAGGGGAAGGAGGACGTATTCTTCGGGAGCGATAGGTTCGTGTACGTGTACCGGCATCTGGGGCTCCCTATCCAGGAGCTAGAGATCCTGGCTCCCGGGGAGTCGGCCTCCAAGCTGTAGGTACTGGTCTTTCGCGGACCTTGCATGCTATCGCTCTTGTCCTTGCCCCTCTTGTTTTTGGGCGAAGTGTAGGAGGAGTATATTTGATGCATAAACGTTATATTGAAACAAAAGTATCTCAAGGGTATCTCCTCGCCTTTTTCCCTCCCCTGACAATACCTCGGGGTACTGCACCAAGTCCATAATATACGTACAGTCCCGCCGCGTCCTTTCTCCTCCCTGGACAAGGCCCGGATTCTGCGCCAAATCCGTAATATTCGTACAGTTCCACATAGCAGCCAGGTATCAACGCCTACTAACCCATGGCGGAAATCCTCGCCCTCCGCGCGTCCTCCTCCCTCCTCGCCTCGCTCCTCGCCAGGAATCCCTCCCTCTCGGCGTACGACTCCTTGGACTTCCCCGCCGACACCAGCTCGTCCTTGATGCCCTCCCTGTCGACGAAGCCCGCCCAGTCCATCCTGCTCTTCTCGACGGTGGTGAGCTTCTTGGCGCCGGCGGCGTCCCGCGCCTGCAGCCGCGCCGCGAGGCCGAGGTTCAGGTCGCCCCTGCGCTGGAGCGGCTCGAGGACGGGCTCGAAGGCCGAGCGGAAGGCTCTGCGCGGCGCGGGGCGGGAGGGCGCGGCCGCGTCGTCGGAGGGCGGCGAGGCGGCGACGGACTCGAGGTAGAGCTTGGCCTCGGCCGAGTTGCGGGGCACGAGCTTCTCCTCCGTGTGGATCTTGCCAGCGAAGTTGTACTTTCGCTTGATGAGAATCATGTCGGAGTCGGCGGCGGCGGCGGCGGGGTCGTCGGCCGGGGGCTGTAGAGGGGCTGTCGTCTGCTTGGGAGTGTCGGTGTCTTCGGGTCCGGTGCCGCTGTCCGCGGGCTCGGCGTCGGGTCCGTTCGTCGAGTCGGCTCCTGGAGCCGTGGAGGCCTTGCCGGTCTTCATTTGTTCCCAGAGGGAGTCGACGTCGATCGTGACGGGGCCGAACGCCGCCGTTTGTTTCCGCTCGATCTTTCTGTTTCCGTCCCAGAGATGTTAGACACGCTCGAGCAAGGGGGGACAACGGAGGGGCTCGGGGATATATTGTGGGCAAAACTTACTCCGCGGCGCGCATACTGCGCGTCTTCACGACGCCGCCCTCGCCGCCATCTTCGAGATCCTCGTCATCCTTGCCTTGCTTCTTCTGCTTCTTCTTCTGCCTCTTCTGGGCCTTTTCTATTATCGCCTCGTCGCCCGAGTTATCGAAGCCCGCATCGTCCTCGCCGTCTTTTCCGAGATCCTCCCTCCTACGCTTGGTCGGGACCGGTGATTTTGTCTCTGTTTCGGCCTCGGCTTGAGCTTCGATGCCAGAGTCGGAGTCGGACTCGGAGTCGGAGTCAGCCGATTCGCGCGCGGCGGCCTTCCCGTCGTCGGGGCGAAAGTCAGAGTCTTCTGAGGAAGCGTACTGCTCGTCCTCATCTATCAGGGGATCCGGAGGCATTTTCTTCTCGTTTGGTTCAGGGAGACGCGGGCGGTTGTGGTCGCGGTCGAGGTTCGTGGAAGGATTATGGTTGGGCAGGTGTGCGGGCGGCGACAAACAATTAGAATTATTGCTACTCGTCATCGAGAAACTTCCCAACGGTACACTACTTTACCATGTTCCCCCACATAACACACTCACTCCACTTGTACGTACTCCAACTCGCATATTACGTAGTACATATATATTTACCCAGCGATTCGGACTACCCTACCTACACCCACCTCCTTGTTCGGACGACCACCATCCGCACGCCAGAGAACACAAGCTCAAGACCCGCGACCTGAAACTCGGCGTCGAGTCATAATTCATGATTTGTAATAAAGTAGGTGTAAGTATTCGTTCGTGCAAGTGTTGCCCCGCCCGCAAGCCGGGATTCGGCAGAGGTCAAGGGCGTTAGCGGCGCCGCTACTCCGGGAATTCGGCGCGGATGGTCCCCCGGGTCCAATGCTTGTCCGGATATTATGGGATGCCAGTCTCGTCACGAGTGCGGTGTTCCCTGGCTAGCGTATCGTTTTCCACGCATCTTACCCGTACGAGTAAGTACACTCGCCCCCATGCATATCCCCGCGCGCTGCAGGTGCGTCCGGTCTGAACCCCGCACCGTAAGATGCGGAAACGAGGGTATCTTGTTGGTAGTCTCTGGTAGTATTACCCATCACCTGGGTTAGTTGGGTTTTTGGGCGTGTATAAGAGGAGGCACGAGCACCGGTATTACCGTAGGACCCGGCGACTGCACTGCACTTCCCTCCCTCTCTTCATACTTACTTGTACAACCACGGCCCGGATGGCGCTGTTCCATACGTGAATCCCGATAATACACCCTACCTAGAGATACCACCGCCATTGCGAACAAAAGTCAACATGGCTGCCCAACCTGCGCCGCTTACCGAGGCCGAGAAGGAGCACTTCATCGCCCATGGCTGGCTCCGCCTGAAGAACTGCTTCACTCGGGAGCAGGCGGAGGCAGCGACGGCCGACGCCTGGACTCGGCTCGGCATGGACCCCAATGACAAGTCGACGTGGACCAAGGAGCGCATCCACCTGCCTAACCACCGCGAGTTCGACGCGGCAGAGTTCGCGCCCAAGGCGTGGGCCGCCATCTGCGAGCTGTGCGGCGGCGAGGATAAGATCCTGGCGTGGACCAAGAAGTGGAGGGACGCCTTCATCATCAACCTTGGCACGCCCGAGGGTGAGGGGAAGGAAGTAGACCCCCGGGACCTCAGGGGCTGGCATGTTGACGGCGACTTCTTCATCCACTACCTGGACAGCCCCGAGCAGGGGCTGCTCGTGATCCCCTTATTCACGGACATTGCCCCCGGCGGCGGAGGCACCGTCATCTGCCCCGAGGCGATGCCAAGTGTCGCGCGGCACCTCTACGAGAACCCGGCTGGCGTGTCGCCTGTCATGCAGCCCCGAGGCCACCCCAACTTCCCGAACACGCCCTTCAACAGCGGCTTGGGGTGGTTCAACGGCGTGGTGAAGCAGTGCGACAACTTCGTCGAGGCCCACGGCGACGTCGGCGACGTCTTCCTGCTCCACCCGCTCATGCTCCACTCGGCCTCCAACAATGCCCTGCGCCAGGTCAGGATCATCACTAACCCGCCCATCGGCCTCAACGAGCCCTTCCGCTTCGACAGGCCCGACGGGGACTACACCCTCGTGGAGAAGACGACGCTGAGGGCGCTGGGGAAGGAGAACCTGGCCGGATGGAAGATTACCGCCGCGAGGGAGTCGGTGGTGCCCGAGCGCGTCAAGCTCCAGGAGAAGATGAGGCTGGAGGAGCTCGAGAGGTCCAAGGCCCGGCAGGAAGCGCAGGCTGCCGCCTAATTCCTTTTTCAATTGTACCTAATTTGGTTGTATAGTTGGATAATAATATCATTTGTGTCTCTGTTGGGACTTGCTCTTCTTACTTATTTGTAATACCTACCAGCTCGTGGGACGCTGGAAGGCCCACGGGGGAGTGTTATGTGGCGGCGGTAGTTGTGCGTGTGGTTGCCGCTGTGTTCCAGTCCGTTATTAATACCTGATACCTAATACATAATGCCTAATGCCTAGCTAGTGCCTAATTAACACCGAATCCCGCCAAAAGTTTCCCTCCCGAGATTAGATTAATACCTTTTGTCTGGGAACCTTGACACTAGACCTCTCAACCTACAGTTTTCTACAAAGCCCAAGCCATCTCTCCCCTTCTCCCACTTTGCGCCCCTTAAGTTCTCCCGGAGACCAATCCCCCCATCTTCCTCGCAACCCACCACTCATCGTTGCGTTGTTCCCACCAGCATCCCCCGCTGCCGCCCCCGCCGCCGTCACCATGAGTGATGGAGAATCTGATGTGGGCGCGCAGAGGCTCGGCCTCTCCGACAACGACGCTTTTCTGCCGCACCTGCCCACAGCCTTCGGAGCTAGATCAAAGGGGCACGACGTCGCCGCTCAGATCGAACGGTGCCGACGAGTTGTCAAGGCGCCTGCCCCGCATGACGCACCGACATCCAAGCCCAGAGTGATAACGACCTCGGATTCCGAGAGCGACAGTGAGAGCGACTCCGACTCCGATGATGACGAGGACGAGTACCCCGTATCACACGAGATGGTCCTAAAGACCCACGAGCGTACCGTGACGACGACATCCCTCGACCCCTCGGGCGGCCGCCTCATCACTGGCTCGATCGACTGCAATATAAAGTTCCACGACTTCTCCGCCATGACACCCACCACACTGCGCGCCTTCCGAACCGTTGACCCGTACGAACCCAAGCGCGCCGCCGCAAGCTCCGACTCGCACCCCGTCCACCACGTCGAATTCAACCCCCTCTCGGGCGGCGTATTCCTCTGCGTATCCGCCCACCCGCAGGCGAAGATCCTGTCGAGAGACGGCGACATCCTCACCGAATTTGTTAAGGGCGACATGTACCTTCGGGACATGCACAACACCAAAGGCCACATCTCCGAGGTAACAACGGGCACGTGGCACCCTTCGGACAAGAATGTCTGCCTTACGGCGGGCACCGACAGCACACTTCGGATCTGGGACATCAACAACAAGCGGAAGCAGAAGGACATCATCGTCTTCAAGTCAAAGGCTGCGGGCTCGGGTGGCAGGACGCGCATGACGGCAGCAGCATGGGGCTCACAGGCCCAGGGCGGAAACAACATCATTGTTGCGGCAGCACTGGACGGAACACTCGTCATGTACGGCGGTGACGGGCCGTTCACGAGAGCCGCCGGCGAGATCCGGGAAGCGCACAGGCCCAACACATGGACCGGCGGGCTCGATATCTCGGCCGACGGGAGGATGGTGGTCACGCGGGGAGGAGACGATACGGTTAAGCTCTGGGACACGCGCAAGTTCAAGGAGCCCCTGGTCACCGTCTCCCACCCCTCCACATCCGACCACTTCCCCATGTCTACCATAAAATACTCGCCCAACTCGACGAGTATCATAACAGGGTCGCCCACGGGTGACCTGTACATCCTGAACCCAGCCAACCTGCGGCCAGAGCTGGTGACGCCAGTCACTCCCGGCTCACCACTCATTACTGTCAACTGGCACCCTAAGATTAACCAAATCATCACAGGCTCGGCAAATGCAGAGACTCATGTCCTCTTCAGCCCCAAGCTATCCTCTCGCGGGGGCGTGGAGGCCATGTCTCGAGCCCCGAAGAAGCGCCACGTCGACGACAACCCGGAGTTCACCATGGACCAGAACGCCGCCGGTCTCTCCGCCGACGCCATCATCACCCCCGGAGCCATTCTACCCGGGTCGAGAAAAGCGGGGGGCATGACGAACACTGGCAGGTCGAAAGACCCGAGACGGCCGCAGATCCCGCAGCAAACCCCATTCATGAAGAACGCCCCTGATGAGAAGCACATCACCGAGAACATCCCTCTGGCGCGCATGCTGCACGAGGACCCGCGGGAGGCTCTATTAAAATACGCAAGCATCGCCGAGAAGGACCCCATGTTTACCAAGGCATGGCAGGAGACGCAGCCCGAGACACAGTACAAAGAGCTCAGCGATGAGGAGGATGAAGGGCCGGACAGGAAGAAGCTCAAGAGGTGATGACTTTCTTCCCCCACGTTCGTCCTTGACTCTTTCCAGATTGCGTGTACGATGATGGTTATGGGAGATGGCCTAGAGAAAGCTTGCTTGTGGAGAAGGGCTCGTTGCATTTTGCTGATTCCAGGAAACCTACAAACACCTGGTAGACGCAGACTCTACATGCCGTACGGGCGGCTGTGGTGAGTGAAACTGAAACAGGTCCTCTCCCAGCCAGTGCTTGGCTTCGCTACTTGATTAAAGCAAGCGGGATCCGCATTGCATGGGACCGACCAGGTACCTACCCAGGTACCCAGCTACTCCGGAATCACTATTAATACGCCCCCGGACCGCCCTCTCCCTGCAAGTACACGGAGTAGTGCATCTTATTAATGGTGGCGACAAGCCAAGCTCTACAAGCACAAGTAACTTGCCCCCCTGGTCACCCTCTATCAAGTAGTTCTCCTAGGCCTCGTTCGCTGGGTTGGAGCGAGAAAACACGCTAGGGGGTAGGGAGTGACCCAAAGTCACGTGTTAAACGCGGTACATGGATCAGGGGCCCCACAAAATTTGGACCATAGGTACTAGCTAGCTCGCTTACTTAAGCCCAATACCACTATTGCTGCCTCCTTCGTGCTGGAATTTACTGTGGCTCGCGTATTTGCAGACCGCACCAACAATCACGCTGAATCTTTGTTCGTTGTGGTTCTTCAACTCCCCCATCATCAACCGCCGACGGCGCATCGAAAATCGCAAGGCCCCTCGAGGTAGCCATCAGTCCCATCTCGAATCGCCCTTCCCGCGCGATTCCATCGCGCGTCCCATCAAGGAAAACCTTCCCCACGCGACTTTATCGACTCCCAACTGGGCAATTTTTTTTTTTTTGCCCTCGACTGTCGCTTACCCTCCCGCCCTCTCCCCCCTTCGCATTTTCACTTCGCCTCGCCCCCCCCCACGCTCGCGCCAACAGCCATCTGGTTTTACGAATTTTGCAAGCGCGGCATCGACAGAAAATTACTTCGACGACGCGGCTGAACAAAGGGACATTTATCCTCCCCCGACGCAACCCCCCGTCCTCACCGGCCCACGTCTGCCTCGTACTACTACCAAAACCTCGATCTTCCCCGATCCGCATCCGCCATTTTGGTGTTGGCTTCGCGCGCGCCCTCCCTTAATCGCTGCCCACCAAACTCGCGTCGCTCCTTTATACCCGCCACCCAGACGATTGCACTGCATCGACGAGCACGTCAAGTCAAGTCTCGTCTTGACGCGCCTTCACGTAGTGGTCACTCCACTCTAGATCCCCCGACCGACGTCGACATCGCTCTCGCGATATGAGCTTTGAATAGTTTACAGAGTAAAAAATCAATTCAGGAAAACGCATCAGCACACCGTACAAGGGGCCTGGGCATTTGGACCGGCAACATGGCCTCCGTGCAGCCTAGCCCGGCTGTCCAGCAGCACCTTGGTGCGGCGATGCCGACTGTACCCCCTAAACAGGAGGTTGAAGAAGTGTACAGGGTACGTTTTGTCTCATGCGCGCGCGTCTCGGTGCACGATACCGCCAGTCGCACCATCCAACCCCCTTCCCTTTGAAAGTCATTCGTCGTGTCGCGTCACCGCCTCCATGAGCCGACCCCCCGCTAACACATGTAACAGAAGTTTAAGCACATGAAAGACTCTGGCGTCTCGCCGAGCGATCCTGAATTCATCAAAGTCCAACAAATCTTGCGCAGCGCCCAGCAAGCCCACCGCCTGAAGCAACACTTTCTTCAGCAGCAGTCACAGCAGGCCCATCATCAGACCCAGAATACGCCAAACGGTGTCAATGGATCGCAACATGCTAGGCCGCAGGCACCTGCTAGCCTAGCTACGCCCACTCAACCCGCCGGGCCTGCGCCCGGCCCGGGGTCAACTGCGTCACCGTCCAGCGCGCAAAATGGCGTTAACGCGGCCCTCTTTTCCCAACAGCAACTCGCCATGCTGAGACAACAGATCAGCGCCTTTAAGCTTCTGTCGAGGAACGCCGGTCTTCCACAGAATATCCGCCAGACCATATTCTCACAGCGCCAAAGGCGGCAGGCCTCGCTCCACGAGCCGACAGCCCAGGTCACGTCTGGCGCGTCTCAGGACCCCTCGACCAAGGCAACCACCGACGTCGATGGCGTGCCGGACGAGGTTGCGCTTAAGGACCAGTCACCACACACATTCAAGTCTCCTTTTGGCATGTTGAGGAATGCGATCAGTTACTACGACCACAGCCAGCGCAAAAATCGCTGGATCATCCCGAGCATCTTCCCCACTGGGGTTGATTTGGACCAGGTCCGACTCGAGCAGGAGCGGTCTCTCTTCAACAGGATGAGCCACAGATACTCGGAGCTGAAGTCTGTGCCCGCCAACTTTGCCCACTGGGACTCGAAGCAAGAGGTTACGACCGCTGATGAGCGCATACGGGTGAAGGCGATAATCGAGATGAAGGCCCTGGAGCAGTATGCAAGGCAACGGAAGCTGCGCGAAAAGGTCGGCCAGATGATGATGTCTTACGACAACTTGGCGATGACCACCAATCGCAGCAACTACCGCCGCATGAAGAAGCAGAGCGTCAGGGAGGCCCGCATCACGGAGAAGCTGGAGAAGCAGCAGCGCGATGCCCGCGAGAACCGCGAGAAGAAGAAGCACGTCGACTTCCTCCGAGCCATCTGCAACCACCGTGCGGAGATCCTCAACACGGCCGAAGCGCAGAAGAGCAAGGCCCACAAGCTATGCAAGGTCATGCACAACCAGCACTACAACATCGAGAAGGAAGAGCAGAAGCGGATTGAGCGGACGGCCAAGCAGCGTCTCCAAGCCCTCAAGGCCAACGACGAGGAGGCCTACATGAAACTGCTTGACCAGGCGAAGGATACCCGTATCACTCACCTACTCAGGCAGACCGACGGCTTCCTCAAGCAACTCGCGTCATCCGTCAAGTCGCAGCAGCGCAAGGCGGCCGAGAGATATGGGGACGAGGGTGTATCGCCCGAACCCGAGAGTGAGTCGGAGGAGGAGGAGGATGGCGAAGAATCGGGTCCCAAGATTGACTACTATGCCGTCGCCCACCGCATCAAGGAGGAAGTCACGGCTCAGGCCGACATACTTGTCGGTGGCACCCTCAAGGAGTACCAGATCAAGGGATTACAGTGGATGTTGTCGCTCTACAACAACAACCTGAACGGTATCCTCGCCGACGAGATGGGTCTCGGAAAGACCATCCAGACGATCAGTCTCATCACCTACCTCATCGAGAAGAAGCAGCAGATGGGACCGTACCTTGTCATTGTCCCTCTCAGTACACTGACCAACTGGAACCTGGAATTCGAAAAGTGGGCGCCGTCGATCGCTCGAATAGTCTACAAGGGGCCCCCGAATGTGCGCAAGCAGCAGCAGGAGAAGATTCGGCAGGGCAGGTTCCAGGTCCTCCTGACAACGTACGAGTACATCATCAAGGATCGTCCCATCCTCAGCAAGATCAAATGGTTCCACATGATCATCGACGAAGGTCACCGCATGAAGAACACGCAGTCCAAACTTACCGCCACCATCCAGAACTACTACTCGACCAGGTTCCGCCTCATTCTCACCGGTACACCGCTTCAGAATAACCTCGGCGAACTGTGGGCGATGTTGAATTTCGTCCTGCCCAACATCTTCAAGTCGGCGACCACTTTCGACGAGTGGTTCAATACACCGTTTGCCAACACTGGTAGCCAGGACAAGATGGACCTGACGGAAGAAGAGCAGATTCTCGTAATCAGGCGTCTCCACAAAGTCCTGCGGCCCTTCCTTCTTCGCCGCCTCAAAAAGGATGTGGAGAAGGATCTTCCCGACAAGACCGAGAAGGTCATCAAGTGCAAGTTCTCGTCTCTGCAGGCCAAGCTCCACAAGCAGATGGCTACACACAACAAGCTCATCTTCAGCGACGGCAAGGGTGGCAAGACTGGTGCTCGTGGCCTCAGCAACATGATCATGCAGCTGCGAAAGCTCTGCAACCATCCGTTCGTGTTTGACGAGGTGGAGAACCTGATGAACCCTCACAACGTTAGCAACGACATGCTGTGGCGGACTGCTGGAAAGTTTGAGCTTCTTGATCGAATTCTCCCAAAATATGCGGCCACGGGCCACCGTGTTCTCATGTTCTTCCAGATGACTGCCATCATGGATATCATGGAGGACTACTTGAGATACCGCAAGATGGAATATCTCCGACTCGATGGTACGACCAAGGCTGATGATCGGTCTGACCTGCTGAGACTCTTCAACGAACCCAACTCCAAGTACGACGTCTTCCTCCTCTCGACTCGCGCCGGTGGTCTAGGTCTGAACCTCCAGACGGCCGATACCGTCATCATTTACGATTCGGATTGGAACCCTCACCAGGATTTGCAAGCACAAGATCGTGCTCACCGTATCGGTCAGAAGAATGAAGTCCGAATTCTCCGACTGGTCAGTTCGAATTCCGTGGAGGAGAGGATCCTCGAACGTGCTAGGTTCAAGCTTGATATGGATGGCAAAATCATCCAGGCCGGTAAATTCGATAACAAGTCTTCGGAGACGGACCGAGACGCCATGTTGAGGACACTCCTCGAGACGGCAGAACTGGCCGAGTCGGGCGAGCAGGAGGAGATGAATGACGACGAACTGAACATGATCTTGGCACGGAATGATGACGAGCTGCCCATATTCCAGAAGATAGACGAGGAGCGGAGGAAGGACCCTGTGTATGGTACCGCGCCAGGGTGCCAGGGGAAGCCCAGGCTCATGGTAGATGAAGAGTTACCTGATATCTACCTTCACGACAACCCTGTCGAGGAGGAGGAGGAGGAGACGGTGCTCGGCCGCGGTGCTCGTGAGCGCACCAGGGTGCAGTACGACGACGGTCTCACCGAAGAGCAGTGGCTTATGGCGGTGGATGACGATGAGGACACGCCCGATGCCGCAGCCGCGAGGAAGCAGGCCCGCCGCGACAAGCGGGAAGCAAACAGGCTGAAGCGGCTGGCCAAGGCTGGGCAATCTTCTGCGGCCGGCTCACCAGCAGGCAGTCGTGCCAGCACGGAGGAGGTGGAAGCCGAGGTCGAGGTCGAAACGCCCAAGAAGCGCGGACGGAAACCGGGTTCCAAGACTGAGAAACGCAAGGCCGAAGACGGCGACGATGAGCCTCCGGCGAAGAAGCGCCGCGGCCCTCTAGGGCGGCCAAAGGCGGTTCCTGCGGCGAACGACGAAACGCGCGTCAGTCTACAGAAGAGCTTGAGGGCACTTTTCGACGCGCTCATGAATTTCGAGGTGGACGACTTAATCGACCCTGTCGACGACGACGACTCGGAGCCTGCCAAGCGACTCATCATCGGACCGTTCATCAAATTGCCGCCGAAGCGAGACTACGCGGATTACTACGTTATCATCCAGTCGCCCATCTCGATGAAGATGATCGAGGCCAAGATCAAGAAGCAAGAGTACAAGAGTCTGAGTGACATGCGGAAGGACGTCGAGCTGATGCTTAATAACTGTCGGACGTACAACGAGGATGGTAGCATACTGTACAAGGATGCCACGACAATCGAGGTTAGTAGTATAGTATCCCTGTCGCTGACGCGATATCAGTACTGGGGCGGGTTGCTCCGCTGTGTGATAGTTGCTAACGTTCTCCACAGGATTTCTTCAATGCCCGGTTCCAGGCAGAGCTCGAGAAGAGCCCCGAGCTGCAGGAGCTCGAACAGCCGCTTGGGAGCAAGATAGAGTCGGCGGCCGCTTCTACCAACGGTACGCCGCAGCCCGCATCGACGTCAGGCACCAGGATCAGGCTGGTCTCGTCTAGTGCAAAGGAGGCTGCCAATGGCGACAAGGCGGATGGTTAATCCCCGTCCGCTCAACTGAATCAGGATTGCTCGTGTGTTTTTAGCGGGGGGTTGGTCCTTTTTTTTTCTTTCCCGGGGCGTTCGGGGGGCTTGGGATATCCGGCGGGGGTGGTGTGTGAGAGGTGTGGGCGAAGGTGCTCGGGGTGAGCATGTGTACCATGGAAAATCAGTATTGTGTTTATATTCTTTTTTCTTTTCCGTTTTCCTTTTCTTTTGCTTTTTTGATTCTCTTGTGCTGCCCTCCAGACCTCGGTTTCTCTCTCTCTCCTTCTTCTTCTTCTTCCTTTCTGTCCCCGTTTCCCACATTTCTCCTCCATGTCTTAGACGGCGGACAAGAAAGGCACTCGTCCTGGGTCCGGGGAAGGTGGTCGTTTGCTATGCAAGATGGTTCTTGGGAAACGGGGACAGGCCGGGGGGGCGAGCAGTATGCTGCTGAGATATCTTCCCCTTCTTTCTCGCTGTGGAGGGGGAGGAAAAGAACCGCTGGGCTTCTTGGTGTGGGCTTGCATGCGTGTCGGATTATGTGTTCCCATTCTTTAATTCTGTCTAGACAGCGGCGGAATGTGTACTTTAATAGAAGAATCAAAATGGGTGGGAAAGTGGATCTGAACTCTATTGCGCTTTTTACTCCTCATCGTTTCGCGCCTTTGATACATTCAAGATTGACACTGGTCATGGGAAACAAAGACCGAGGGCGGTAATAGCAAAATATGTAGACGGGGAGAGCCAAAATATAAGTAGTCAGCGATTTGTCCTGCGTCCAGCATTGAGCTAGATGAAATATTATGTTAAACGAATCTGATTGAGATCCCCTGAGAAGGAGATAGTACACCCCAACACCGACAAAAGCCTCGTAGAGCCTATCATCATATAACCATAGAAACATATAGCCGTAGCCACCATCCCACATACAAGACGAGTAACACCTGTCTGCCCCTCTCCCCCCCTCACTTCACATTCCCAGATACCTTTTGTAAGTCAAACCTCCCAAACCCCCCATCCTAACACAACCTTCAAACTCCCTTATGACTACCGCTAGCACAACCGCGTAGTAGAGGTTCCGTAGAGAACGAGCCAACCGAACCCCCCAAGCCTTCTTCACCCCAGTAAGATAGGGACCCGATCCTTGGCTTGCGCGCTCCACACCGGCAACACAATATGCCCGAGCCCCCGCCTGTAGCAGATGTCCCCCACGCGCTCCACCCACATGACGTTGACGAAGTCGACGACCCCGTCCGAGTCCTGCACGTTCCTCAGGACCTCCTCGTCGAAGATGTGCGACCCGCCTCGCTCCGACCCCTCCGATATGGCGATGAATTCCAGCTTCTCCTCCCCGTCGTGGTTGGACGTCTGGATGCCCAGCCACGAGTCGTGGCTCCGGAACTGCCCGGCCCACCGGCCCCCGCGGTCGTAGATGTTACCGATGGCGACGGGCGGGTTCGTGCGCGTCTTCAGGGCCTTGACGCGGCTGATGTCGACGTCGAAGTAGCCCCGGGTCGTCGTGAAGGACAGGTAGCTGCCGGGGGGCGCCGGCGCCATGATGAGCTGCTCCGGCCCGCTCGTGGGTGGCACGGGGATGGGGTAGCGGAAGATGGTGTGCGGGTCCGACGCGTGCTTGAAGTCGTAGTTGTCGCGGGTCCAGCCGTCGGGCAGGGACGCCGAGCGCCGGAACGACTTGCCGCGGTACTGGAGGCCGTCGGTCAAGAGGGGCGTGCTGATGGTCCGGTCTGTGATGGCCCAGGGGAAGCCCATAGTCCTGAGGCGGAAGTGGAACTGGGATTGAAAGCGCCGCGCGGAGGCGCCGCGCTTGAAGGGAGGCGACGACTCGACGTAGTCCGCCGCGGCGCGCCAGAGGAGTAGATCCACGGGTACATCGTCGAAGTACCAGCCCATCCAGGACCACGAGGGGAGGGCGTTGTGGTGCGTAGAGTCGATGGGGAGCGTCTTTCTCCGGATCGAGATCTGAGGCTGCCAGAGCAGCGCCGCTTCGAGGAACATCACGGGCAGGCCCCAGATAAACCCGCCGGGGAAGACCTTGGACAGCACTGACGTGACGCCGGCGAATGCTCTTGGCGTGTCCTCGACGAAGAAGAGTCTCCTCATCGTGTAGTCCATGACGATCCGCGCGTAGTCGTCTATGTCGGGCCACGGGGAGTGCTGGTAGGCGAGGTGTGCGCTTCCTAGCCGGCTCATGCACTTGTTTGAGGAGCCCGGTTTGAGCATCCTCAGCCTGCTCTGGGTGCCCTGCAGCGTTTCGCAGTGACACTCCCAGGTCACCGTGTCCTCGAAAACGTAGACGGCCCTTCTCGCGTAGAGGGCCTCCTCGACCGTCCACGCGCGCGTGTTCCACTTCGACTCCGCCACGAGGTCGTTGTGTGACTTGTTCGTCGGCCTGGCGGGCGGCTTATTCGCCGATTTCCCGTCCAGGCCGCCGAGGCGGGAGTTCGCATTCCCACTGGCGGCGACGATGGTCAGGTATGCGTTGGCGAATACGTAGGCCATGTTCCTGACATGCCTATCCTTCTCCCTCTCGTCGTCCTGCACGATGCAAAGGCGGTCGACCCATAGGAGGGTCAGGTTGAGCTTGCGCGTGAGCCACATGGCGTCGACAATAGCCTGGGGTAGGTCATCCTCGGGTATCTTCTTCTCGAGGGACGCGACGGTGGTCGACAGCGATACCACGCGCGGCCGCCTGCCCGGGGGCTCCCAGACGTAGCTGAGGGCGACGTACCGGTCGCCGGGGCGCGACCTGACAAGCTGTGACGTGACGCAGTCGATGAACCACATGGGCCTGAAGGTGGTGCTGTCGGCAGCGCCGTCGTAGCAGTGCCTGCCGTGCTCGGTGTTGCACTGCTCCAGCCATGTCCGTATCCTGATGACCGGGTTGGCCTTCGCGGCGGCCGACGTCGAAGCCGCGGCCGACACTCGCCGCGACACGTTGTTCCCGGGAAGAATGCCACCCCACGATGACTTGATCTTATCCCTGATGCTCTGGCGGCGAACGGGGCTCGGAGGTGGTTTTCCTAGCCCGTGGGGTCGTTGCGCGCCGGGTGGACCGGGGGCAGGCGGGCCCGGGGCGCCGCTCGGCGACCGATGGTGTCGCGCGTCGCCATTGCTCGACCTCTGGCGCTCAGTGAGGGGGCGGCGATAGCGCGCATCGTCGAGTCTTGGGTCCCGCTCTGGCTCTCGCTCCCGCCCATGTTCATGCTCCCGCTCCAGCTCTGGGCCCCTCTCCTTATGTCTAGGGCGATTGGCGTCGCGGTAGCTGTCGCGGTCTCGGTCTCGGTCTCGGTCGCGATCGCGATCGCGGTCACGGTCACGGTCACGGTCCCTATCTCTAACCCTATCCCGATCCCTATCTCTATCCCTATCTCTATCCCTATTATCCCTGTCCCTGTTCCGGTCGCGGTCGCGGTCCCCGTCCCGGTCCCGCTTCCGCTCGTCAAAGTATGACGAGCGGCGTGGATTGTCTGCGGGTGGGGGAGGTGGAGGTGGAGGAGAAGGTGGAGCGTCAGGGAGTGGAGATATGTCTGAGAGAGGCGACGGGGGGTTGTTGTCTTCGCGACGATACCTCTCAGGAGACCGAGACATGATCTGCGGTAGTTTCGGGGTGAGAAGGCTGTTCCTCTGTGAGGGGTCGGTCTCAGGTATGGTAGAGCGACGAGGTTGAAGGCTGGCGCGGCTCAGTTCGTAGCCCGGACCTGGGAGCTGGAGAGCTCGGAGCTCGGAGCTGAGCGCGCGTGGCTGGCTGGTTGGCTACCTTGGGCGCGGGGTTGGGATGTAGGCTCAGGGCAGGTGAAATTGGAAAACGAGCGGCGGATCGTCGACCTGCTGGCTACAAAGCACTCGTACAAGCACCTCGTACGCTAATCGTGGAGATGGCGATGGTAAACAACAAAAATTAAGGGGAGAAGGTGTGTTTGCGTGTTGGATGCTAGGCGCTCAATACCTGTTGTACGCGGGAGTACGCGTACGAGTACTTGTAGGCTCCGTCGAAGAATACCTCAAGTCTAGGCTGCGCCTGCGTTTCTGATGCGCCTTATCGCTCGCCTTCGCTTTCGCCTTCGCCGTCACTTTCACGATGAATTCATGGTAAAAGATGGATAGGACAGAACGTGATGAGATACAACCAAGGGAAGAAGGTGTGGTGGGCAACGGGTGAGGCCAGAGACAGAGGCAGAGGCTGAGTCGCTGGATCCTGGCCGCTGGTCGCTCGCTGGTCGCTGGTCAGCAAGAGAGTGGTTGCATAATTAAACAACACATTCGTCGCATCTAAGTACGGGTACTTGGCGTTGTGTCGCAATGGCCTCACCACTCACGACTTCACCCACGCCACCAGCCCCCTCCTCCTCTGACCGTCTGGACCCCTCATCCGGCCCACGGATTGGCCCAAAGGGGAGAGTGTGTAATATCGCTCGGATTGGGGAACCACCCCAGAGGTCATATCCAATGCGACCATAGCATTGGCCGTCGGGGCACCACCCCATCCCATACTTCAGCGACCAAATGGTGAAGTGATGCAGGTATTCGTAGTCGAGATTGGAGAGTCGATCATTAGGAAGAGAGATATGTACGCGCTGATACACATCATCGGAGACAAGGGTTTACAGAATTCAATGAAGTTTGCTAACTGTCGCCACCGACCCGGATGGGTGAGATATCCTTCATCTCCAGCATGTTACGAGTTCACTCGTATTACTACTAACTACTCTTAGAAGAGCTGAGAGATACATAGCACCTACCACCCCTGCCCCTCCCGCCCCGACATTTGCATACCCCCACGCAGCGCTGAACGCAGAAGGCCATGGTTCGGTCCTCAATGGGACTATCATTTTTTGTGCCCCACCTAAACCTTTTTTTCTGCTTTGCGCTACAAGTTTGTAAACGCGAAGCCTATTAAACAATAAGAAGGGCACTCAGCAGTAACGACCTCGTTCTTGCGCACCCGAAAAGAGTGCGAAAATAAAAGACGAAAAGGAAAAGAAAAGGGCATTTCCTTGAAGCCTCAAAAAACACAGAAAACCTCCGTCATACCGCCACAATGCCAACCGCATCATCACGCAAGCGCAAGGCCACCACCCCAACCGACGCAGAGGAGGAGGCTGCCCGGGCCATTTTCAGGAAACACTTCGAGGCGCAGTTCGAGCCGTTGCCGCAGAAATCTTCCAAAGCAGAGAAAAAAGCGCATGACGAGGACGAGGACGACGAGGACTTCGACGGAGACAGCGGCAGCGACAGCGATGGAGATGAGGACGACGGAGACAGCTCTGGCGAGGACGGTGAGGAGTGGGGAGGGATATCAGACGACGACGAGCCTGAACCCGCGGTAGAAGTGGTGGACTATAGCGCCTCCGCCACAAGCAACACCGCGTTACTAGGGAAGCGTGAGCACAAGGCCTTCATGGTACGTAACAACCTCTCAACAACACCCCCCTTCCCTTCCCTTCCCTCTTCCACACCTCCGTTCTGCGGCTCCTAACACACACCCCACCTCCAGTCCTCCCGGCCCCCAAGCCACCACGAGTCCGAGTCCAAGCGGACCGCCGCCTCAACAACCCCCGCCTCCGACTACCCCGAGGACGCCCGCACCCTACTGGCCCAGGACCTCGAGCTCCACCGCCTCATAACAGAGTCCCACCTCCTCGACCCGACCTCCAAGCTCCACTCCAAGCCCTTCACCGAGGGCCGCATCCGCATGCACACCACCGACCTCCGCATCACCTCGCTCGCCCCCGGGTCCGCCAGCATCCTCAAGCAGAAGAAGATGCCCATGTCCATGCGCAAGGGCATCGAGTCGACCAAGACCCGGAAGGAGGAGACGCGCCGCCGGGAGGCGCGCGAGAACGGCGTGATCCTGGAGAGGAAGGGTGGCGATGCGGCCGGCCCTGGGAAGAGGGCGGGTGGGAAGAAGAGGGGGGGGCCGAGGCTCGATATGCCCGGCATCGGGAGATTGAAGGGTGCGGAGCTGACCCTTAGTGACAGAGACATAAGAGGCATGGAGTCAGGCGGTAGCTCTAGAGGTAGAGGTAGGGGTAGGGGTGGCATGAGGGTCTCAAAGAGGTAGAGCTGATGAAAGCCAGCATTTCCATATACACACATTATTATATTATCACACGCCCACCTCGCCAGCCCGACCTCAGTATTACCGTAATGTTGCAGACTACCAAACATAAGCGAAGGAACTTTACACTAAGTGAGTGCAGTACCTAATACAATGAAAACGCCAGGAGCGAACATTAATACTCTTGTTCCATCAGGGTAGGTAAAATACGCAGGTATTTTTTCTGGTATCGTCCGTCCCACGACTGGCCAGTCATCGGGACCACCAAATGTGGAATAATAAATTTATATACAAGCCATGTCGAGGTGCCTATCCCCATCCTCATCCATCGTATGCTTCAAATGCAAGGAACCCGCATATCTCTGCCTTTCTCATCAACCTGAAGCAAGAATCCCCCAGTCCCATTTTCAACCCCAAACCCCTTCTATGAGCCGAAGCCCCCTCGGTATCTCCTGGCTCAATCAAGAAGTGACAACATAGGAAACATGACAATAAATGGTAACGAATCCATCCCGTACAGAAATGCATCGTGTAAAACTAAAACGGAGGGGCGGCAAACGCCCAAAAGTGGAATAACGCCTGGCAGAAAATGTCCTGTCAAACACACCAAAGGGGCCGTCGTTCCCTCCAAAAACTCGTAAGTAGAAAAGAAGATGAAGAAAACGAAAGGAGAAAAAAAACAGGGACGCAACACAGCCGGTCCCGAGAAGGGGCTCGTCTCCGCGAACGATCGAGGCGGAAACCAAGAGTAGTTAGGGCAAGGCGTTCGGCCTAGCCTACATCATCGAGCCCGCATTCACCGCCTGGGGCGTGGTCATCGTCATCGGCATACTGAGCGTTTGAAGGCTGTTGTATGCCGAGGGCATAGACGTCGGGTTGGCCACCGAGCCATTTGCAACAGCGTTCAACGAGGTGTGAGCGTAGGCATGCTCCGACGTGGGTGACGCCTCCTCCATGGACCCTAGCTGGTCCTCGCCAGAGTACTCCTCCTCTTCCTCGCCGGAGAGATTGTAAGAGGATCCATCAGCACCACCCTCAGGGCGGTCGTGAGTGCGCTTGTGCCTATTGTGAGATATCGAGTCAGTCCGCGTTCTATTCCTCGTCCTATCGGTCGCGTTTCTGTTATGAACCCCAACCATCACACCATGGCCGAGGCACCATCAAGTGCTTGGGGCGGGCCAATGTCTGTGGCTCTTTCCTCATCCGAACATGTTGGGCGATACGCCGGATATATATCCTAGGCAAGCCGAAATATACCACCAAAGTGACAAAGGAAATGAACAAAAGAAAGAGAGACAATAAGAAAAGTGGGGGTGCATACTGTGCTAGGTTGTCCGATCTGGAGAACGCCTTGTTACAGTGTGGGCAGATATAGGGTCTCTCCTGTGTATGTGTCCTCACATGTCTGGAATTTCCTGTCAGATTTCATGGCAGGTGAAGGGAGATAACAAATGAAACCGAGTCCGAGTCTTACCGCTTGAGGTGCTCTAACCGCTTGAAGAGACGACCACACGTGGGAATGGGGCAGGAATGGGACTTCTGAGGATAGGGCCCCAGCTCCATGACGGTCGCAGAGCGTGCGCGGCGAACAACGCCACTGTGGCCCTGCATGCCGGTCACCGGCCCGTCGCCATTGAGCTCGTCACCCGCCAGCCTGGAGAAGTCATGCTGCAGAGTCATGGGGTTCAGTGCCGGACTCCCATCGACAGCCGAGAGGGGGGTTCCGTGGCGGGAGAGGTCGAGCATGTCCTTGTGTTGCTGGCTTGCGACAGACATGTTGCTGTAGGTGAGGCCCGGGGGTGAGTTGTCAGCCGACTCCTCCCCTTCGGGGACTGGACCAACCGAGGCCGACACCGACCTGCGGAGATCCGATGGGCGGTGGGGCGCAGGTGCAGAAGTACCAGTGGCAGCGGCGATGGCGGACATCGAAGGCGGGATCGAAGAGCGGCGCCTCCTCTGCTTATAGGTTGGCGAACCTTCGATAACGTTGTAAACGTTGTTATTACCGTAGGTGCGTGTGAACTGTGCGCCGGCGAGATTGGATGGCGGGAGCTGCATCATACCGTTGAGGCCATTGACACCGGTGAGGTGGTCAGGGATGGCGGTGTAGAGCCCTGTCTCCTCGTTGGCAATGTAGGCCGGCTCCGAGTTCATCGCCAGGGCCTGCTGAGGTGGCGTGATAGGCTCGAAGGAGATGCCACGGTTGCTGTAGTCCTCGTAGTGCGATGAGACGAATGACGGAGCGGGCGAGTACTCCAGTCCATAGGCGGGCATCGAGGCATGTCGCTGGTGCGCCTGCGCAACTGGGACGCCATTATGGTTGTACTGAACGCGGGTCATGTCGGGATCCCTCTTGATCACCTGAGGGTTCATCACCGGGGCCATGGCCATCGTCCCGTACGCCGCCATGGCGTCCATGCCGTCCACTAAAGGGGCAACAGACTGCGGGATCATCTGAGGCGGGGGCATCGAGTCCATATCCCGCAAGACCGGGGAGGTCGGCTGGGGCTGGGAAAAGTTGACCTGCTGGGCGCTGAAGGACGACGAGTTCGCCTGCTGTGCCTTCGTGAGCTGCTCGTACAGAGACTGCGACGAGTCGTACTGGAAGGACAACGCGGGCTCGCTGACGGCAACAGTGGTGGCTTCCTGGCCCATCTTCTCTCGCTTCAGGTCACGCTCCAGAGCGTCGAGGAAGAGGCGGTCGTGAGGTACGCTGTACCAGTAGAAGACCTTCTGCTTCTTTTGCGTGCGAATGCAGTTGTTCTTGTACAGGAAGTCGAGGAATGGGCTCTTGGGCTCCTCGAGCGAAGCATCAGTGCCAGACTTGAGATTCCGAAGATCAGAGAAGATGCCCTCCTCAAACTTCTTCGGGTTCTTCACCGGCCTGCCAAACGCTTGGAATCGAAACGATAGGCATCGGACGATGTCGGTGCCGGAGATGTGGAAAAGATTGTTCCAGAGAACACACGACACGTATTCGCCGGTTGGCAGGAGGAAGCGGCGGATGTATTGATCGTGCTGCCAGTCTACTGGAGCGGAGAGAAGGAAATATTTGACTACAGGGCATGTTAGACTAACGGCTCTGGGTATGGGAATGGGGAGCGCAAGAGTTTTGCGAAAAGTCTGGCGAGCGGGTGGGACGGGAAGACTGACGGTTATCAACCTGCTGGAGGGCAACCTGGGCATCATGCGGTAATGCTTGTTGCGCCTCGGTGCTGAGCATGAAAGTCTCGGGTTTCTGGGGAGCCGCCATGGCTGCATTTTGTGAATACATTGCTGGCTGGCTGGCTGTGTGTGGGCGACTGCGATGGCAGAGATTCGAGTGTGTGTGCTCACCAGAAAGGTGGCAGAAAGCTCCGGGATGGAACGTAGGATAATCGGTCGGTCTCTAGTCGATCCAAAAGCGCTGGAAATTGAAAAGTGGACGAAAAAGTCGTCGTTGGCGAATGAATGTCTGGAGTCCGGCTTGAAGGCGCTGCCTTATAGTGTGTTGAGGCAAGTGACGAAGATCGAGTCCAGCCCGTGTTGAAAATGTCAGCTACGCCAGTTTCGACGTCGACCCCAGTTGCTTCAAGCAATTGGGCAAGCTTCGAGTTGTCGCGAGGCGAGGGAGATGGACTCTGTTGTTGTCGTCGGGTTGTCGCAGAATCGGTGCTAGCCCCAGGCCTCTCGAGGTACGAAACAAGTGATCGAATAAATTAAAAAAAAAAAATTGTTTATGGAAACGAATATGTAATGTTCGAAAACAAATTGCTAGCAGTCCCGCATGCGGCGCATCAATCACCGAGCAAGGTTCGTGGCAGGCACCTGTTGATGGACGAGTGTGCGACGAACAATGTCTGAAGTGCCCTGATGGGATGAGAGAAGAAAAAAGGGGTAGAGTGAATGATGTGCAAGGGAAGAACGATCAAAGACGAGTAATGTGGGCGGGTGGGCTTAGCGACCTGCGGCTCCAAGTGCCAGGGGGTGGTGGGGGTAGAGGAGGAAAGGGAGGAAGGACAAAGAGGGGGGGGAGAAGGAAACTGCAAAGTAAATTTGAGACAAGAAAAAGAGAGATTTCAGAAGAGTTTGAGAAATTGTGCGGGCGAGCTGGGGGGTTTAATGATTTTCGATGGGAGAAGGAGAAGGGAAGATGGGCCCGACAGGGAATCAGGTCTTGGGGGTGAGCGGCGGAGGGTAAAAAGGGAAGGGAAGGGGGAGGGTAAAAAGAAGGGTGGGTACTTTTCCAGGGACGGGCTCTGGGGTGCTGAGTGGGGAGGAGAGGGGGGGCGTACGCGAAGGCATGGACGGACTGGGTGTGTGTGTGCACGAGTACAACAAGTACAAGCAAGCTGGCGGGTGGGCAAGTGGAAGTGGAGGTACGGGTACAACAAAACAGGGGCGTGGGACGGACGACTCTCGCGCATCGTTAGGGAAGGCAGGGACGGACGAGTACGAGTAGTTACTTTGTACTCGTACGTTGTACTAGTCCCATCCAATGCCTCAATGATTCCCCTCCCTAGCGTCAGAGTGGGGAAGGCGCGCCCCTCCCTCATGGTCTACAAGTAAAGATTATTACAAGTGCGGACCATGAATGGAAGGAACAGACAGCCTAATGCATATCACCTTGCAAAGGGGGAAAAAATTCGAAGAAAAATGGTGCTAAAGTCACTCGTCTTCGTCCAGCCGCCGGCAACTCGGAGTGGTGGAGTGGTGGCGGGTGTGGTGACAAGCCAAGGTCCGGACGGCCCTAAGTAGGCTACCCGTCCACTCGCCCGCAGAGTACCTGAGCGGAGTAGTATACTCGCGATTCAACCAGCCGCTTTACTCGCGCCAAAGATACAAACAGGCTGAGAGATCAGATCCAGGTTTGGGCACAAAGGTAATGGCAATGACGATGGCGATGAACTCGTACTAAAGTTCTAGCTCTGGATCCCACTCCGTGTACCAGCCCCTGCGACCCGTCCATCATCACCCTGCCTCCTGCCCCATCCGCTCACGGAGATCGTTGCCCAGCCTGCCAGGCCAATGCGATCTCCAGTCCAAGCGTAGCAGCGGAGGCTTGGTTAGAGGATTGGAGGGCAGATTCCCTGTCGTCCTGTTGGGCAGAATCGGGATCCGGATTCGGATCCTATTACAAGCACAGACGGGAGGGAGGTCCGCTGCCCTCACCTCACGTCACGGCCTCCTTTCCACGTAGACACGGGCACATGGCAAAGGCTGCGCACTGTATTTTTTTTTCTTTCATGAATGAAGGAGCCACATTGTAAGTCCACACGGAGTACTCCATAATAATGGGGTGATAGAAAGGAGAAGAATCGATAGGTCCACAGAAGCCTTGTGACAGCTTATCCACATGAGCGCTCCAAGAGCCAGGGGCAATTACCTCTGTGTCGTACTGAAGTGCATTATGGGTGTTTTTTTTGGCGTACGGATATTACTAGTTGGGAACAGTGTCCGGTCTACGCGTGTCCTTAGGCATGGACGGGGTCCACTCCCCCCCCCACAACTGGCGCCACACTTGGCCTGTGCCTATCGAAGATGGGGTACTCCGTACTATGGCATGGGCATGGAACGAGCCATGATGTTGATCGATCGCAGCTCTGGACTGCCACCAGCCTTCAACCATGGCATTAGTCGGCACTATTTTTCCCTCCGTGAGAGTGCCAGCCACACAGGCAAGCTTCACGCCGACATACATCCTTGTACCCACAACTCCGCACTCGTAGTTCGCCATCCGAATGGCAACTGTCTAGTATCACTTGTATTACTATGTGCGGGGCCGAGTAGGGAACATCAATGACTGCAAACTCACTTTGCCGCCCAGTGCGTGCCGTGCCCAGTACCAGGCCGGCGTAGATTGGTGGCGACAGAAGGCCTGGCCGGTGACCACCTAACGCTCGACGCGACGGGGGAAGGGAAGTCTTTAGCAGGTCGTTCGTAGGCACAGGTAGTGGGCGTCGCAGGTTTTAGCGGCTTGTGAGACATCCAGCTGCACCACTCATCAAGCCCCATCTCATCTCTCGGGCCTGTGTGGGTGCATCCGAGATGGGTTCGTCAAGAGTGAGACTGTTTTACATAAGTGATCAACAAAATTACCATGGCCCCTATTTCTGGACGGCCCCTCCCGGGACCCCCTAGTGATAGTGATAGGGCGATGGAACGGCTTGCCCAGTGGCCATCGGAAGCCGTTCAGCACACACCACGGCGACGCAGCCGCAAAAGCGGCCTTGCACATTCTCCAAGAATAGAACGGGCGGCTGCCGAATGGACTGGTCGGGGGCGACCGTGGCGTGCTGTACGATTTCTAGGGTTCATATCCGTAATGCCCCACGAGGGCAAAGAAGGAGACTCTCGTGAACACATACTGGGAGCACCCCCAGGGTGCTTTTTGCCTGGAAACAATACTAGTACTAACAAGTTCAAGCCCCCGGCGACGACTGATGGAAAGGGCAGGTCCAAACAACGCTCAAGATCGATATCATAATAAGGCTCGCGCTCGTCATAGTACTTCATGACAATTCATCCGCCCAGAGGGGAACTTTGTGTGTCACCATGCATACAGGTATAAGGTGAATCTGGGCTTCCCCTTAATACTGTACAGATGAGAAGGGGCGATGTCTAAGTGAGAGAGTAGCGTGGTGTTTGGTGTTTGGTTTAGTTTGGGTTGGTTAGCGTTTCCAGCGCTCATATCACATCATACAAGTAATGTAATACCACAAAAAGCACATCAAGGGCAGCCGGCTGGTGCCCATGTACGAGTAAGACACTCATCACAGACATGGTCGTCTTCGGCGTCAGTATGGGCTTTGTGCCACACGCGGAATCCTCCGATCCGACCAGCGTAGAACAAAGGACAACAACAGAGGGTACGTACCGTACCTCGCGTGGAGATAACGACAGAGCAAGGGGTGGGCGCACCAAGGTCATGATCCATCAGCATCGGACATTGGCCATCTCTGAGAAATGGGGGTAGAGGGGTGGGCTTACATCCGAGCCAGGGTAGGAGCCAAGGAAGAGCGAAGAAAGGACGAGAAGGGGACGGTGTATCCCCCCCCCCCCTTCCCCTTCGAAGCGAGATCTCAACCAAGCAGGGCAAATAATGTCCGGAATCGCCCATTAATAGTACTCCGCTAGTGTTATGAGTACGACATCAACATCAATGCCCACCCCGGCCTGCCTGGTGTGTGCGCGTGCCCCTTGTACTCGTAATACCGCTACCTTCCCCGTGCAGGAATGTGCCGGTGACTAAGAAAAAACTTGGACCAGTGTCCTCTCTTGAGGTGCATGAAAGCGGGGCCAAAGCCTGCCCTGTATCCAGTCCAATGTGCCCGTGACGGAGTAAGCGGGGCCCACAACTGCCACGCTGGTACGAGAGTACAAGTACTCGTATTGCAGCACCTCCCAGGATGAGCCAGACTCAGTACTACCTCGTCTTTTGGCCAAATCCCCTGTAAATATGAAACGCCCCTGGCGCGTTGCCTCAGAAAGAGCTCAAGCGGGAGGTCCTGGCGTAACGCCATTGTTTACACACCCCCTTCGGGAAAGACCACCCCCTCCCCCCGAACTCGTGCTCCTGACCACTCGCTCGCTCATCCTAACCGAAGTTGGCCTGTCCTCCTCCACCACCCGTGGCCACCACCTAACTGCCATCCACCTATTGTTTTGTCGCATTGCTTGTACTTGGAAAACACGTTCATTTACCGTCAGACAGCGGGAAGCCACCCAGAGGGCCTAACTGGCCATTCTCGACAAGTGTGCCACTCGGTAAAACAATACTTTCCACTATTATAGGCACACACACATACACGAAGAGAAGTTTCCAGTCCGCGAAAATACAAAAGCTTGACGCCTTGGGACAGACAGTGCCGGGAGCTGACGGTAGAGAATCTGAGCAGAAGGAAAGGAAGCCAGCTGAAGTCATGGCCGTGGTAACCTCACTGTCTGTGCGGGTTTCGGATTTGCTTGGCCGCCACCACGATCGCCTGCCTCTCCACGACCCGTATCCACATCCGATGTTTGCACTCGCACTCGCACCAGCACCCGCGCCCGCACCCGTATGAGTACTTCGTACTATTAACTTAGATATTTTGTGTTGCAGAGTTGGTCCCGCCTTATCGTGCCCAGCAATACCTGTAAGTTCGCCACCTGTTTGCATTTCTCAATTCTAACCCCGGTCTGCCATTGCAATGCTATCCCCAATTTTCTTAGTTCGTAGCGTCTACACCAGCTTAACGTCAGTCAACGTGCCTCGAATATCATGAAGTAGTACAGTGGTGCCAACGGGATAGCGTCCTGTCACCCGTCAGACTTTTTTTAGTTCTTTGCCACCTCCCGCCGCCGCTTCGCTTGGTGGAAGTCCAACCCGTGGCTACGGGTGCTTGTACTCCACATTAGGCGCTGTCAAAAAGGGCTGACGGCCGCCTGTATGTCGCCACTCGGTGGGTAGGTCTGATGAGGTACGGGTAGATGAGCTCTATTCACATCTACGAGTAGACGAGCCTGGGCACTGTACCGTACGGTTCGTGGGATTCGACCCTCAACCCCGCCCAGCGGCGGACGGCACTAATGGTTCTGCGAAAAGTCTTCTGCCCCTCGGAGGAACGCGAACAGCAAAGTACGGCCGAGCTCGGCCTGCTCCGCAGTGAACAGAACAGGCCAACATCAAACCCACGTAGCCCGGATCGCGCTCACAAAGTGGCCCCGGGCCTCCTGGTGTGGCCTTGCTCTTCTGGGAGCATTGTCCCTGTCCCTCCTGGTATCCCTGTCCCTGGCAACCCTACCCGGGACGGGGTCATCTAGGACAGGGTGCCGAAGGAGACTTACTGCCTTGCTTGTAAGTGCAGTCGAGTTTCAGAGTATTCGGGACCATCTCAGGCCGATCAAACACCCACCGCTTTCTTCTTCGGTACTCATGGCTCTCGGCTCCCCGCCGCGCCCGCGACCGCGCCCTCACCCCACTTCGGCCGCCGAGAACCACCATCGCCGTTCGCTGCCTCTGGTAATACCGGCAGGTGAAGGCGAGGGTAACCAGCCAGCGAGCGGCATCTCCGGTACGACGACAAGTAATACAACACCTACCTACGGAGAGCGCACGTCTCCTGGCCCCACCTGATCAGCCCGCTCAGGCTACGACTGGGCTTGTTATGGAAGAGCCCAAGCGGTGGGACGGAGAGCCACCCATCCAGATCCGCATTCACATATAGGTCAGGTGGGAGTATGTGCCTAGGAGCCGGCCTCGTCCATGCATGCGCCGCTTGCATTGTCATTTTACCTATTCCACTTGTAAGCACATATGCAAGTATCCTCGCCAATTTTACCCAAGCGTGGTGCCTCGATTACTACCTTCTCTCGCCCATCCCGGCGCCTGCTGGATAAGGCCTCGGACTCACCAAGTAGGTGCACGCTCCGAGTGTACGAGGTAGCATCGCCAGGGGCAGCACGGAGTTCTCCATTCTCGTACGTACTATCGTATGTAAAATAGCTCCGACCGCCTAGGGTTGGCCACCCACGGACCATCCCATCCTAGCCTCTGTAAACCAAGGAGACTAATCTTACGACCCTGCCCTCCCCCGTCCAAGGATCCGCGGACCCCAGTCTACGAGTACGAGTAGTTACTGTCCAATCCCCGTGCGCCCGTGTACCCGCACGAGTACTGATATAGATTCCGCACCGGGCCTCGACCTTGGCCGCGGCCAGCATGGAGAATATTAAAAATGGTAACCCCCTCCAAATCGAAATCTGAAATCGAAGAGAAAAACTGGGAGATAAAGTCCTGGCCGCCATGTTTCAGATCCTAAAATCTCAACGTCCAAAATTAGCCTAAGGTTCGCAGGGGTATGCGGCCAATCAGCATCCTGAAGAGCTATCCCCTCCTGCAGGCCGAGCTCCAAGCGATACGCACGGCACCATCCAGGTGCAGATCGTTGTCCGATTGGCTACCCCCTCAATGAATCCACCTTCTCCCCTGGTCCCTGGTCTCTCTCCCTTTATGTCTCTTCCTCCGTGCTCCATTGGTTCTCGTGCTTGTACGAGTACGACTCTGGTACGAGTTGGGTTATTACCCCGTCCCGATCTTCGCCCACCCCCTCCTTCCCTTCCCTTCCTCATGCTCTCCGGGGGATTGAATCGAGGAGCTACTGCGAGTTAACTACCTACATACTACTACCGCTGGAAGAGCCATTCATCAGCGCAGGGCCGGGCCCCGGCCGGCATGAAAAATGCGGGTGGAGACGAGAAAAGCGCCTCCGTGATTTTCGACCCCCATGGATAATCAATCGGATAATGGCAATACTCGTAATGGGTCGCCTATACTTGACGAGTAATAATGCCGAGTAATCTCCATGGTTCCAAGGAAACTAGACCGACGACGGACGAGGGCAGACGCCGCCCCCGAGCTCCGCTCGCTGTCATCGCAAACTCAAAATTGGGGCGGCTTGCTCAAGGAGAGTACGAGGACGAGGGCAGGTACAGGCGCCAAGAACCTAGTACGTGTAGTAGGTGAGGAAGGAGACGAGTCGGCCAAGATGACGGCGGCGTCCTTGTACAAGGAATATTTGGACAAGGTTCTCATCATGCACTGGTAGCTCTTGCCTCCGACAGGATCCACCAAGGAGAGAGCTGTCATCGCTGTCAGTCATCACCTAAAAATACAACTGCAACAAGGCTGGCCCTTGCGCGATTGCAAGTACTCATAAAGTACTACGTGCAAGGACAAGTCGTCTCCGAAATCACTAGCGTACAAGTAGTCTCCGAGAAGGCGTCCCACACCCGGCAGGGGCGACTGGAAGACAAAAAGGATCATTTCTAGACCCGCCATATGCAAAGGTTAATCACACACAGCCGGCCAAGGCGAGCTTGCCCCCTCCACCCACCACTGCTCGTACTCGCCGCTTGTACTAGAACAGGACAAACCGATACTTGACAGGCGGGCACCTTCCGAGGCAGACGCCTCCGTACTAACTCGTAGGTTGTATGGAGAAGGCGAGTTTCGTTTTAGTCTTCTTCACTCCTAACGTCCGCGCCACCAACTGCACTGCCGCCCTTTATCTCTGTCTCCCTCGTACGAGCACGTTTACTTCCTTTACGGTGATGTACCTGTGTTTTTCTAGATGCCGCCCTTCCCTCGGCGGCGAAGAGATTCATGGGGTGAAAGAGGCAAAAAAAAAAGGGCTAATTAAGAGGCGGGAACAAGCGGACTGCCGCAGCGTCATCCCGTCGAAACATTGAAACACCCGCCCGACGCCCCAGCCCGTTCGCCATCATGGAAACAATCCCGCTCATGCTCTGCTCCACCGCTGGCTATTCTTGCGCGCGGAACATCACCAGGTGTTCCCACCAATGTCTGTGGGCTCGCTCGTATCACCTCAAGCAGAGTAGGGCGGGAAAGATACCCACCAGAAGGGGGGCCCGGGCGAACAGACCCATCGCCGTACCGAGTATTCGGCCTCCCCAGCTGGCGTACCTTGCATGGCCAATGTATGCGTGGGAAGGTACGTGACGACGTGATGAGACTCGAAGCAGCCCCTGAAGCCAGGACCCCTGTGGGGTCGGTCTTGAAACAGTGACGGTCACTGCGTCCGTCACAAGTTCTTCCAGAAGGATTTGGGCCCTGAGGAGGAAGGGGAGGCGGAAGCGGAAGCGGAGGGGTCAGATTGCCAGAGCGCCCATTACCGTCACTATCACCGGCATACATGACGGTACTACTACAGAGGAGCTACTTCAGTAATACAGCATACGGCATAGGGCATGACACCTCCACGCTGCCTCTGGCGAGGAAGCGCCCGACCAAGGAACGGCATCAGCGCCGTCTCTGCCCTCGGCACTCAGCCCGCATTGCCCGTTTTCCATTGCCCACTGCCCATTGTCAGAAGATGGTCAGAAGTAGATTAATCCCAGCCACCCCATTCCCGGTATTCAGTCTCGAGTCACCCGCACAATCGGGAGTGGACAGACTCTCCCCCCCTCCCCCCCGGTTGCCAAGGCACCGTCGGCGGCTCGGCTGGTAAAGTGGTCGGCGTTCATCGGCCGCCCGCGGAGTAGCGGCAGGGTGAATTGTCGCTCTACCGTGGG
>ONZQ02000004.1:0-71664 GCA_900312665.1 Cephalotrichum gorgonifer | reverse complement strand
GGTGTGTGGGCACTGGCCCACCGGCGGCCAGAGATCTTCACTAGGACGTCGCTCCTGACCGGGAACTTGCCGGGGTAGTTATGCTGCTGCTATGATCGGCCTGGAGCTTCCAGGGGGGGGGGGCAGAAGAGGAGCAGCCCCCTGTCGATTGAGCTCCAAGCCGTTTGCTCGATCTGCAGGCGACGACGACCCTTCGGGTCGCGGTCTGCGTCGACCTCGACATACGGACAGCTCCCATCAGGGCGCGATAGAGTAGCCTAGCCAGCCCCTGGTAGTAGAGTGAATATCAGCAGAACGCTTCGAATCTCGTTCCTTGACACTTGTCTAGGCCCCATCAGCTCACTCGCACGCCTCGGCTTCCTTGGGCTGCTGCTATTCGGGATGGTTAACTCTAGACGAAAAGGCTCGGGCTCTTCCTGCGCTAGCCTTTCCCTATTAGCTCCCAGGGCATGGTTTGGGTAGGGGGGAAGAGGGGGGGGGGGGGGGGGTACAGTGTATCTAGAGAAGATCCCCTGGGTTTAAGCATCGTTAGCTACACATACTACCCTTATACACGATGGCTGACAATACACCCGATGGTGCCATGTTTAAAGAGCAGTGCAACAGTCGACGGCCAGCACCTGCTCGGAAGGTCCCGCCCATGAACACTAGTGGCATACAGCTCGAGCACTTGGCACACGAAAGCTCCGCGGTAGTCCCCCATCGTGGCCCAGCATGGGGATCTCGTCACATCGTACTCAAGCTTCAGAAGGGTTTAACAAAGACGCAGGAACTGTCAGGTTAGTCAGAGGCCTGGCCGAGGTTGAGCAAACACTTCACGCAAAGGTCCTGCGGCAGAGGATCCTCGTCTCGGTCCTCTCGGGAGTTGAGCAGGCAGGGTGGTGTTCCAACAAATCGTACTCGAGCACCAGAATGGCCTAAGATGCTGGGACTGCGATGTTAGTCAAGGGCCCAACCGAAGTTGAGCGGGCACTCGCCCACGAGCTGCCCCCTTCTCCGTAACCCTGTTCCGCGGGTTCGCGGCCGCGACGTAGGAGTAGTAACACAGATATATTCTAACATTGCATCTCGGTGCCCTCCTCCCCTTCTCAGGTATGCTCTGGAGTTCCGGTGCACCCTCCTTTGATGCTGTGCCTTCATCAGACTGGTCTGGGACGCCTTCCATGGCAAGTCCTGGCCCATTGTAGCGGTGATAGAGCCGCACACCGGGGCGACGACCAGCCGGTTCGGGATGGTACCGGTTAGTTGTAGTCGTGTAACCACGCAGTCGGAACTCTCTCTCGCCGAGACATCGACATCGCCAATGTGTCCCGGCGGATTGGATATGCCTCTTGCCATCATCTTCCCAGACAAGTCTCCTACAATCCGAACCTGCCAGTCAGGGGCACCTTGAATATATGACCTTGATCGCAGCGGAGCAGATACTGACTCGCCCCGAATGATCTGTAGCACGAGGTTCGACTGGGGTGAAAGGAAGCGCATCTCGGCGAGTAGCTCTCGAGAACGCACTTCGCCCTGCGTGAATACCGGTCCCAAGGGGGAACGAACCATCACGGACTCGTCCCTTTGGTTGGAGTGCCTCCACGGCGATAGTCCTACGGCGCCCATAACTATCCAGGGGCTAGATTCTCCTCAGATGATTCCGCGTAGGCCACATTGGTCAAGTGTAACGGACAGGTATCGCAGGGTGACCGTTCATCTCCACCGATATCCTTCGTCGTCTCAGCGTACAAATGGTTGCGATATATCCACGAATGTCTCAAAACGCTCCTTCGGGCTGTCCACGGCCGGGATTATCTATCCTCCGACGTGGCCAGGGCAAGCAATGGTAAGAGTCGCCGTCCATTTTAACGAAGTATTGCCTATGCCCCTCGCCGAGTTCCCACTAAGACCCTCGCGCAGAGGGAGCAAGTATATGGATGGATGGCCTGGTAGTAGGGAAATCTAAGGCTGCATCCCGGCCCCATAGATACCATACAAGCTCCCCTTTTGACAGGTTCCTTCTCGTCGCTTAGAGTATTCATGGGAAGCAACCCAGGTTAAAGGTTGTAAATGAATGGAGAAGTCGTATGAGCCTCTTGTGTGCTCGTGCTTGTGCGTATGTGTGCACAGCGAGGCGAGCCATGCAGTACTCCGCCATAGCCGACGAAAACTTTTCATGGTGATACCAGTCGGAATGAGGAGTTTGGTTAGAGCTTGGTTAGATGGATTGACTCCGAGGAGACGGCCCATGGAGCTCCCTCCGGACCACCCCCCTGGTGCTCACCAGTCATATACTTCTGAAAACGAGTCCGCCATCTTAACGCCGTATCAAGATCCGACCTATCCTGAGGGGCCTTTCGATCCGGGCCTATAATACGGTCGAACAGTCCGCTGCGGCGGATGAGGCCGGATACCCATCCAACGTTGACAGGAGGCCGACGGTTGTGCGTCAAGGCTGGGGCTCTGTGTTTCCTTGCCAGCACACCAAACCGGCTATTCGCCATTATAGCGAAAGATGACTGCATGTGGTCATCCACGGCGATAACCCGAGTCTCCACCAACGGTTGGTACCTCCTTGTTTGCCATCCGAGGTAAGATATCGGGTGTCAAAGGGTAGGGGCTCTTGTCGGAGTCCTCTGGGGTCCTCACAAGTTTCCGAGATGGGCCGGGAGGCTCTCGGCTCGGAGCAGGAATATGATTAGTCCCTAGTCCGGCGCGCACAAGACACAAGAGGCGTATCTCCCAGAGGTTACATCCGTAATCTTTGAACGTTGACCCCCACGTGCCAGCAGTTCGAACGCCATGCGACAAACTTTGTATGCCCGGTGGAGTTAGATCATGCTATCGGCCTGCATGTGGTGCGGCTCCTGCAGGCTGACCGGGGCATCCCGTATCTGTCCTTGTTCTTGGATGGCGTATGTATTGGTAGACAGGTGGGTTTCGGCGTTTAGCAAACTTGCCCACCCGCTAGGCCTGACACGGTAGACGGCATCGATGTAGGTATCGTGTGCAGGCCTAGGGAGATCTACTTATACTACTTACTTGTGCTTGTACAGGAGGCGCACTGCTTACTCGTAAAGCACTCCGTTACATCCCTGTCACCAGATCGCCCGCTTAGTCTGGACGAGAGCTTGGAGACCAAGGCATATATTCCTCAGACATGCCTGGGCGAGCGTCTTATGAAACGGCCCGGTCTCGAACACAAGATACGAGTAGGGTTGTGAACCCGGGCTCCATAACTATATTGGGATATGGAAGTGGATCGATATCTCAATTTGCGATTCGCGATTTGCGATCCTCGAGACTGTGATTGACATGTGATTTCGGAGAATTCTGCATGCCATGTTAGTCAATACAACAAGGGGAGGAAGGACTAACCAAGTGACCGAGGGGGTTCGAGAAGGAAGTTTAAAGGCGGGACCATAGAAATCGACCAGCCGCGTTTCTCCCCGTGCTCTCTCATGCATGTAGATATCCCGCTGAAAAAGGGGCCATCAGCAGCATCTGTCTGGAAGGCATCCGTGAAAGTTGAAGCCACGGGCAGGCACCCGAGGTTCGCCGGCCTAGGAATGGCAACCGGCGAGCAAGCGAAGGGGGCAAGACATTATCGTGATAGAACGGTGCCAACGAGATGACGCCTTGCCGAAGACCCCCCGGGTTGCATGATCGTGGGTGCCAAATGCCGGTTACGAGTTACGAGTACCTCGGGGAGGCGGGGCGGGTAGGCAGTGTGGGTAGGCCGGCGTCGCGTGGTTGGTGCCAAGATGTCTCGCCACCCTGTCTGCCTCTGGGTCGGTAGCAACCAACCATCCATTGAACCCATCGCATTGTCGGCAAGGTCCGTATCTTCATATACTCGCACTTGCAATCTCGGTGCTCGGTGGACAGGAGAAGCTCGGCGTGGCAATATCACGACTTCCCGAGGTGCTGCGACGGCGCGGGTATGGGCACGGGCATGGGCACGGGCACGGGTACGGGTAGGCACGCAGCTAAGTGGGTGGGTGGGTAGGGTAGATAGCTAGCTAAGCAGGGTGCTCCATAGGGTAAGAGTCACCGACAGCTACGAGCACGAGCATTACAAGTCCTCGTTACTCGTGCACATGCATGACTCGGTTCCAATCACCTTCCCGAAGGCGACGAGAAGACTGAGAAGAATCCTTTGCGCGCGTTGCTCCTGATAATACCGATATAGCACCCATACTGTTTGAGAGTACCCATCCGCCGAAAGAAATCGTAAAAGAATACAAGTAAAAGGTCGAGGTGGGAGTGCTGCATGCAGGGTTTGTTCAGCGAAAGGTGCCAAGAGAAAACTAGCGCCGTCTCCGAGACCAACACGAGCATGAAGCACGACGTACGAGTAGCTTACTCGTAAGCGGGTACGTAGTTGTTAGACGTACTCACAGCAGTAGCAGACTTTCACATGTCAAAAAGTCAAGCCAGTGCGCAAACATTTCCACTTAAAACATGCAATAATATTATTGTTACCAGTCCCCGCCCCCACCACGCACACCATGCCCCTCCTGCCATTCGTTCGTGGCCCAGATAGGCTAGCTACCTTGGGTACACTGTATCCAGGATGAATCAAGCTCGATTATCACATGTGAAACTGCGGAGTACAAGGTGAGTAACCTCCAACATAGGCCACGAGTAGGTCTTCATTACATGTACTCCGACTAGGGTCTACTCGTACTCGTCAGGTGGGAAGGAAAATGGATTGGGCAATCCTTTGCGCGAAGCATGTGCTCGTCCTTATCAGCCTGCACATTCCTTACCGAGCCCTGAGCAGGCGACATGAGTGGTTGCATTGCGGGCGTCAAGTATCGCATATCGCTTTCCGTCCCGCACTTCCGCCCTGTCGATACATCGCAGGGCATCGCAGAGTACCTGCCGCCCGTGTCCTGGCCCCCCCTGGTCTCCCTCCGATACCAAGTATTCTCCGAGTATCAGGGCTAAGACAGACAATCGGTAAAAATGCCCCGAACGCTCTCTGTAGGTACCGTCGGCCGGTGTACTCGTACGAGTACTGGTGATAAGACCGAGTACGTACTCGTGTTCGAAGGTGGTGTGCCTTCTTTTCGGATTGTCTGACCTTCCTGTCCGCTCACCGGACTTTCGATAAATATGCCCGTCATCCCACATCCCACACCTCCACCTCCCCGTTCCTCCTCTTCTCTGCCAACATAATACCCCCCACCTTACCTTGTCGACCGACTGTCCTAACATCGAAGATACCCAATATCTCCGACCATCATTAATATTCTCTCCTCAAGAGGTAATATTATATAACAAGAACGCGCCTTGCATATCAGAAGTTGCCTACGGCACCCACGCCAAGCCAGCCAATCGACAACACGATAATCAGTCGGGCTCATCACCACCACACATCACTCAAAATGGCACAGGTCAACGGGGACATCCCCTCACATCCCAGCAACTCTCTATTTGTCGAGGTATGTATGCCTCTCTTGGGCTCCAAACACCATCCCCCTTTTCAGACTCGGCCCATATACGGGTTACTAACGTGAAGGTAGCATCTCTTAACGTACCCCGTCGTCAAGGACGGCGTGAGCACGTTCCAGAACCACCAGCTGGGCCAGAAGTCGATACAACTCAGTGATGCGGCCTATCGTCGCCTCGCCTCACCGGTCATCCAGTACCTGAGCAAGCCGTACCAATATGTTTCCCCTTACCTAGAAAGGGCAGATCAGCTCGGCGACAAGACCCTCTCCAGGGTCGACGAGCAATTCCCCGCCATCAAGAAGCCCACGGACGAACTCTACGCCGACGCCAAGAACCTCGTGCTCCTCCCCTACCACAGGGGACTACAGGGCAAGGAGCATGTCCTGGGGGTGTACTCCGCCGAGTGCAAGAGGATTGGGGGCGAGAACCTGATCGTGTACAGCAGGGCGCTCGTCGGGACCGTCTTCGCCATCGGAGGCGAGACTCTGGATTGGGCCGGTGCCCTCCTGAACGCGGGCAAGGCGGAGGCGAAGGACGCTCTCAACGAGAAGGCCAACAACTAGGCCCTCCCAGGCATCGAACCGAAGAGCCCATCTCCACCCGCCCGAAGCTGAGCCGGGAATCACCACCTCCCCAAGTGTCTCGGCACAATCCTGTTGTCCTCGCCGCCCCTACCACCCCGCCATTCGAGGTCAAACATCCCTACTCAATTTTCAGCTATATTTTCTTCTTAATTTACTAGCCGGGGGATACGGAAACGAGGCATGATGATCTAGGGTATGAGAACGGGTTTTGCGCCGCTTTTTTTTTATTTTCTTTAAAGGGGGGGGGGGGGGGTAGGTGGGGAGTAAAACAGTGGTGGCCCAGGAGGGAAGGAGGTCCAGGAGGGGACCGAGAGGGGCCTGCCATGTCGGCTGGTCGTGAAGTGACGGGTCGAGGTTTGGCTGGAAAATCCAGATATTACTGTCCTTCTCTTGTTGTACCTGGCATTGTCAATGGTTTGAGCTGCTGGAAAGCAAAGCCGTGTTTTTGAGGGCGGTAAGCTTTGAAGAAAAGAAAAATCGTTCGGGTGACCATTATCAGGAGAAACTACACTCCAAAAGAAGAAAAAAAAAACAATAGAATTCTCTTTGTTAGCCAGCTTGGCTCCATATGTTGCTCGAATGCTCGACCATTTTGGTTTCTTCCATGCCAAAAGCGGATTTACAAAATATTACGGTATATGACGGAGCATTAGCCCAGCATGGTGGGAGAGTCACACTGAAGGTGGGTGGCGCGCTTTGTCGTTCCTGACGAATGGGATGACTAATGATGCAGGTGCCCCACCCATCCCTTCCTTCTGGTACAATGTAGCCCGGGCCCTGCATGCCTTCTGCTGATGCAATCGTTACTAAGGGACTAAGTATCTCCATCCGCAGAGGAGCAGCATCCGCTTTTCGCACCCGCCATGTCCAGTACCACCAATCGTTGTCTTAAACCGTGTCCTCGAGTCGAGTGTTTCCTTGCCCTTCTTTAGCTATAACAGTTAGACACATTCGCCCTTTGATTATCATATGTGCATTATGCGGGGCTTGCTAATCGTTCAATCATCACCAATCTCCCTCACACCGTAGATAAATACTGTCTTGTTCCCCAGGGGCATATAAACTCCTCTCCAACTCCCCTCCCCCTCACTCTCGGTCCTCATGAAGCAGATTTCCATCATAGTTTCTTTCCTCATCGCTATCGCATCCTTTCTCATCTTCCAGCCTCAGATCCTTGGAGCATTAAACCTAGCTTCCACACACATTCTCGCCACTTACACCTCTTACACAGACCCCGCGACCACATCGCCAGAGCCCGACAAGGTCTCACCTACCGAGAAGAAAGACAAGAGCAGCATAGAGAGCCAGGAGAATCTTATTTCAGACGACATGTCCGTCCCACGAGCTATTCGCAAGGTCTTCCTGGCCGTCGAGCAGGCCGAAGGCGCAGGCGCAAGGGTACGGAGATCCGTCGGCACCCCGCAGCTACGCAACTTCTCGCCCTTCCTGATGCTTGACCACTTCTCCATCAAACCCGGCGCCGGGTTCCCTGACCAGTAAGTTAACCGCCCCTGGATTCCAAAGCTACCCCCCAAGGACGGCTCTGGACTTTATCACCCCCTTCGGCCCACGAAAATAAATTCGCTAACATCATCCCCCCCCAAACCAGCCCCCACCGCGGCCAAGAGACCATCACCTACCTCCTCCAAGGCGCCGTCGACCACGAGGACTTCGCCGGCAACCGGGGCACCATCGGACCCGGCGACCTCCAGTTCATGACGGCGGGCCGCGGCATCATGCACGCCGAGATGCCGGCCCAGAACCCCGACGGCTCCGCCAACGTCGGCCTGCAGCTCTGGGTCGACCTTCCCAAGGAGCTCAAGTCCTGCGAGCCCCGCTACCGCGACCTCCGCGCCGCGGAGATCCCCCAGGCCACCGTGGACGACGGCAAGGTCACCGTCAAGGTCATCTCGGGCCAGAGCCACGGCATCGACTCCGTCAAGGACCTCGCCTACACCCCCGTCTGGCTCCTCGACGTCGCCGTCAAGCCGGGCGGCAGCATCACACAGGCCCTCCCAAAAGGGTGGAACGCCTTCGCCTACGTCCTGGAAGGAAGTGCCTTCTTCGGAGAGGGGGATGCCCGGACGAAGGTCGATGAGTTCCACAACGTCGTCTTCGAACAAGATGGCGAGGTCGTCCACGTCGAAGTAGACGCGTCCGCGACGAAAGACGCCCGTCTTGGTATGTTCACCCGCAACCCCTCTCTTTTTGGACTCTCCGCCCTCATCACTATCCCCATCTTCGGGGATGGGACCGTGACCATTGGCCTTCCAGTTACTGACGTTTTTAACCATTTGTAGTTCTTATCGCGGGCACACCTCTTGACCAGCCGGTCATCCAGTACGGACCATTCGTCCTCAACTCAAAGGAAGAAGTGTACAAGGCCTTCTCGGATTATCAGACCTTCTCGAATGGGTTTGAGCGCGGCAGGAATTGGGAGAGCGAGATCGGGAAGTCAATGAAGCATTAGTGTATCCTTGCTTCCTCTTACTTTCCCGGGTTACATCGCAGCATATAGACAGAGGGCCAGAAATTTTATCTCATGTATCATATTACGGATATAATGTGTCGCGCGGGCGTTAATGGAACATAGTCATTCTTCTTGCGTTGTTGTTCGAGATATCTGCCCCCCCTTCCCCTTTTCTTACCATGGACGGCCCATCAAAGGATCTCCTATGTTGGGGACCAGCTAGCAAATCTGTTCCAAAGTCTGAAGATGGAGTTGGGGCGAGTTTTTGTAGACATACTAAATAGAGTTGAGCATCACTCATGGCTTGCTTCTCCATTTATAGCCGAGAATCACAATAAAATATGCGTGGACACGATGGATGGCCTGGACATTACGGGTGTGTGGACCCCATTACTACTAAAGCTTTAAAAGAACAAAAACAGTGGCCTTGATTGATGTCCATCCCTCCCCGCCTTACATATTCCGACTTGATCGAAATACTCTCCGCCTCTGCATTACCCCATCCTGGCCTAACTGTAAATGTCGTACAAGAAACAAGTCGTGCAAACCACACGGTCATAACAACATTAAGGGGCGTTACTTCATGTTGCGGCCCAGGTCGTAGTCATGGCCAAGGTTCTGCGGACGGCCCTTAGACGAGCATGGCCATGATGCCGGCGGCGGCGACGAGGCCCATGGGAGCAGCAGCGTTGACAGCCTAATTTCGAGTTAGCCATATCTGTAGTGGGAGAAAATCCACGCAAGTTGTGTTGAGATAGGGTACGTACGCTATTGCCGTCACCGTTTCCGCTGCCGTTCGTAGACTCAGCACCTCCCGACCCGGTGCTGGTAGCACCACCATTGGAAGTCCCAGAGCCACCGGAAGAGGAGGCGTCGGTGGGAGACGAGTAGTAAGTCTCGGTGGCGGTCTTGCTGACCGAGGAGCCGCTCTCATCAACCTCAGTCTTAATGGTAGAGGTGGCAACGGCGACATCACCCTAGTTTATACAGTTAGCCGATGGTTGGTTGGATCGGGGGTGACGAATGATTAACTTACGCTATCGCTGTGAGTCTTGCCGCCGGCGCCAGCTCCACCCGCTCCGTCAGAGCCACCGTTGGTGTTAGTGGGGATAGGAGTAACCTTGTAAGTGTCAGTGTCCAGCTACATCATTTCTGGCCTCGTGCCCGGATCCATGATACACTTACCGAAGAGCCGGAAGTAGTAATGACGACACCTCCGTTGGCTGTAGTAGAAGCTGTGAGCAGAGGGACAGGAGCGACAGGGAGAAGAATATACTCACCCTTGCAGTACTCGGCGCCGTAGTTGATGATGGAGTCAGCATGGTCAGAGCAGGCTTCCACGGAGCAGTCGCGAATTCCGTAAGTGAAGTCAGGGTTCTTGCAAAGGCAGGCCACATCGTCGGCCTTGCAACCCAAGCTCTGGGCAGAGCCGATCATGCGCTGGATACATCCTTGCTGCAAGACGCGAGCTATTAGTAGAAGATACAGGCATGGATCAGAGGGTAAACACGTACGCCACACTCGGGTAGGTCAGAGAGAGACTGGGCGCTCGAGCCAACGGCGGCAACGGCCATGATGAGGGCAACAGAGTACTTCATGGTGACGAAGATTTGGGGGTATCGAACTGTGAGTATTGGTTAGAATCTGCGGCATGAGGGAATGTAAGACGCCGCAAGAACATGGACAAAGAAGCACACAACAGCGCGCTTGGTTGATTGAGAGCAGGTCCGCCAACCTGGGGATGTCAAACCTTGGGATGGTTGAAGCGCACAGGGGATTGGCCGTTGGCTTGAGGTCTAAATTCAACCAAAGACGGGGTGTGGTGTATGTTTAGTGGGAAAAGAAACAAGGGAATGGTGATGGGCGTGTTAAGGGAACGGAAGGGAAGGGAAGGAAAAGGAAAGGGCAGGCTGGGTTTTATGTGCAGGAGAACTGGAGGGGATCGGGGAAAAACAACAACAAACAGGTATATACCCTCACTGGGGTGAGGAGCAGGAAGGTGCGAGTGTGCCCAAACGAGAAACTGGGGCAAGATGCATCTTCACAGGCCCCCATCCCCACCCTCCACTTTTGTCCCAGCTCCCAGACTACACTTGGTAGGAGGGGAGGAGAAAAAAGGTAGAGATCAGGTATGGTGGGAAACGAAGAGAGCAGGGAAGAAGGGGGAAAGAAGAACAGTCAAATGGAATCCACATACAGAAGAGTTGGTGTTGATGATGGAGTACTGTTGTGAAGTACGTGAGTTTGCGAGTTTGTGAGCTTTGGTGATGATGTTGAGAGGAAGAAGGAGAAATTTGGAGACGGAGGAAGGCGAGAGTATTATAGACGAGACAAGATATGGTAAAGAGATAGCTAGGAAGGAGAGCCGAAAGGGAGGCCGCAGGTTGATATAGCACCAACAGGGAAGGTGCGACAGAGCACTAGCTGCCATTCTAGTACAAACAAGGTGCATTCGGCGGATTCAGGAAAGAAGGGAGCCCAAGGGCGGAAACACATGGCTGGTACCCCAGGAAAGTACAAGGTCAGGAACAATGGACAGGACAGCCAGCCTAGAGCATCGTCCCTAGCTACCCTAGGCCTAGCTACCTAGCTACCTAGCTACCTAGCTACCTAGCTACCTAGCTAGCTAGCTACTGCACGAGCACTCCTAGCCTGGATAAAATCTTGATCCTCATGTCCGAAAGAAGATGCCGCCCCGCAACGTCAGTACCTCCACCCTTTGGCGGCAGGAAAAAAAGCTCGTTGGTGCCCTCCAATTGGGCCGTACGTGACGTCATTGCTGCCTTGACGAGAAGGAGCACCCGGTTGCTGTTTGAGGGAAATTGCGGTGGGCTGCTTTCCCTTTCTGGTGCGAGTTAGCGATCTAGTCAGGACTACAAGTATTACTGTTGGGACTTCTGTCACTCGAGATGGCTGCATCCCTCGTGGAAGCTTGAGGCCTATGGGCCTGGCCCTAATCTCATTGAGGTTCGTGGGAAGCAGAAACCAATCTAAGGGAAATGGGAGTTCCGCACCACAAACCACGCTACGAGGACGTGTAGAATGCTGTAGTCTGGAGGGGGAAGCATCCCTACTCGTTGGGCAGGAAGCTCATCTGGCAGAAGCTGGGGACGGAGGCACCGAAGACAGATGTCGTAATTCATGATGGCTCACTCGCCCTCTCTCCCTGTGTGACTGTTCTCTGACGAAGTTGGAGCAGCTGGTGGCGATTTCTGACGCTCATCTCGGCCCTACGATCGCAGTCCGCTTGCGTGTGCCAGTTGTCTTCCATCATCAATTGCCACTTGGTAGGGTATAATATCATGAGCCCTCCGGCTTATCTGCTGCCGGCGGCATCGGCGCCGGTGGGGGAGGGAGGTCGACCACGCCCTGGCCCGCACTAGCGAGGCGTCGTCGGATAAGCGTTCAGCTCGTTTTGTTCATTACTTACAAGCTAGTATGGTTGTATTTGTACGGCGCCTGCCGATCTCGTGGATCGAGATCAGCCCCTGGATGAAACCTAACCCGAATCGGTTTGGCGTGATGCGAGCGTGTGTAACGTCGCCTTTTCAGTGGTCGATGCGGGGGCCAATTACCCTGGCAAGCACGGCTGAGAGTGGGACCTAACCGGGATCTGGGCCACCGTCTAAAGCCTGTCCACCTGAAGACACCTGGATACGTGGGTGGGAGTGCATTCCAGGGCCGCAAGATTCCGGGAGCCCTCCCGCACGCACTCGGAGGGGCCCAATCAACGGCAGGGACATGCTTTGAGGATAATATTTGTATGGCTGGCCCGATTTACAGGTATGCTGCGACGTAATCATTACACCCTACTCAGAGGTGGTTGGAGTGCTCGTCATGCATGAACGTGCTTGGAGACTTAAAGTAGTTGTATACGCCACGAACCGGCAACATTCTCGGCCCAACGATCCGGGGGCACGGCTTGCCCAAGTCTCTGGGTAAACTTTTTTGTCCTTCTTCTTCTCTCACTACTTGTATAAGTAATCTCCGCAAGGAGCCAGTGGGGAGCCTCTCCATACTCGATCTCGTACTAGTACTTGTAGATAATCGTGGCTAAGTGGGAATGCTCCCAGTCGCGAGTCCCGCCTATTAGTAGGTGTACTGGCACCCATGCAAGGAGAGTTCCGGGGCTAATGATTTAGCACCTGGGGGAGGCCGAGACCTCGGAGAAGTGGGCTGGGAGTGGGGAGTTAAGACTGTATGACGGTTGTAGTCAGTACAACAGTGGTAGGTACATGTTGATAGTGAGGCGCATCTGGAGCTACTTGTGTCGAGGTCAGACATACATGCATTTGCACTTGCGCGAGAAGAAATACAAGAGAGTGTTTTTCTTTGCTTGTTCTCGACCCTCCGCAGTCTCGGTGTCAATCGTGCCTGACTGGTATTGAACACTTGAAAATCTAAAACATTTCAATGACAGGCAAATGAAGCAATACCCCAAATGGACCGAGGCCGGCCTTGCTCGTAGTGCAGATTAGCTCGATCCAAGATACCTGTGTGCCTATCATTATTACGTCGTTAGAGGCAGGTACGTGCGGGTATTTGTCTCCCTTCCCTTCAAGCACTCATGAACAGGAACGGTGGAACGTGCATGGACGCAGTACGTGTAGTGGGAAACACATACTTGTACAGAGTTCGGCTACTCCCTGCCTACCTGCGTACGGTACGGTACACACGTGCATACACGTACATACACTATGAGGAGATGCGCCACAGAGCATCACTAGGTTGTGGTTCCACCAGGCTTCTCCTGGCAGCCGACTCGCCAAAGCAGAGTGCCTTCCCTCCGCGAGCTCTCTTGAACAAGCAAGCATGTGGTTCCACCTACTTCCCAGACTCAATTCAATGCCTTGCCCTGTTACTACCCCAATCAAGGGAGAATAGTATCGCGTCGACCCGAGCTTCCATGTCAGACACCAACCGAGTTCATGCAAGCCTTCACGATAAGCGGGATTGGGCCGAATTGGGTCAAAACAATATGATAGTTGCTAAATCCGTGAGGACGGGTACTAACTAATACATGGGGCAAAAGGTGAAACATAAAACGTGGGAAATGCGTAAACCCGTCTAGCATCGCATCGCATCGCAAAAGAGAGGGGGAAGGAAAAAAATAGAAAGAAACAAAACTTGGGAGAGAAAGAGGAAATCGACATCGCACCCCTGCTCCTCCACATCCACTTGAACCCAACGACGTGTCCTGCTTGCTGTACCATCATATGCATGCATGCGGCCAAGTTTGATATCCCCGGCGTCGAGTCCGGAATCTCGTCCTGTGCAGGAACCCGGCACCAACCCAGCCATCATTACTTATCCTCCACTAAAAAAACGTACATTTGTGCAGATTCAATCAATACACAGAAGCCGATACGCCGAGACCGAAGTATCTGCAGCTTTAACCGCTGCACATCACACAAGCCTCGGGGTTTTCAATACTGCCTGGAAGTAGGGAGACGATAGTTAGTATCATGATACATACACGTCCAAAGCCGGATGGTTTAGCCAATATAGGGAGGGAGGGGTCGATCCTTACAAGCAATGACGGCTTCCGAATAAATGTCCATTTCTCGCTCCTTGCTGTCCTTGTCCTCGTCCTCATCTTGCGCAGTGTCCTTGCTGTCAAGGGGAGAGCTGGGCACCGCTTCCGATGACCCGTTTTCGGTGGCCAAGTTCTTTGGGCTGCCACCGTCCTTGGCGGCCTTTAGCGCATCGGGTGTCTTATCCGTGTTCGCCTCGCCCGGGGCGGGGGTGGTGTGTCCGTTAGAGCCGCCTCCGACCGCCCCGTTCTTGCCGCCCCGCGGCACTGCAGCCGTGTGCGACGCGTAATTGCCCGGCGGTGGAAGGCGCCTCTTGGACTGCAGACGCTCCTTGGCAACATTTTGATCAACCACCTGTAGGGCTTCCTGATCGACGGTGAACTGAATGGGAGCGGCAGCTGCCTGCGTTCGCAGGTAGTACATTCCAGTCTTGAGGCCCAGCTTCCAGCCGGCAAAGTGCATACTGGTGATCTTGCCTAGCGACGGCTCCTTCATGTGGATGTTGAGCGACTGAGACTGGTCGATGAACGCGCCACGGTCGGCTGCCATCTGGATGACGGTGCGCTGGGAAATCTCCCACACCGTTTTGTAGAGTGCCTTGAGGTCCTCGGGAATGTTGGGGATGTTCTGAATGGAGCCATTGTCCGCAATGATGCGATTCTTCATCCCATCAGACCAAAGACCGAGCTCGACAAGGTCCCTCAGGAGCCACGGGTTGACGACTTGGAACTCGCCGGCCAAGACTCGCCGCTGATAGATGTTGGAAGTGTACGGCTCGAAGCACTCATTGTTCCCAAGAATCTGAGACGTGCTCGCCGTTGGCATCGGCGCCAGCAGCAGACTGTTGCGGACGCCGTGCTGCTTGATTTGTTGCTTCAGGGTATCCCAGTCCCATAGGTCCGAAGGCTTGACGTTCCACATGTCGTACTGGAGAATTCCCTGAGATACAGGCGAGCCCTCGTAGGTGGAATAGGGGCCGTGCACCTTGGCCAACTCCATCGACGCCTCCAGCGCGCCGTGGTAAATGGTCTCGAAGATTTGCTTGTTGAGCTGCTGGGCTTCGGGAGACTCGAAGGGCATGCGGAGAGCCAGGAAGGCATCCGCCAGCCCCTGCACGCCGACACCAATTGGCCTGTGGCGCATGTTGCTGTTGCGAGCCTCGATAACGGGGTAGTGGTTCACCTCGATGATTTTGTTCAAGTTGCGAACCACGACCTTCGTAACTTCATGAAGCTTTTCGAAGTCATACTCGCCCTTGTTGTAGTCTACGAAGGATGGCAGCGCGAGCGAGGCCAGGTTGCAGACGGCGACCTCATCAGGCGCCGAGTACTCGATAATCTCGGTGCAAAGATTAGAGCTGCGAATGGTGCCCAGGTTTTTTTGGTTGCTCTTGCGGTTGCAGTGGTCCTTGTAGAGCATGAATGGGTTGCCCGTCTCGGTCTGCGCCTCGAGGATCGCATACCAAAGCTTCTGGGCTTTGACGGTCTTGCGGCCGCGCCCCTCACGCTCATACTTCTCGTACAAGGCTTCAAACTCTTCACCATAGCACTCTGCCATGCCGGGGCATTCGTTGGGACACATCAAGGTCCAGTCTCCGTTCTTCTCAACACGCTTCATGAAGAGATCCGGGATCCACAAAGCGAGGAACAGATCGCGAGCTCGCATTTCTTCCTTGCCCTGGTTCTTGCGCAGATCCAGGAATTCGAAGACATCGGCATGCCACGGCTCGAGATAGATGGCAAAGGCGCCAGGCCGCTTATTGCCACCCTGATCCACGTACCGAGCGGTGTTGTTGAAAACGCGGAGCATGGGAACGATGCCGTTGGAGGTTCCGTTGGTGCCGGCAATGTATGACCCGGTGGCACGGATCCGGTGAACGTTGAGGCCAATGCCACCAGCCATCTTGGAAATCATGGCACAAGTCTTGAGAGTGTCATAAATACCCTCGATGCTGTCATCCTTCATGTCGACGAGGAAGCAGGACGAGAGTTGGGCCTGGGGAGTGCCGGCATTGAACAGAGTAGGTGATGCGTGAGTGAAGTATTTGGAGGACATCAGGTTATACGTCTCTATGACGCGTTCGACATCGTCGCCCCAGATGCCAACGGCAACTCGCATGATCATGTGCTGTGGGCGCTCGACAATCTTGCCGTCTAGCTTCAGCAGGTAGGAGCGCTCAAGGGTCTTGAACCCGAAGTATTGGTAGTTGAAGTCCCTGTCATAGACAATGGCTGAGTCGAGCTCTTCCTTGTGCCTCATGACGCACTCGTACGTCGACTTCGCGATCATGGGCGAGGCTGTGCGGTTCTTGGGGTTGACGTAATGGTAGAGGTCAGAAACGACCGACGACCACTGCTTCTTGGTTTGCTTGTGCAGGTTCGATACGGCAATGCGGGCAGCGAGGACGGCATAGTCGGGATGTGTGACGGTCATATAGGCGGCGGTCTCGGCGGCCTGGGGATTGGGGTATTAGCGGTGGTCATGTTACGTCGCCACTAACCTTGGAGGGAGTGGGATGGTAGCAGGGATAAGTGGCTTACAAGATCATCCAGTTGAATGGTTGTGACGCCGCCGTAGACACCCGAGATGACCTTCTGCGTTATCGCCACGGGGTCGACATGGTCTGGGTCGAGACCGTAACAGAGTCGGGAGACCCGGGCAGTGATTTTGTCGAACTGAACGCGCTCTTGGCGTCCATCTGAGGAGCCGTTAGTATGTCATGACTAGCCGGGGTGTGAGACTGAGAAGCACGTATACACACCTCGTTTTCTAACGAACATGATAAAATTGAATCGCTGGTACTTGAAGGGAGAGAAGGTTGGAAAGGCGAGGGTTGGCAGAGAATAAGGTCGAGGGGAGACAAGACCAGTTCTCAGAGATATATGATAATAGATTGATCAGGCCTAGCTGCTGGGAATAGAATGAGAATACTGTGACAAGGGAAGAACTTTGCGGTGGATGTGAGGTGGATGGGAGGGGAAAGGACTCTGGAAGGATGGATTTCTGACAGGCGAGGGGTTCCTTCGTTTTTTAAGGGCTAACGCGTTGGCAACGCGACGCCACGCCAGATAATATTGCTAGCGCGACAGGGAGAAGCCAGCAGCCTGCAATACACCGAGGCCAACCAGTAATATTGGACAATCGATACTGTACTCAGGTACAAGTGGGTATCATTGGGAGTACAAAGCTGGGGTGCAGATTTCAAGCTCCGTTGCTCGTTTATCATGCGCCTGGGCATATTAATAATGGTATTCTCAGCATACGAGGAGTAAGTCCCAGCGCATCTTCCTCTCCCTTCAGCCAAAAAGCCCAAGATGAGGACATTCTTCCTCTCTTGTCCAAGCGTATCCTCTACATCCTTCCCGGAAGATGCTGGCCCTCGAGAACCCCGAAATACCACCATATTTCTTGGATTTACTGGCGAAAAGAAATGCATCGTCGCCATGCCTATTATTAATGCAATACCTGATTCACGGTACCAATGTTCTCCATGCTCCACCCCGTGGTGCCCAAGACTTCCTTCTGGCAAGTCCTTGATATTTTACACGGCTCGCGTGTCGCGGTATCACGTGACATAAACAGAGGGACGATCCACGTGGCGCACTGTAAAGTTCTCGCACTGGCTCGAGATATCCTTAAAGGGTTGCAGCGGACTAATATTAGAATTAACAGCCCAAGCGCTTCCTCCCACCATTGGGCTTCCCTGGTCTTGATAGGTCTGTCCGAAAAGTGCCGTTCGACTTTGACATATGTCAGCGTTGCGGGCTGGCGGCATCGCTAGGCTCCACACCTTTCGTAAACTAGTCTCACCACCAGCTATACAAGGACGCATAGCCACGCTGGCTGCTTGTAAGATGGACGGACGGACTTTGAAGTCTTCCCCCAGGTACATCGATGTAAGCGTCTTACAAGCCCTCCGAATACAACATACCCGACACCCTGGGTTCCGTACCCGCAACGCCGCTTCTAACAGCCCCGCTATCCGCCGAGTAGATAGGAATCAACCTCACCGATCCCATCTTTCGTGGCATCTATCATGGTTCCCGCAAACACCCAGATGATCTCGATGCCGTCATCAGCCGGGCTGCCGAGGTTGGATGCAAGAAGCTAATAGTCACTGGGTCAGACGTAACGTCTTCGAATGACGCCTTGACTCTGGCCCAGCAGTATCGTTAGTTCTCCCCGCCCCCGTCACTCAGTCTATCAGGCTCTCAGGCCTACGCCCTACCTGGCTCTACTAGGCTCTCCTAGGCTCTCTCCCAGGCTCTCTCCCAGACTCTCCTCTTGCTGTGCTAGTGCTAACTCCACAGCTTAGCGGGGATTGTGTATACCACTGCCGGCATTCATCCTTGCAGTAGCCAGATCTTCAGCAGCGCCTCAAATGAAGACGGCGATGGGCACAGCCATCCTTGTGACCCTGACCCTTCCAAGCCCGTCCCCGAAGATGACGAGCCGTGCCTAACGAAGTCGGAGGCCGTCATATCTAAACTCACTTTCCTCTTGGAAACGGCCAGGTCTACTCAGTCCTCAAGTCAACGCGGTCTAGTGGCATTTGGGGAGTTCGGCCTAGACTACGACAGACTACATTACTGTTCAAAGAAGATACAGCTTCACTCCTTTGCTGTTCAGTTAAAGCTTGCCGCATCCCTAGAACCCCAACTCCCCTTGTTCCTGCACTCCCGTGCTGCCCACCAGGATGTTGTTTCCCTCTTGAAGGCACACTTCGGGGATAGGCTAGAACGACTTCAGCGTGGTGCCGTTGTCCACAGCTTTACCGGGACAGCAGAGGAGATGGCCGAGCTAACAGACTTGGGACTATACATCGGTATCAACGGGTGCAGCTTGAAGACTGCGGAGAACTGCGCTGTTGTGGGAGCTATCCCCCTGGACCGCCTCATGCTCGAGACGGATGGGCCATGGTGCGAAATCCGGCCGAGCCACGACGGGTTCAAGTATCTCTCCCAGGTGAAGCCCGAGGGCAGCGATGCGCAAACTCATGAGCAACCCGGCGCGAAAAAGTCAAAGAAGAATACGCCGGCACCTCAGGGCCGGCTCAAGGTGGTCAAGAAGGAGAAGTGGGAGGAGGGAGCCATGGTCAAAGGCCGGAATGAGCCGTGCACGATCGAGAAAGTAGCCCAGGTTGTAGCAGCGATCAAGGGTGTCCCGGTCGAGGTTGTCTACGAGGCGGCATGGGCCAATACTACAAAGGTCTTCGGCCTGGACTAACTACTGGCTGGAATTATCGGGGTATCATACATAATGTCTGCGAAATATAGGTAGCTCTACAGCGCGATCCAACCCAAATAGACTAGACTTCAAGGCCTCTATGAGCTCGAATTCTGCCGTCGCGAACAGTGGCAGTAGTGACGTTGTCCTCCCCTGTTAGCCAACCCGGCATTCTCTCGCCGTCAATCACCCCGCTTTCCACAAGTTGTCGTATGCCGGCGAATACGTGGGAGCCTTGTAACGTAAGTCTCACACTCGGCCTCCAGCTCGAAGAGGGATGCGCTGTTGATTCATTATCCGATTGCTCGCTTTCCTCGCCTGCCCCGCCGGCGTCCGTAGGCTGCGACTTAGAAGTAGTGGCGAACGGATCTTCCATGACAATGTCAACTCGCTCCAAGCCATGGCCATCCGTTGTCCTAGCTGAATCGCCGAATCGGGCTTGAGCGAGTAGTTTGGCACGTTTGCTCACTGGCACCGCCAGACCCGTACGTCGCATCCGCTTGCCAAGTGGACTGTCCTGGCGCACACCTTTCACATTCCCCGAGACCTCCGAAAGGGGCTCTGTTCGAGCTGCTCCATCCAGAGGCGTGTCTGCAGGGGTATCTTTGGCATATATGCCCCATCCACCTCCAGCAGCGTTGGAGCGGCCTGGTCCCCTGAACTGCATCAAAGCGAGGAGGTTCCGTGTCGTCATACCGGTGGACATTAGCGTATACCGCTCTCGGGGCTTAGAAAGCGCCTTGCGAATCCCCTCGAAAATGAGAGTGCGGAGACTCTTTGTTTCGACAGCATTTGGTGGTCCGACGGTGATGAGGTTAGATGTATAGACGAACGGCGCGTTGTCCGGAAAGGCGACGTATATCGTCCGGGCGAGCTGAATAGCGGAGGTGTTTCTGCCTTCGCCATGGAGGAGAGCAAGGCTGGTGTTGTAGGGTGAGTCGATGATGAAGATGCGAAGGATAACCATGCGCAAGGCCTGTGACCGATCAAACTGGAAGTGGGCCTTGACATCAGGAAGCACGTGGGTTTGAAGGTGCTCTAAGAATGTCGAAGGGTGGATTCGCGGAATGGATAGTGACTTTTTGTCTACCTTGAGAAAGGGCTCGTCGGTACTCGACGTAGCGGGCTCCAGGGGGAGGATGCGATGCGCCGCCCATTTATGGGATGTTGGGTGGTCGTAAAGGTGCTGGAGGTCAGCCATAGCTAGCTGGTAGAGTGTGAGGCCATGCCGCCAGTCGCCTTCCAGGACCCGCTCAAGGACTTCTCGCTTGGACCCTTTTCGAGCTTGAATATCCGAATAGAGTTGCCGCAAACGTCGAAGCGAGGAGGCTGGAGGGTAGAAGTCGTCCGAGTCGCCATCTTCCTCTTGCCCTCCCCCTGGCAAGAGGAATGGCTGTGTGACTAGATAGTTGGTATCATCTAACCAATCAAGAACTAGTGAGAGGAGAGATGCTCGAGAGAGTCGGCCCAATATTTTCCTGACCACAGCGTCCGACGATGGGATTCGGAGTGATGAGGGGAGCCGAGAGTTTGTGGGGATTGAAAAGGCCGGCATCATAAATCGCGATGCTCGCACGGAAATATATCTAGATTATTCGCGCGAGACGCAGATACCAGTTGTCAGGGATCGCAGGCGAATTAAGCCGCTCGTGCTTGATATGACATTTAAGGATGTACGTAGACGCGATCGCCCATGTACTACGAGTAAACACGCGCTCTCACCCTCGGTGCGCCATTGGAGCTGTGGGGTTGTTGATCTTCCAGTTGCTTACATACCACGACCTATTACCTGCCACCGTAGGAACCGACGGACAGGTACGGGGATACTTGCACAATGCGGTCTCGGAGCTGGGCTACATTTACAAATAATATCGGCACAATGGAACCGGCTAGGCGAGCGTCGTGTCCCCACCACTTCCAACCCCACCTTTCTTCAGTATTACAGTACGAGTACTCTGTATTGCCGACAATGGATCCTCCGCCGGCTACTAAACCTCTCGAGGTCTGTGGCAAAATTTTCACGGAGGTTACCGGGACCGACCACAACTAACTAGTCTCCGAGGTCGCCCTCGGCAATCCAAACGGATAGCCATGGATGTATTTCACGCTCGCTGCTTATTTCGAAGGCGGAGGGGATGAAGGGTTCATGCAGAATACATTCATGCTCCTCCTACGAGCACAAGTACGAGGACGAGAGGCACCAGGCAAGTTCAATCGTCGGATGGCACCACTGGGGGGGTTTTTAAGCATCCCGCACCTGGCCTTTCCCCCCTCCCAGATGGGGACCATAAGAGTGGGGTGTATTAGGCTCTGGTCACGTAGTGACATAACGGACTTGTAGCTTCTAAGTATCAACACAGTGAATGTACCTCTAAAGCCGAGAATCCCGAGCGTAATGCTTTGAGAGGGAAGGGTTGATGGGAGTCCCCATACAAAATTAAGGTTCATAAATGAAGTACCCTTCCTTGTATTAAAGTACTATTGCCCCCCACGAGGGCTGGGGCGGTATCCATCAGTATTACACGAACTGCCCCCCCACCCCACCCACGCCCGTCCGCCCTTTGATAGATATCCTCCACGGCTCCCCTCGTTGCCCTCATTGACTCACGTCAATTCTCGCGAAACCTTGCCACTCGACGCTCGACACTCGGCCTCAAGGAACAAGACCGGTCATCACGACTGCGATCGGCCCATCGCCAAGCGAGACGATTTCTCGACTCGACTTCTTATTCCAGCAGTGCAAACATGGCGACGTACGGTGGTCGACGGGGACCCAATGTCTCCCAGTACCTGCGCCACCTGAACACCATCCCCGCCGAGACGACGGCGGACGATGGCTTCATGGATGATGACCTCGATGTGTTCACGAACACTCAGTTCTTCGACTTCGAGTCCGGCCAGACTACGGACTTCCAGCCCCCTCCAGTCAAGCCCGATGCCGAACAAGTATCGCGGACGACCGCCGAGGACGCGGCTCCCATAGCGGACATTGGCGGACTGGACTTTATCTCAGGTTAGTTGTTCGGATACAGATCAGCCCATTCCGTGGGATTTACCCATCTGTCTATTCCCTGGCACTTTTTTTTTCTATTTTTCCCAAAGTCCTTTTGGGGCTCGTTACCTCGTTTCTTGTCCATCACGTCGTTCTATTGCAATCTCAAATCCCCTCCTCGCCGGTCGCGCATCCCTACCAACCTACCTACCTACCACAAGCATGCATTACAATGCTGGAGTCGCAAATCAGAGCCCAGTTCATTGGCATTGCTCTCCCATGCAACCCTCCTGCCGCCTGAGCCGTTCAATTTCCCAACTGCAGCGCGCAGCTGGGCTCATCAAGTGATGAGTGGACCCAAATGCCGCCTGGGGCTTACAAATCGGGACATCCCGCGATGATGCAATATCCCGTGACCGGCGCCCGCACTATTCCACGCCCTCATCGAGGGTCCCCAAGGATACAAGTCGCTCCTCAGGGGTGCAATGGGAGCAAATCCGTGGGGGGAACTTGTCCCCGAGCAGGCTCTCCTCGCAGATGCTCAGAGTGTGTGAAGCGGACTCGGACAATGGCCACGGCCCTCACCTGTTGCTTCACCAAAGGCTGACTCTAATGCAATGGCTCCAGATTTCAACTTCCCTGAATATCCTCCTTACCAGGCCACCTCCCTGCCCGCTGGCTACTCTGACGGCATCTCGCTCCACCCGCTGCAGCCCTCAGTTTCGGGCTACTCTCCTCCGATATCACAGCCGCCGCAGCAACACCCACAGCAACACTCACAGCCGCACCCGCAGCAGCACCCGCAGCAACGCCCGCAGCAACACCCACAGCAGCATGCGCCCTTTGCTCAACGCCCATCACCCACTGGCGAAAAGAGGAAGTCTGACGCGATAACTGGCTCCTCCGAGATGGGGTACGAAGACCAGGCGGCCCGGATTGCTGCCGAAGAAGACAAGCGCAGGCGCAACACCGCCGCGAGTGCTCGTTTCCGGATCAAGAAGAAGCAGCGTGAGCAGGCCCTGGAGCAGTCTGCAAAGGACATGACGGACAAGGTCACAACCCTAGAGGCCAGGATTCAGCAACTCGAAACCGAAAACAAGTGGCTCAAGAACATGATCCTGGAGAAGAATGGCGGCAGCGAGAAGATTGCCTCCACGCTGGAGAAGGGATCGACCTTTGTGGACGGCAAGGACGGAGCAAAGGTTGTTGAGGCATCTAGGGCGCAGCAGTCGTAGCGCCTTAAATGTCTCTCCCCCCCTCTCTCTTTCCCTGTTGGTTCACCACTACACACCACCAAGGATTGTTAGTTAGGAAGGAAACTTTGTTCATGAGTACACGGGGTGTTTTGGTATTACTGGGAGCCTTTGAGTTCGATTTGCGGTGGGCGTTTTGGCTTTGTTAATGTGGTTGGAGGCTGGGGGACTGGGGGACTGGGGGATTGGGGCCTGTACGGTGGATAGCATTGACGCATATGAGAGAACGTAAAGAGGGGGGAAGAAGGTGGGTGGGGGGGGCGCGATGATGCCATGTCTTCTAGTTCCGCAAGAATATGCAACTTTTTTTTTTTCCACCTGTGTTTTGAGCACCATATATGTGGTTTCTATGTTTGGGTATAGTCTATAGAACATGCAGCGAGGCCCGTAGTATCAGCTATTCTGATCCTCCTCCTTGTCCACCACCAACATGGCTGGGAGCCTTTGCGCCGCTGTCGGCTTCCCCGCGAAGGTCTGTGAGGCGGAGCTGATTTCTCTTCGCCAAAATCCGTAGAGTGTTCTTCCGCTCGATGTCGTTCATTTCTACCCAGTTACCGATACGGGACAGTGTTCCGTCTTTGTTGACGACGAGGGGGCCGAGGTGGTCGAGCTTCACGGTTGTCCCATCGCCACTCACGTCAAGCTTTGTCGTCGCGCCCTCGCCGTTCTGGTTTTGGCCTGGTTCGGGCAGTGGTAGTGGTCGTGGGGCAGATGCGAAGGCGGTAGTAGAAGTCGGCAGCGCCTCGTCCTGCGAGCTGCTGTTGGTGTCCGGAGACGGCTTTGGGGGGGGATCCGTAGATGACATCCTGAGAAATGCAAATGGGGTGGTTATGGTGGTTATGGTGATTCCCGGTCTTAGCAGCCACGGGGTCGACTGTGGTACTCGCCTGCTACGTAGGAAAGTTGAAGCAAGCGCCTTCATTTCAACCTATCCAAGCAGGTGTGAGATGGCGATCGCGATCGCGATGGTGGTGGGGGGTAGGGATAGCGATGGTGACGAATTTGAGGTGTTGACTCTGGGGTTCGGTTGGTGCCGCATGTATTACGAGTAATTATTACCCAAGTCGCGCTTAGAGGCGTTTTTGGTTTAGCGGCCTTGGACTTCTGCACCCATCTTTCTAGTCACTTCCAGACGCACCTCTCACCTCATACAGGACAGGAATTGCACCACGATCGATCCAATTCTCTTGCGCCTAACCCTCTCAAGACCCAATGTCCGTCTGCATGACGGATCTTCTCTACTTTTGGGGTGTGAACATGGCGATATTCCAGCCCTAATTATAATAATAACGGCGGCAAGGAAAGAAAAACAAAGTCTCCCTGCCAGCCTCTCCTTAACATGCATCGTCGACACTTAAGACTGCTCTACCATTGTTAGCTCGACCATACTACTAAGATATTCGTACAGGCCCCATCCCCCCCTCCCAGCGCTACAAGCATACAGGTAAACATCCTTTCTATGACGACGATGCGAACTCGTCCGCATTCTCTATACCCCCAAACAAGCCTACGAAACCCGGCGTCTGCAATCCGATAGGACTTCCCCTCCATCGTCGACGCCGAGCTGTACTTGTAATGGACGCTGCTTCCGGCCGGGTACTTGGAAATGTTTGGCCACTAGATACTGTTGTCAAATCCACGCCCGCGCCCGCGCCCACGCCCATGCCCACCAAGCGGCTGTGATGACGAGACTCGGGGAGGTTCCGCGGCGTCTGCGGCTGCCATGATGCACCTAGTGTATCGTTATACGGGGGAAGTGAAGTGGTGCGGGAATCCGCCTCTGCTGGCGGTATGACAAGCTCGTCGCCGCTTGTCGCCACGGCTTGGACGTAGATATCGAGGCTTGCCCCGTAATGCGATTCAAAAACAGGCGGAGAACTCCTCGGAGGGGGTCGAAGACTGGGCATTTGGAGATCCGCGGGGTCCCTCTGACTCTTTGTCTCCAGCAGTCAGAAAGAGGCAACTGACAGGTGTGCCGGCCAGGCTACTTACCCCCGTTTTAGCCGAATATTCGGTAGACCCTGCAAGAGGGGACGGGGCCGAAGGATGTTTCGATGGGATGAGTCCGCTATCGTGATACTAATTCCACATGATGAGCAACGACGAAGCAAGCCCAGCGTGGGATCTCAAATACTCCAGGGCGGACCGACATCATGGATTGGATTCTGTGTGTTGGACTCCTGGAGGACCGCCCCAGTCTGTAAAGAGGGCAGCCCGACGCTAGGCCCATAGTCTGACGAGCTTACCTCACGCTCCCCTGATGGCAGGCACGCGTTTATGGCGGACGGGAACGGGAACGGGGATGGTGGGAAAACTCCAGAGCTGTTTGTATCTTCGGAGGCACCGGAACTCTGGCGTGACGTCTCCCCCAACCTGGAACCAGACAGAGAAACGGCCGCTGTCATTTGACCACTTTGCGCCCTCGCTTGCGGTACGGATGCCCCTGCATCTGTTCCGTAACGTTGAGTAGGGCTGGGCGATTGAGGGTATAGAATGGACGAGGTTCCACCACTACCAGTATCGGACATCTGAATGTTGTCATTGACATCTAAGTGGTGGGGCAGGGCTGTCCGAAAAGGCAACTCCAGGACATCGTGCGTGCCACGGACAGGGTCCAGAGAGGCCTCGTCGGGATGTCGAGCGGCGGCCAGTGGGCGATGAAAGAGATATCGTGGAAAGCCCTTCCTATTCTCTAAATGCTTGATCTCTGCGCGGGTTAAAGCTATCTTTGTTGCGTTGGGTCGCAGCATCCTCGACTATTCCGTACAATATGTGACCCAACGCGCTGTGACGGCTAGGAGGATAGGTATCAATGGAGACGAAAATCAAATCCACTTCCGGAAGCTGGAGGTTGGGGTGGCCGAAAATTCGAGGTCAAAACGGAGACATGTATCTACGGATCGGACATTGACCAAAGACACACGATGGTTCTGAAGTAAGAAACGGAGGGCCATGAAGCCCAAGGTCCAGAGGCACAGTCGCTCTGCCCCACGGAGAAAGCGTCGCGGCGACTTCTTATATCGGGTGATCGGGGGGGAAGGTGGAAGGTGGGATGGTTGTGCGTGTACTTGCACTAGTGAGAGGTCTGGAGATACATGTATTCTACACTACCCGTTGTGAAAGCTGCACGGAACCGGGACCCACTTCACGAAGCTATCACCAGCACCTTCCGTCTCAAGTCTACTCCGGGATTGAGGAAGTACAAGTAGGATGAACAGAGGAAGGGGAAGGTGGGTGCATAATTGACGATACGATATGAGCAGATAATGAATGGCGGATGACGCAGGATATTGGCTGGCGGAGCCAGATGTGTCGATGGGATTGCGAGTACTAATAATAACAAAGTCGGAGCCTAAAAGGAGGACGTCATCTCCAGCTGCCGAAAGGAAAGCCCACGGTCTCCCTCCTGCTAAAGGAAGTGGGCTACCGACCCGACAGGGGCTGGAGTCGTCACTACTTCGTCCTGCCTTGAATGATTCCCAAAGAAAGATGGGTCCATTCCTCGTATCCGTTCAACATTGATATTACAAGCAATGTTAAGTCCCGCCATAATAATACCGTGCAAGGCACTGTGGCTCTGTAATCAAGCACCTGCCACCTTTCCATAAATTAGCGCTTGCGGGCCCTGAAACCCCACCGAACGTCACAGTGTAGCTTGAATGGGGAGGTCAACCTTCTTACCTGAATAACGGACCAGGGGGCAGACAACCTTACTCCACAATCTCCAGCGCGGCTGGCACTGGCGTTGGGCACTGCCCTGTCATTGTCATTGTCACGACCTTGCTTACCCGTACCTCCCTCGGCCTGCCCATCACCATCACCACGCTCAACGCGAAGGCGAAGGTCCGAAGGAGAAACCTCTCAACCATCTGGACTGTGGTCCATCCTTATGTACCCTCACCTTCCTCTTCCGAAGCCACAATGAGTGGTGACCTTAGCTTGTCCCAGGCGCTCGGCGGCCTTAGAATCGCGAATCCTGACGATGCCCCGCCGAACTCGCCCGATGCTCCGATTCTCGCCAAGCATACCGAACCAGCGACTGATGACCGGCCCATCCAACACGAGAACCCCCAAGAACCGCCATCTTACCCACAAGTCGGCGGCCAGGCCGTGGCCCGACAGGGACACCATGCTACCCCCAGCCAAGATACCCGAGGGCATGTTAGGGAGGCCAGCTCCGCATCGCGTCTTCGACAATCGGCCTTGGATGCGCTCTATGCGCATAACAACAATATGGCCCAGAGTCCCGCCCCGCGGAGCTCTCGGAACGCGCCGTCGTCGGGAACAGCCCAAGACCCAGGCCTCTCCAACCAACCCTCTCGTGCCCACGGCAGCTATCGACACCGCCCCCAAAATTCCGCCTCCTGGGAGCCGAGCCAAAGTGACGGACCCCAGAACCCATCACCTGGGGGCCGAAATCTCCCTCCCCGCGGAAGCTCCAGAGGGATGGCCGGCGGATATGTGGGAGGGAACCAAGCCGCTCATCCGCCTCAAGATTACGGCCCCGAAATGCCTCTCCCAACGAGCAGCCAGGAATGGCAAGAACGAGGCGCCGCTGTCGGCGTCAGGAGGGAAGTTGATGCGAATGGCCAGACCGTTATCCGTCATGTGAAGAAGGGGGTCAGGGATTTCAGCTTCGGCCGCGTCCTGGGCGAGGGGTCCTACAGCACCGTCTACCTGGCCACGGACAGGCAGACTCTTAAGGAGTATGCTATAAAGGTCTTGGAGAAGAAGCACATCATCAAGGAGAAGAAGATCAAATACGTCAATATCGAGAAGAACACGCTCAACCGACTCACCGAGCACCCCGGTATAGTACGGCTCTACTACACCTTCCAAGACGAAGCCTCCCTCTACTACGTAATCGACTACTGCAGTGGCGGAGAGCTCCTTGGCGCCTTGAAACGAACCGGTACTTTTGACGTAGAGTGCGCCAGGTTTTACGGCGCCCAGATCCTCGACGCCGTGGAGTATATGCACTCGAGAGGGGTTATACACCGGGACCTGAAGCCGGAGAATGTGTTGTTGGATGACCACATGCATATCAAGATCACTGACTTCGGTACAGCCAAGATGCTGGCAGACCCCCGGGCAGGTGATGGCAGAGACGGCGGTGGTCCCGACGGCCAATCTCGCAAGGTTGAAGATGGGAGAGCTCGCTCGTTTGTCGGTACGGCGGAATATGTGAGCCCGGAGCTTCTCACGAACAAGAGCTCGTGTAAAGCCAGCGATCTGTGGGCGTTTGGTTGCATCGTTTACCAGCTTATCGCAGGCAGGCCGCCGTTCAAGGGGGGTTCGGAATACCTAACATTCCAGAAGATTGTTGGTCTAGATTACGAGTTTCCACCAGGCTTCCCTCCTGCGGCCAGGGACCTCGTGGAGCGACTACTGGTACTCGATCCCTCGCAACGCCTCACAATCGAGCATATCAAGAACCATGAATTCTTTGACGGTTGTCAGTTTGGCAAGGCGCTATGGAGAACAAAGGCTCCTCGGTTGCGCCCATACGTACCACCAGCTCAGGACCCGCACATCATCCAGCTAAATGGGCAGTCTGGCGCCTCAACGGCGGTTGCGGGGCCACGCGGGCACTCGGCACCTCATAGACCCGCAGCAACGCCAAACAGTACCGTCCGGCATTCGCTTGTCATCACCGAACTGCCCCCCCCGACGCAGCTGGACTTTGAGTGGTCATCCGTGCTTACCCGACCCAACGAAAGAATCCTCAAACTGGGGGATCTCATGGTAATATCTGCCCCACTGTCCCATATCACCGGCAAGGGCGGCGAACACAATGACGGGCATAAGAAGCTGTCAAGGTTCTTCGGTGGAAGCACGACCAAGAAACGTCAGAGGCTAGTAATGGTCACATCGAGCGGGCGCATTATCCTTGCCCCTGCCGGTGGAGAGGAGAAGAGGGCGAAGCAAGATATATCTCTCGTATCGTCGGATTGTGCGTGGAAAAGTCACATTGATGCCAAGGGCCAGCCAGTGTGGTGTGTGGATACTGTAAGTCGAACCCCAAGCCGTGGCAGTTGCTTCTACAGTAGGATCTAACCGCCATATCTCCAGGGAGGCACGCACTACACGTTTGAGGAGCCCAGATCGGCGTCGGGCGCCAGTGTCCCGGCGTCTGGATCGGTGGACGAGTGGCTAGAAGCGCTGGAGCGTGCGAGAGAAATGGCCATTTCACAGAACATCGCGGGGTCCTCCAGCAATGACAACGATTTCGGAGACATGTCCTCCAGGATGTCGAGCCCTGCTAGCACGCTGGGTGGGGGGAACGCGTTCTCGGAAGGATTCACAATAAGCGATAAGTCCGGGCGGAACCATCTGAGCAAATCTCAAGCCGGCGGCGGCGATGGTTCGTCGAGCAAGATGAACCGGTTCAGCAAGCGCCAATCCAAGAGTGGGCTAGGGTCCGCTTTTTAATTCAACACTGCATCGACCACACCTCTACCCGCCGCTCTTCGCCGCCTCGTCCCCCATGCGACCGCTCCCGGCTCCTACATACCGATCCGGGACGTATAAAAGTGGGCAGACGTATGAGTTCATAGTGTCCCGCCGCCCCGGGATCGTGAGCCCATTGTGAGCATCAACCCGTCTTTCCTCATATTGAACTCCGCGCAACCTTTATCCGCCGTACGCCTTTTGCTTTGTCTTTCGGCATCAGTCGACAGCGAACTTATGTATATAGTCGACTAGCCACCTTGTTGCCCATCTCAGACTACTGTCTGACCGACATAGCCCATATTGCTATAATCTTTTCCCCCCAACTTCTACTTAAGCGCGCTCCTTGTTACTTGTTCTATACCTCCGTTCGGCAGACCTTCCTACTACCTCCCCCCCTCCCCCCCATTCTTTGGTCCCTTAGATTACAGTTTAATAACCATACATCTCTTTTTTTTCACACTTTGGCATATTTATGGTTGCATTTCATACCGCTCAAGCGCGGTTAATGCATGGGGAATGGGCGTACGGCTTCTGATCTTGCTACATTTCTTGGCGAGGAGGGCGAAGTGGACGAGATCGCGCTAGGATAATTTGAGAAGGGAAGTGGTACACTCTCAACTTGGGCCCTTGTTTCTTGGCTTGTATATAGAGATGCATGGGAGAACTATACCGCGACACCTGCACTTTACCAGGACAAACCAACTTTGGGGGAACGATGCATCAAAGAGGCACAGGAAGTCGCAAGTGATAGTTTATGTAACTCACGTGATGGTTAACACCCATCCGCCACCCCAAAAATGTGCATAATTCATACCATGCATTAAGGATAATTAATAACACCCCCCCACCCATTTCCCTCCCAAGCCATACTCAATTGGTCCAGTGCGCCATCTTTACTCGCCCAAGTCTACATTTTCCCGAATCTCAAGCGGATCCGGCCCCCACATCCACGTCCCCATCTTCCCAGCCCCAGAAAATTACGAGGATAGACAGGCTGCGCGTCACTCGTCGCGACCCTGATGCCTTCAATTGTGGGATGAACCCATTACTTCCTATTGATCGCACGTCTGCATTTTCGGTCGAGCCCCCCCCACCTCACGATAGCCTAGCAGAAGTTTGCTTCTGCCTCTCTTGCAGCAACGACCGACTCTTCGATAGGCTAGGCCCACCCAATAACAAAATGCAGGGCCAGTACCGCCAATATCCCCAGACGCCCCAGAGGCAAGGTCAAACCCCGAACCAGCGACGGGGCGGAATCGGTAAGTGTCTCCTTCTACGCGCATTTCTCAGGACCCCGAATCAACCCGCTCGCCTTAGCCTCTTCCTTTGATTTCTAACGTGTCACGGCGCATTTCCAGGCCCAATGATGTCGGCAGGCCCCCATCCGTCTGTTCCCTTGACCCAGGCCCAGATCGCGCAGCAGCAGCAGCAGCAGGCGCAAGCGAACGAATTGGCGAAGCGGAGGAGCCGCAAGCCAACGGACAAGGCCATTCCTGAAGGCGTCGAGGATACTACAATCGACCCGGATCTGGTACTGTTGTACAACAACCTCCGAGGCTACGAGCGCAGGCTTGACGCAACATTGGCGCGGAAGCGGCTCGACATGATCGACAACGTGAGCCGATATACAAAGGTATATGATCACCATCTCCCCCCTCGGCGCGCGCGAAGTATGATTAAATATAGATTCTAACCCTCGTCTTTGCGCAGCATCACCGCACCCTTCGACTTTGGATCACCAACACCGCCGAGGACCAACCGTGGCAAAGCAACGAGCTAAACGTTGATAGCTTCGACTTCAGCACCAACGTAGAGCCCACGTACCGTGTTCGCATTGAGGGGCGCCTCCTTGACGACGATTTCGACTCCGAGCAGGACCAAGGGACAACCGCTGCCGCTGCCGCGTCTGAGGGCGGGAACGGCGCGAACAACGAGAGTGCGACGACGGGCACGAAGCCGGCTCCCCGATTTTCCCACTTTTTCAAGTCTATCAACGTCGATTTCCCCCCTAATGCGAGGAGACCAGACCAGGCCGTGGAATGGAAGAAGCCAGACCGAAGTCAGCCTCCTTCCAACCCCCCCGTCGCCGCGGAGTTCGATGAGTTCTGCTTCAAGCGAAATGGTGACGAGAACATCAACATCACAATCAACCTGACGCGCCACGAAGAGCCTGAGAGGTTCTTGCTCTCGCCCGAGCTTGCCGCCGTGGTGGATATGCACGAGGCAAACCGCCAGGAAGCGATGATGGCCGTGTGGGAATATATCAGATTCTACGGGCTGCAGGAGGATGAGGAGAAGCGAAACTTCCGCTGCGACGACTTGTTAAAGCAGGTACGATAAATATCCTAGCAGGCTGCGAACCACTGGAGTATTTTGGTGTTAACTTTGTCGTGCTAGGTCGTTCGGGCCGAGATTGGCCACATCCCGCTCCTGGGGGATTACATTACTCCCCACCTACGCCCATTGCCCCCGGTCTCGCTACAGTACACCGTCCGGGTCGACGAAGAGTTCCAGAAGAAGCCTGAGCCGACGATTTACGACATACAGGTTAGCGTCGACAACCCCCTGAGGTCGAAAATGGTTTCCTTCATCCATGATCCCGGTTACGCCGGCATGCTCAAGGAAGTCTCGGGGCTAGACGACCACCTCGCCCGGCTTGTCCAAGCTGTTTCTATGTCGAAGTCGAGGCACACCTTCTTCGCCTCCCTCGGCGATGACCCCGTCAATTTCTTCAGAAATTGGCTAAGCTCGCAGACGCGCGACCTGGAAACCATCAATGGGGAGGCATCCAGGGGTGGCGGGGAGCGTGCCAGCGGCGACGAGTGGAGGAAGGGAGGCGAGGGCAGTGTGTGGGCTACCGACAACGCGCGGGAGACGGTCAATGTTATCCTTTCGCGCCCAAAGCAGCCTCCACCGCAGCCACGCTAAGGAAGGGTTATCCCCCTTCGACTAGGCTGCGATTGCCGGGCGTCGTGGAGTCGCCCCCCCCCTTCTCTCTTCGGCCATTGTTGGTACTGGTACTTGGCGCAGCGGCGTTCTAGGACGGTCTGCAACACTCGCAGAGGCCTCGCTAGGTTGGCACGCGTGGGGTATTCGTGTACACTATGAGCGATGATTTATGTCTTTGTTTGGTATTTTGACTTAGGGGGCGCTAGGCTGAATAATACTGGATATCGGTGATTCGCAGCGGGTTCATTAACCTCGTGCATGGTCTCTCTCGTTGGTAGCATGGACAATTGTCCCGCCCTATATCTCCTTATCCAGACATGATTCCCCGCCTCTCATCAACGTTATGTCTAGTTCTAGTCCTCTTCAAAACGGCAGCGCCGGTAGGGTACCTCAACACCGTGTACGATAGTAGAGGTAATACCACAATCAATCGACGCCTCTCGTTGCCTCAAAACTTGGGCTGCCCCCCCCTCGAGACCCATCAGTTACGGGCGATGAAGGAAGGGGGGGCGCATGATCATAGAGCAAGCTAGCCCCGCCCCTATATTGACCTGTCCAACCTCATAATCCACTGCGTCATCATCGCTGGGCAGGAGGGACCGGCTGGGCGGGCAGGTTCTTAATCTGTTTGATTAAGAACTCGCGCTCATCGATAAACTGCTCGTCATCTGTCCTGTCCTCGAGGAAGTGTGAGAGGAAGGTCAGGAGCTTCTCTCGGTTCATGATGAGAATCTTCTGCACGGCGACCGACTTGTGGGGGTTCGCGACGAAGACCTTGAAGACGTGGAAGCCCTCGTACTGGACCATCTTGCGGTCGTCGCGGAGGAGGTTCATGCAGATCTTGAGGTGCTCGCCGCTGTCGACGTAGGCCGTCATGACGCTGTAGTTGGAGCGGTCGAGTAATATTTCGCCCAGGAGCTTAATGGACTGGCGCTTGGTGACATAGCTACTGGACCGCACCAGTACGTTGTTGTACTTGTTGAAGAACAAATCGAAGTTCACGGTGAGATACCTTGGGACAAGGTCCTTGTGTTTCGTCAGGAGTTCCTAGGTTTTGAGAAAAGACCATGTGTTAGGTATAGGTATAGAAAGGTCGAAAAAAAAAGGGGGGGGTTGTTTCTCCCAACGTCGGGCCGGGGAAGCACCTGTGATAAAAAGGAAGACTAACCCTGAAGGTGGTAAAGGCATCTGCGGCAACCTCGAATGAGCTCTTGTCGATCCAGTCAAAGAACTTCCAGAATACGCCGTTGCCTCCCTGAGGCTTGTCCCTAGCTATCCCCGCAAGCCCGTAGGCACTCGAGCCTTCTTTCTCGCCGTCGTCGTAGAGGATGACCGCGGCGGCGGCCTCGACCTTGAGTACCTCGCGGAGCACGGTGCCTGCAGCCGTTGCGCTCTCCTTGTGATCGTAGCCGCGGCATAGCTCTATCAGGACCTGGGGGCGCTGGTTCACGACGTACGACAGAGCTACGGGGTCGGATTTTGGGGAGCCGCCGGCGGGGCGGAACCGGAATATGTAGGAGAATATGACTTGTGTGTCCTTCCGCGACTCGAAAGGTAGCCTGTGGAGATGTATCGCGAGGTGGTAGAGGAGGTCTTCTTCGATGACGCCAGTGACGAGCTGGTAGACCTGGTCGGGGTTGGTATCGGGCTCCCCCTGGAGTATGAGCTTCATCTGCGAGAGCACCTTCGCGAGGTCCTCGGTCCTGGCGGCCGTGCCAGTCCTCAGAAGGTCCTTTGCCTGCTTGGGCAAATCAGCGGCAGGCCTCGGCCTGGCGCGACCAAAGAGGAAAGACATGGTATAGGGGTAGGCCTCTATGCCGGGGTGGGGGCGGGGGGGTTATTTGGTTCCGGCGGCGGTGAGGTGAGGGGCTCAGTAAGACGGTGCGATGGTGCGAGGTGGATGCGCCACCTTTGAAGGGGGATTCCCGCCGGCTTCGGTTTCGTTTTCGGCCTGTTCTTATGTGTGTTCGTTTTCGTGCCTCCGTTGAGCGCGGTTTCCCTCCCCCGGCAGGCCTCTGGCTGGCGGGGAATGTGCCGCCGAGACCCGTATCAACGAACAAGATGTCCAAAGCACCAGCTGGAAAGGAAAGATGCAGAGGGCGAGAACCCTGTGGGCATTGCGGATCGCGGATCGCGGACCACGTGGAGTCGAATTGATTTATTCGCGCTGCTTCTCCTGCGGTTTATACTTGGTGCTGTTTGGTCTAGATTCGTAGAGGGAGGGGTTCTTTGGTGTTGCGCATGTCTGCGATGTTATCTTTGGGAGCTGGGGTTGGGCACGTTTGCCCCAGCAACAACCGGTGCCGGGTGTCGGGCAAAGGTGGGGTGGAAGCGACAGAGTGAGGGATGCATTGTGGCAGCAGGACGGCTCCGCCGCCAGGACCATGGAGCGAAACGGCGGCCGGTCAATGGATGCAGGGAGAAGCTCCAACCACTGCGAACTGGTATGGGTGTACCTTCCCCCGCTCCGGTTTTAGCATAACTAGCCGCCCCATCTCGGATAGGTCAAGGGGCGTTTTCGGTAGGAACGAGACGTTTGTTTTGCACAAAGGGAGATAAATATAAGTCCACTACGTGCAAGGGGCCGCCGCGCTTCGAGCTTAGTATGTAGTCGCTTATGAATACATGTATACAGTTAGAGGTAGAGAAATGAATTCATCGCACATGGCCAGCAGACCCAGGCCCGGGTTTGTCTAGTAGTCGAAGTAGTGGTACATGTCAAGGAGATGTATATTACAAAGAATTGCTCTTATCCTTCCCCAGGAAGCTGGTGATGAGCTCGAGAGCATCAAGCGCGCCGCCGGAATGCGTTCTGGAATATCGGTATCCGGTGTGAGTAAATCAGTTATAAATAGCCAAATGTACATGGACGGACGATGGACGATGGACGATAGGCCCTCGCGCATCGGATAAGTCTTACCAAGTAGCAGTCCTTGAGCTGGAGAAAAGCCTTTGCGCACTGGTCTTTATGCACCGAGTTGTAATCCGCCACGACACATTTGCCATATACGGCGGCCTATTGTCGCATTCGTCAACGAGATTCGCCCTGGTCATGAAGGAGAGGGAAAGAAGTTGCAGGGGCAGTGAGAGCGATGGTAGCAGTGGAGGATAGGAACTCTGACGGAAACCCACTTCAGCAGAACATTGCGACGCAGCCGCAGCAACTCGCTGGATAGGGCGCGTTGCTTGGCGGGACATTGCGGAACTCTTGAGGCCAATGCCTTCGGTTCCAGCTCAGGAGGTCGAGAAGAAGTTGAGAATGGCAGCACTGACTGGCTGTGGACGTGCATGTGGTGTTAAGCAATCGCAGGACTGTGTCTCGTCGTATTTGGGAATACCCCATAAATGCAATAATTTAGAAATATGCAAATACTGGGTAATATTACTGTTACCTACAATATGCAATAAGTGGGGGCCTCTTAATATGTGGGCTTCTTATTCCCGTTCACCGTGTCTGCGCGCCCAAATCCATACCCACCAGACGCGACGTACCACGGTTAGTGTGAGCCCTCCGATCGCATCCTTTACCACGCGATTGCGAGCCGCCTCTTGACATTTTTTTTTCTTCTTCTTCCCTCGTGGTCCCATGTTACCGACTTGTCGTCGCGTCTTGGCCGGCCGCTATCTGTCAGCCTCCAGTAACCGACCAGACACGCGAAATCGCATCGCCACATTCCCGCTCCTAGCTGTCGTCACGACTCACCCACTTGGGCTCTGCGCCTGACATGTTATTAGTTTAGCATGCAATCCGTACTGCGAGGCCTCACATGCCCTCCCCGCTGTTGTATCCAGCGCTGGCCCCTCATGACGGCAGATCTGGGTCAGAAGTGTCGTCTCACGCCTCCGAGGCATACTACACCACCAATGGTATGAGAAAACGGCGGCCGCATAGTCGCGTCCCGAAAAGAGGCTAAGCTAACCGGGGCTTTCGCGCGGTAGATATCCATATTGTCCACGCCATCGTTGCCGCCGCCCAGGAGAGCCTCAACCAGTTACCCGAAGCAGACCGCCTTCCTACAAATGAACTCTTTCAAGCCTACGACGCCGTCCTCCCGGCGTATGGAATCGATCCGGAGGATGACCAGCACCTCTCCCGCCTGGTCTTCAGAATTGGAGGCGAGCGGGGAAACGGAACGTTGCTGGAAAAGTTCCGGGCAGTTCTCTCGCGCATGGGAATCGAGGTCGTGTTTGACGATACCGGTCCAGTCCCCCACGAGCTGGCTCTCCCGCACGGAGACGGAACCCATCCCCCCCCCTTGCGCCCCCTGGAACTCAGATCAGCGCGTCGAATATCAGATACAGAGCTTAGCAATACCACCCGCCAGAGCTACCCAGCGTCCCAGGCAAGATCGCACTCCTATTCCGGCTCGAGCGAGGTCACGGCGGAAGCCGCGGATGCGGCCGGGCTGATATCCAATTCACCGCGGCCGCGATCACCGTACGCGGATCACATTATCCAACAAAGCCCTCATCTTGTGCCATTAGACCGCGCCAAGAGCGATACCCCCTCTGACCCCTCGTTGGAGTCCCCACCCACTGAGGGTAGTGGCCGCGAGCAGCTTGACACTGTGGTAGCTGAAATACCGGAAGACTTCATACCTCAGGACGTTCACGGCGTATCCGATGACGAGGATCGGATGGAGGAGCGTGCTGCGCACCTCGAGGAGCATCGTCTCGCGTCATTCGGTGTCAAACTTTTTAGAGTCTGGGGTGAACTAGCTAAAGAAGCTGAGATGAGAATGCCCCCAGAAAGCTCTGAGTATGCCGATGCTCCGTACGACAAGATCGAAACCGTCTTCACGCAATGGAAAGCATTCATGGAATGGAAGCGCAATGCCGCCGAGGAAATTTCCAAGAAGGAGGCCCATCTTCGACGGTGCGACAGGCTCGCAACGAGAGCTCATGAAATTTATCTCTTGACAACGGCACTTACCTTGTGGCACGGTTACGCTGCAAATAAGGAGGAGAGAACTACAGTCGCCCGCCGCCATATTTTACGTCTACGCCACTTTGATTCCTGGAAGGAGCTGGCTCTGAGTGAAGAACGCGCAGTTCGCACCTTTGTCCAGAGCCAGTACTTTCCTCGCTGGGTCGATCAGCACATGACGTTGAGCCGGCGAGAGGAGATCGCTGCACAAGTCCATCGGAATAACTTGCTATCGACCACATTTATGACGTGGCAGCTTGGAGCATTTGAACAATCCGTTCAGTCACGCGGGCGCCGGAGTGTGAGGGAATCCACCTTCGGACGCTGGCTCCAGACGGCATCCTTACTCGACAAACCGGACATCCATGCTCGGAGTCACTATCATCAGAGGACCCTTGCGAGGGCAACACAAGAATGGTTGGACCACGCGTCTCATCTTAGGTCCCAGGACGCGAATAGCTTGTCTCGGCTGCGAGAGACGACTATCTCAGATGCTTTCCGTCTGTGGGCGACGCCTTCGCGCCTCGAGCAGGTGAATAACAGGGTGCACGAGGTCAACGTCCTCTCCAGGACATTCGGTGTGTGGCATCTCGAGGCACAGGTCGTGGCCTTCCAAAGGCAACGGAACCATCAACTCCTATCGGAGACCTTTACCTCTTGGATGACCTTCCAAAAAGTTGAAACCTTTCAGCTGCAGCGTGAGCGAAGGCTCAAGGAGACTACATTTCAACTTTTCATTCGCCGGTCAGAAGAACTAGCAACGAAGGCGAAACCAGATCATGCGCTGGAAGCAGCCCACTTCGCCTCCCGTGCATCAAGCGCCGCCCTGTTCCAAACATGGTCCCTAACTACCGCGGATGTAATTGCAACTGAAAGTGCAACGCTCAATAGTACCTGTGAGGTAACGAAAATAGACCTCTTCAACAACTGGTACGGAGCAGCTCTGCAAGATGCCGAACTGGATAGATGGGCCCGAAGGGGTTATTCCTTCCTTGCTATCCAGGGGAACTTTGACTCGTGGAAAGTCTGGGCAAAGCGAGAGAAGGAGAGGAAGCTTCGCGCGACTTATACCAAGGCCAGGCATGCTGCTAACATGCACCTCGTTCGGGGCTGTTGGCGCGCCTGGGAAACCGACTGCGCGTCGGCCACGGTCCTCCAGGGAGCGGCGGAGGACGGATGTCGGAGCCGTGATCGTGACCTTTTAGCTACAGCCGTGGAAAGGTGGATATGGAGCGCCAATCACGACACGAATTCCGATCGACGTTCTCAGCTCCTGGTTATAGAGGGGCTGTTCGGAGAGTGGGTTGATGCCGCTGCGGATTACGTAAATGGAGAGTCGGAGACATCAACACTCTGGATTGAACGTCTCGCAGGATCCTGCTGGAACAGGTGGAATATCGCTTACCAATGGATGGAGGGCCAGGCGTACAACGCGGACAATGCAGCCCAGCGACGACACAAGGAGGCGGCAACCAGAATCTTCCTGCAATGGGTGGAAAACGCTGCCCCAGACCGGTTAGTTATGCCGGACGGTACGGCTCGTGGGTTGCGCGATCTCGGCCAGAGCGATATTGCCTGGGGAGGAGGTGCCGGCAGACATCGGTACACGCCTGCCCGAGTCCAATCTTGGTCAAGATCAAATTTGCTTGACTACAATATTGGAGCAAGTAGTAGGCACTCGGATAACCAGGACGACGAGCTTGATAGCATTGTTGGAGGGATGAACACCCCGACTAGGTGGACTGGTTTAGCTCGCCCGTTAGTTGGACTATCGTCGACGACGCCGTCGGGGCCACTCCCGACGCCGTATGAGCGGGAGCTCAGGAACCGATATCCCATCCATGCTGGCTCAATACGACGGGGTCAGCAGGACGCAGATACCCACGATTCGGGTGTTAGTAGCGAACATGTTTCCGGGGGCAGCGGTGGTATTTGAGAGGCAGGGACGGAAGCCCGTTAAGGGGCTGTGAGGGCGCTGTCTGGACCCAGACAACCATATAAATTATATAATTATATTTACCGTCCACGTCACTTACAACGAGTGGGCATAATACCCGGCCCGCTGGTTTGGCCACATCATAAGGGGTACAACCATGGACGTCCAGAGAGGTTGCAGTGGCGTAGTAATAATAATGTCAGTGAACTCACTCATCGGGTAGCTTCGAAGCTGGTGAAGCTTATGTAATCTTCGGTCCTTGGGACAATACGTCAGACCTTGGATGCCACGCGCAACCAGTCACAGGGCGCTGGGAGACCAATGTGATCGAGCTGTTACCAGCTAGAGGCTAATAGCTACACCTCGATCCGAGCAACGCATAACTCCGACGCCGCTTTCTGATGATATCACCTCATCCTACAGTACAGAGATGCGCTTGACATACTCATGACTGGAATTATGAGGGCCATTCTCCCCGGCCAGCCCAATCCTCGGCACCAAGCGCTTTCAACGTGTTACTGGGCATCCAGTCACATAACGGTAGGCTCCTCGCGACGGCAATGCTCCCTTTCCTAAGTACGACCGTTGTCGTTTCTAACAGATCCTCCTGCGTCCCCAGGCCTACATCACCGGGAATGCCTTTACCATCTTGACCAGGCCTCAGACAGTCGTCCAAACCATATATGGCGACACGGATGACAGGCTAGAAGCTATCACCATCGACGAGGAATCCGGTCGCATTGCTACCTGTACCCGGACGGAAGTCAGGCTCTATAGGCCATGCACTGAGAATCCCAAAGCTTCCCTCAAGGTTTGCGCTCACCCATCTACGATTATAGCGGAGACTACAGATACTAACGGAGTTGTCGTCCCCAGTGGACGCTTGAAGCCACCCTTGCCGTTGCCGGAGATGGCCCGACTACCTCGACCCCCACACTATCTTGGGGCGCCTCCCAAGATCTCCTCATCGGCACGGATGAGCTAGTCCTATACTCTGTCCGAGATACCCCTGACCGCGTCTGGTCAAAGCGCGTCCCTAATCCCGTCTTTGCCGCCGCTCTCTCCTACGACTCGACCTATATCGCTTCCGTTGGCCAGAATGACGGTGCCGTCCAGGTATGGCGCCGGCTAGCCTTCGGTTCGGACGAAACCCATTTCGACCTTTCCTACCTGCACCATCCGCAGCCCGTGACGGATATTCGATGGCGTAAGCCCTTCCACGTGGATCAAACTATCGAGAATGTGCTCTATACCTTCTGTGCGGACCAGATTATCCGCGTATGGGCGGGGTCGGATAGTCATGGTAGCCATCAATTGCAGCTGTGCGGCCGGATAAACGTTGCGACATCGATTCAGGAGGATTTCGTCAAGGGCATGACCCCCGACGACCTTCTTGGTCGTTGGGTTGCCATGGTTGATGGAAGGGACTTCTCTGTAGCTGTCGAGAAGGCGGTACAGCTTCAAAATGGCACCTCGGACAAGGAGAACCTGCCAATCGATCACCTCATATCTTTTGCGACAAACCATCCCGAGATATTCCTCGTCTTCAACGGCGACGGCGTCATGTCGGCGTGGGCTGTCGAGAATCTTTTCCCCAGGGCCCACGGCCTGCCCCGTACGGAGGTGCTCAATGTTGCCTATGTCAAGTCCAGGGAATTTGAACTTCCTGATCTCAGGCCCTTTGAGGCTGAGGGGCCCCGGCATGTGCAAATCCAGAGCTACTGCGACAGGTCAAGCGGCCAGCTCATGGTATTCTTCGAGCTCCTCGACGGCAGGGTAGAGGTATATAGCGCCAATGTAGTTGATCTATTCAGCCCAACTGCCCAGCGACCTCGTTTATCTCTGCAGGCAGTTTGGTCGGGCCACTCGGCACCCATCACCAAGGTGGTTCGAAACTATAGTGGCAGCGCCATCGTCTCCAGGACCGCAGATGGCGAGAGCCTTGTATGGAAGCATGACTCTTCCGGGCCCCTAGCCCGACAATTCGCACGACAGAGCCTCATACCGGTTCGTGGACATATTCACCGGATATGCGTCTTGAGGAAAGGCCGATTCGTCGTACTCCTTCGCCATGCAAACATCTCGTTGTGGGACTGTCGTGGCCCTAGCGCGGTCCTCCTTGATAGCCAGGAATACACCATCCCTGGGAAACCGTTATGCCTGTTGATCCTCCCAAGGCAGAAGGCCAATGAGAACCTGGTTGCCCATATCGCAACAGTTACTTCCACTCAGCAGGGAATAGTCTGGGAAGTGATCTTGCCCAGATACTCCCGCGGGCGGCAGGCGAGGGCTTCCATTGAGCTCCGGCTAAAGGGTGGGAAGCACCAGATGACACGGTCGGCCGTCGGATCCGTTCGGGAATTCTGTAGGTTTGAGCTTGACGACGCTGAAGGCCTGGCTTATGTGCTACCCGTCGACCCCGCCGGCTCTACCCCGGTCGTGGCCGGGTTTCTCGACGTGTTTGCGAGGGATGTAGCAATCTCATATACGAGCTCCGGGCGTGTAGACTTTTGGACGGCGCGACTCGACAGCGCGAACACGGGCGTTGATTGGCTTGCCACGTCCTCGACAGAGACGGGCGTGGTGGAACCCGCTCTGGTCAGCGGCAGCACACTTAAGAAGGCAGCGTTGGTAAATAAGGGGCGCTCGCAGTTCACGATATGGGATATTGGCGGCTGTCGCCTCGAGTATTCACAGGAGTTCGAGGCTGAGAACACCATCAAGGACCTCGACTGGACCTCCACGCCCGACTCGCAATCGATACTCGCGGTCGGGTACCAGTCTCGGGTTGTCTTGCTCTGCCAGATGCGCTTTGACTACCTGAACAAGGGCCCTGCGTGGGCGCCTATTCGAGAGATCTCTATCGACGGCCTAACTTCCCATCCTATCGGCGACTCGACGTGGCTCGGAGACGGCCATCTGGTCGTCGGAGCCGGCAACCAGATCTTCACTTTCAGTCGGGAATTTGATATGTCCAGCTCGCTAATTACGAAGCTAAAACTGCCGCAGGGTAAAGGCGGGACCTGGGACATGTTCGAGACGGTCCGGCGGCTTAACGGACCCTTGCCCGTTTTCCATCCTCAGTTCCTAAGCCAGTGCATTCTGTCCGGAAAATCGCTTCTCGTGCGGCACATTCTCGCCTCGTTGAACAAAGCGACCAAGTTTTCCGGCGACGAAGATCCCATCGATAACTACTTGGACATGGACCTGGAAGAGTTCTACGGTGCAAAGGTGCGTTTTAGGCCGTCTTGACAACCACCTCCTCCTTTTTCCTCGTTTCCGTATCTATTCACTGGGGCTAACACGAAGGCACGGGGCGGGCAGACGGACCATATCTCGCAATCTAGAGGCAACCTAGGGAGCTACCTAGATGGCGGCGATCCCTCAGAAAGCCATGAAGAGGCATTCTCTGAGGAAATGGCGGCGTCGCTTAACGAGAGACTGACGAGGGTTAATCTCAGGCAGCTCTCCGGCCAGGAACAAATCCAGCTTGCTGACATTGTAGAATGCCTGGGAATGGTCGAGAAGCACCGCAGATCACTTGACGAGAACGGGGCACGATTCTTACTCTTCTTCCGGCAGGCCATGCTGAGGCGGGGGCGGGCCGGCGAGTTTCAAATCTCATGGCGGGACATAAACTGGGCTTTCCACTCGGACAGTCAAGATATCCTGACCGATTTTGTCTCTCGGCAATATAATGGAACTCTATTGTGGGAGAATGCCAAGGAGAGCGGTGTCTTCTCGTGGCTCTCGGACGCGAGCGCCGTGGTATGTTCAATCTCTGGTTACCCCTGGATCACACTCCTAGTTGGCAAGCTCTCTCTAATTAGCGTGTCTAGCGGTCGCAATTTGAACGCGTGGCAAGGAGCGAATACACCAAGGGGGACGCTAAAGATCCCATCAACTGCAGCCTGTTTTACTTCGCGCTGAAGCAGCGTACCGTCCTGCGCAACCTCTGGCGATTGGCGGCCTGGCACCCGGAGCAGCGAGCGACATATAAGCTGCTATCGAACGACTTTGATGACCCAAGGTGGAAGAAAACGGCACTGAAGAACGCATACGCTCTGCTAAGCAAGCGGAGATACCGTGAGTGTCCAACGCAACCCGCCCCCCTTTTTTTCCTCCCCAGATCACGCAGTGCTTCCCTACGACCGCCTACCTCGACGGCGGGGGTTGAGTTTGGGCCGGTGTCTAACGTGGAGAACAACAGAGTACGCGGCTGCCTTCTTCTTGTTAGGCGACAGCCTGCAGGATGCAGTCAACGTTTGCGTGCATCATCTCGATGACCTCCAGCTAGCCGTAGCAATTGCACGGGTGTACGAGGGCGACGAGGGACCGGTGTTGAGACGGCTTCTGGAGGAGGAGGTATTGACCCACGCCGCCCAGGAGGGGAACAGGTGGCTGGCTTCCTGGGCATTCTGGATTCTCAAGAGAAAGGACGTGGCGGTTCGGGCCCTCATTGTATGCATCTCTCTTGTCTCCAGCCGTGTCCTCCGTCCCATTTAGATGGACGCTAACTGCTCTCCACAGACACCAGTGTACAACCTACTCGACACGCCCCGGACGCCCGAGATCAAATCTCAGCTATTCCTTACGGACGACCCAGCTCTTGTGGTCCTCTACTCTCAGCTCCGGCAACAGACACTCCAAACGTTGCGAGGCGCCTCGAAAGTAACACCGTATGCGGAGTGGCAATTTGTCCTTCACAGCGCCAGGATATACGACCGAATGGGATGCGATCTCCTAGGCCTGGACCTGGGTAAGTTGCCAGTCACTTATTTTTTTGTTTACCTCCCCGCTGCACCCGATGGGGGGCAGAGAAGGTTGGCCTTTACTAAATGTCTTGCGCAGTTCGAAATTGGGAGTTCCTCCACCCCGACATTGGCCATAACGTCCAACACATGGGAGGGATCGGGTCATTGCAGCTATCAAAGAGGAGAGCCTCTACAGTCGTTGCCGACATCCCCTTCCCCAGCATGCAGACGGGGACTGGGGGAATGGGGCAGCCAGCGGCTAATCATCCAACTGGGTTCAATCAACCAACGCTTGTGCAGGAACCAGATGCGGACTCGTTCCTCGATAGCTTTGGGTTCTAAGTGGCCGGGGTGCCTAATTAGTATGGCGAGGGGGGCGAGTAGTGTGGCGGGCAGTCTGGAGAGAGAGGGACGAGCTCTGTATGAAGTGTATGAATAATATCCATTGACGTGGGAGCTTCAGCATGGATAGAGATGTCCGAGGGTTACGATACTCGAGTAAACGGACTGATGCGTGTAATATGTACCGCTGCGATGCGATGCAGTCCGTCGCCACTGACAGGTTGCTCCTTGGACTGTGATTACCCACCACTCCGAATGCTGCTACGAGTATTACAAACCAATATTGCACAATAAGTAGTCGTACGTTGGTGTGAGCATCGACGGGACAGGGAGCTGATACCCCGGCCTGTCGGGACCGATACCCCGGGCTTGGGCCGATAGCCGGTGACGTACCGGGCCGCTGACTGACTAAGCGGGTGACACAGCAATCTCCAGTGCACTGATATATAACTAGCTATCAAGAACCCACACATTTGCAATGCGTGCATGTTATGGGTTAACGTCGCAGTACTTGTACTCTGTAATGTAGCGCCTACTCCACCGGCCCCACCGACAGCCATTGAATTGATCGCGCAATAGGTACCACCATACCACAGTACCCCGGACACGGACACAGGCCTCCGCGCTTACAAACTCCCGGCCATACCCCCTCACCCGTCACAACTGGCCGGCCGAGAGCATCCTGCGGCCTAAGCCTCCTCCTCCGAGGTACTCGTAGTGGTCTCGCGTCATACCAGCACGCGTACTCTGCTCTATACTGGGCTTATCGTCCGTGGATAGCGCTGGGAGAGCGAAGTGACTAGTCTAGGTCTCATTCCGCTCCTACGACTTCTACGACCCAGTTTCCCCAAGGCAAGACGACCACCGCACAGCTATGTCTCCCGACAGGGGATTCCAGTATAATGGGGAGACCAGTCCTCTCATATCCCAAGCGAGGCCCGTCCCCGTCCCCGCCGGGCGCAGCTTCACCCTGAGAGGCATCCTCGTCGGCCTACTAGTTGGCCTCATCATCTGCTTCTCCAACATGTACTTCGGGCTGCAGACAGGATGGTAAGTATATCACGGGCAACCTGTGTGGTGTCAATTGGAGGATGCCCTTGGCAAGCCGGCGGCTAACACCTTGGATAGGGTCAGTACCATGACCCTGCCGGCAAGCCTGTTGGGCTTTGGCCTGTTCCGTATGGTTTCCAAACACATACGGCTTCCATTCACCCCCGTGGAGAACGTCCTTGTCCAGACCGTGGCAGGTAGCATGGCCATCATGCCTCTGGGCTGTGGCTTTGTCGGTGTCGTATGTGGCAGCTCCATTCACCCCGTCCTCCCCCAGCCCCGCTCCTCTCTGACCGACCATTGACCCTCCGCTTGGTGCAGCTTCCTGCCATGAACTTCCTGCTCTCCCCCGAAGAGCAAGGCCCCATCCACCTAAGCAAGTTCATGCTCGTTATATGGGCTTTGGGCCTCTGCTACTTTGGCGTTGTGTTTGCCGTCCCACTGTAAGTTCTCCCTCTCCCCCTTCCCCCGGCGGGAATCCCAAGGCCGTACTCTTCCTTCCCGTTTGTCCTCTCTGCTGCGGACGCCAAACCCGTACCCGCGCTCCATGCCACTCCTTAGACTCCATCCATTCTAATGCTAGGAAAAGGCGTCGCCAAGTCATCATCCGTGAGCGCTTGCGCTTCCCCAGTGGCTTCAGCACGGCGGTGTTGATTGGGGTGCTCCACGGGCAGACCCCCGATTCTGGAACCGGCATCGACACGTCTCCGGCATCTGGCACCTTTGCCAGCCTCGTTCCCAAGAAGCTTCAATCTCCGGCCCCTCTCCCGGGTGAGGCCGAGACTGAGCCCGAGGATGGCGATGTCGCCGAGGACACCAAGTTGCACGAGTGGGCAGCCAACATCAAGCTCCTGATTATTTGCTTCGGTGTCTCCGGCTTCTTTACGCTTACCATGTACTTCTTCCCGGTTCTGCGCAGCCTTCCCATCTTTGGCCGCGCCGCTGCCCAGACCTGGCTGTGGACCTTCAACCCCAGCCTAGCCTACGTAGGCCAGGGAATAATCATGGGTGTGGAAACGACGCTTCACATGACACTCGGGGCCGTTGTTGGCTGGGGAATCCTCTCGCCCCTGGCTCACCGTCGAGGATGGGCTCCTGGACCGATCGATGACTGGGACTCCGGGAGCAAAGGCTGGATAGTATGGGTTTCGCTGTCTATCATGCTCGCCGACGCCGTCATCAACCTAGCCCACATTCCGGGCCGAGTCATCGTCGGGCTCCCACGCACGCAGTCGGCGTTAAAGTACCTCCGCTCCCTCCTGTCGGGAGCTGGCCGTCGATCCGGCTACTCTGCTGTTTCCGACCAGGGCGATGAGGAGCCGGAGCCGCGGCCGAGGACCCGGGCGATAGCCGATCCGGAGAGAGAGAGCCTCATTGCAGCGCCCGGCGACCTCTCGGCCGAGGACCCGGATAACGATGACGAGGAGAAGCCCGAGGATGCGCCGGAAGATCAACTCGTCAGCAACCGCGTCATCTGGATCGGCCTCGTTGCATCGATTCTCCTGTGTATCTCCACGATTCATATCGTGTTCGGGGATCTAATGCCGCTATACGCGACGGTCCTCGCCGTGGCAGTTGCCCTTGTACTTAGCGTCATGGGCGTCCGTGCCCTGGGAGAGACCGACCTCAATCCCGTCTCGGGCATTAGCAAGTTAGCGCAGCTCTTCTTCGCCTTCGTAATTCCGGCGTCTCACAAGTCAGCCGTCCTCATAAATCTCGTCTCCGGCGCGGTGGTAAGATTCTATTACCCCCTCCCCCCTTTTCTCTTCCCCAAATTTACGTTGCGCATCGAAGCTAACCGTGTCAAAAGGCTGAAGCTGTGGGTGCAATCCAGGAACAACCCCTGAATGGGTCACGATTGTCTGTATACTAACATGTCTATCCTCGCGTCTAAGGGTGCCCTACAAGCAGGCGAACTCATGCAGGACCTGAAAACAGGACACCTCCTCGGTGCCGCCCCGAAGGCCCAGTTCTGGGGCCAGGTTATAGGCGCAACCGTAGGTGCTGTCGTGAGCGCCTTTATTTACCAGCTATACACGAGGTCGGTCACCTCCATCCTCCTCCCCCCTTTTTTTTTCACCCGCCGGAGCGCCGGGCCCCCGAAAGAACCCCGACGGCTGACGGCCCGTAGTGTGTACACGATACCTGGCGATCTGTTCCAGGTCCCGACTGCCTTCGTCTGGATTTTTACCGCCCGACTAGTCACTGGGAAAGGACTGCCACCTATGGCCAAGCAGTGGGCTATAGGCTCGGGGCTTGTGTTTTCTCTGACCACCATAGCGAGGATATTCACGGCAGACATGGCTTGGCGCCCTATTATCCCTGGGGGGATAGCCGTGGCAGTTGGTGTGTCACTATCACTTCCCCGGTCGTACTTCGTACCAATGAGGTTACTAACACCCTTAGGGATGTACAACGTCCCATCTTTCACTCTCGCACGAGCCGTTGGCGGGGTGTTCAGTTGGTACTGGACTTCCGTGCTGAAGCGATCTAACACGCCCTTGATAATCATGGCATCGGTAAGGACATTTGCCTTGACTCCACGAAGCTTTCGCTAACATACTGCAAAGGGTTTCATCCTCGGGGAAGGGTTCTTGAGCATTGTAAACCTGCTCCTAGAGAGCCTTGGTGTCCCCCATCACTAGGCCCCTTTCTAGCATTTTTTTCCCGCTTGGCGAGGCCGCCTGATGGCACCCACACAAACTGTGGTGGTGACCGGGGTTGACCTTTTTCTCACCCTACATCCGTCGGTCTTCCTTTCCCATACGTTTCAGGGCTGGCCAGTCGTAGATATGAGGTAGTTCAGGTGCTCGATGAGGTTTTTTCTTCGGGAGCACGACCCGTACCCACCTCAGGCTCGACCCCCTTGCACCAGGTCAAGTTAGTACGTTCCATTGTCAGCTATGGCGGCGACCTTTTATATAACTACAGTCATCCCTTCCTTGCGAGTTAGGCAATAACCGTGACCATGTTATGACAGGTTCCACGTCATAGACCGCTTCTCCTGACCTGGCGTGCCCCAAGTCGTCTTGATGGAGAGTGCCCTAGAGTCGGTTTTTAGGGCTGAGAATGTCGTCTCTCCAGAAAGCTCCGTGCCGGCCTTGAGGGCCGACGGACCCTCCTTCTCGGTGGGAGCGAGTAGCAAGCCCTGCTTCCAGTGAGTGTCCCTTCCAAAGGGGCCAGTGGTGAAAGCAACCCTGCTGTTGTCCTGGCTAATCCAATCCTTGGAGGTAAGTGAGGCAGCGGGGAGCGTCTCGTCACGGGTAGAGGTAAAGAATATGTCGAACCAAATCAGGAACCCGTCCAGGTTGTCAATGTCCCTAGTCAACTTGGTCGACCATGGCGCCGTGAAGTCCAATTCCTCGACGGTCACGTTGTGCAGGTCGAGCCGGATCAGGGGGAAAGGTTGGCCGCAGACGGCCTGCTCCGGCATACACTCGAGGTGCGCCTCGTCGTAAATACCCTCCTGCATGGTCTTCATGCTGAAGCCGTACACGTCTTGCCAGAACGAGATGTTCTCCGTGACGTACTCCTCGTCCGACACGGGCGACGCCCAAATCGTCGCCACGCTCGGGGCAAGAATTCCATCCGGCTTGAGGTACTTGTCCCGTGCCCACAGGACACTGTTGAGCATGGCTTCGTACAGGAGGCAGTAACCCATCCACTCGCTGATGATGACGTCCACCTTGTCGACGGGAAGCTTAACATCCTCTATGCGTCCGGCGATGCAGGTTATTGTGTCCGAAAGCCCGTTGTCGGCGACGTTCTGCCGGGCCTTCTCGAGGATGGATGAGTTGTCGACGGCCAGGACCATCTTGGCGCCCGCCTTGGCGCAGAACATACTCAGGATACCTAGGCTAGGGTTTAAGAAACTGGATGTGAGGGGTGGCGAAAAGCGGTGCATAGCTTACCAGTACCGCACCCGATGTCAAGAACAACTTTGCCCTTGAAGGCGTCCTTGTTCGAGTAAACAAAGTCCCTGTAGGCGTCCGTCCTAACTGCATCCTTCAACATAGTCTCGTGTATGTCTAGACAATGGTCAGCATCTATCGGTGCTCACTCCAGGGCCTCACTCGTGGTGGCCTACCTCGACCCGCGTAGGACTCCCAGTACCCCCTGTCAAACCCAGCGGACGGGAGCTTGGGTACCTCCCCTTCGGGGTTGGACTTGGAGTTCGGGTCATATCCCCATCGGCGGTTGAGTGTCTCTTCCACGGTCAGGCGGTAGCTCGCAAACTGTTCCTGGAGAGTAGCCAGCTGGGCCTCCAGCTGCCTGTTCCTTGCCGCCGAGTCCTGGTCCTTGTCTAGGCCCGAGGCAGGCTCCGCCACGGAGTTTTCAGCCAACACATCATCTAGCTCGATGATAAGGCCGTCGTCCTCGAGAACGGGGCGGAGGAGCGCTTCATCCTGAACATCTTCAGCCGAGATGACATCAGGCAGCTTCTGGCCGGAGCGGATGCTCTGCCGAACTGTCGAACGAATCTCACGTCAGTACCAGTGGCTCACAAGCAAGACGCCCACATCACATCTCAACCCTCAACCCTAGCCCCGGCGGCGCCGTTCGAAGCAACATTAAGGCGGGCAGAGGTGGGGCCGGGGGACTCATTCTCAAGACGAACCAAAGTTACAAAGCTTCACAGCTCCGTGGAAGTCGAGCTCCAGGCGGCGGCAAGTGGCTAGGAAGTCAAATCCGTACTTCTCACGGCAGTACTCAAGCATGGACTTTGCGTCCGGGAAGGTCTTGTCGTCGAAGAGGGAGACGATGTTGAGCGGTTCCACATCGGACTCCAAATCCTGCCATTCCCCGCCGCCGGCAGACTCGCCCGACGAAGAGGAGCCGGAAATGGAAGCGGACAGGGCCCGGGGAGCATTTGCTATAGCAGCCATTGTACTCGTATCTGGATAGACAAAACGGTGGGCGTAAATTCGTCCCTCGGTCGGCTTCAATCTTCCCCTCGTCTTCTTTCTCTTCAGTGCCTGATTTTCCTGGTCCACAATATTTCGACGATGGATAGCGGCGCACTTGAGTTTTTACACAAGATGGATGTTTCTGTGTGGCATTACAAAGTATTTTCCACGGAAACTGCTGGCACCAGCTGACTGCACGTGCGTGGTGGCGGGCGAGGGCCTGCCCCACCCGCCACCGCCCGACAGATATGAAGGCCAAAGGCCCAACAAGGACGGGGCAATAACAGGTGGTATTCGACTGGTCTCACTCGTCCTTCATTTCCATCCCGCTAAGCTGCTGCTAGCTTTGTAGTATCCAACGGTTGTTGTAAGTCCCAACTTCCGTAGTTAGGCCGCCGGTTGCACCCCGGAGCGACCTTGCTCATTGTATGTGGGAGAGGGAGGGTACGGTACGCACAGCTGAGGAGGATAGGGCATCACGACTAACAGCCTTGACACCACACCACCGATGTGTGCCATCACTCCTGGTCGGAATCTTGCCACGGCGCTTAGGTCGCGGACCGGGGACATGGCCGGTGTGGATTACCTTTCCTTGCTGTCGGGCCGTCGCGGGTTGCGAAGAGAGCTCGCCTTCTCCTCTTCGTTCCTATCCCCATCCCCATTGCCATCGCCATCGCCAACATCGGTCCCATTCTAGTCCTCTTCTTCATCATCGTCGCCATCCGAAACTTCTTCGCCAAGCTCCACTAGGCGTCCTTTATACTTGGAGGATTTCTCCTCTACGTCGCCCAGTACCATCAAAAGGTCGTCCAGCTCGGTTTGTATCTCCTGCTTGGCTTCTAGCGTCTGCTGCAGCGACGCCTCGGCCTAGTCACAAGATTGTCAGCTTGCACCTCTCGGAAGTACTGCCCACTCCACACTGACCTTTTTGCGCCCCGCGACCTCTTCAGCCAGTTTGGACTCCGCGATTTCAAGCCGCGCGAGTGCTTCCTGAGCTGCGCGGGTTTGCTCTGCGAGTTGTTCACCCAACTTTTCTTGGAGCGCCTGCAGCTCCTGAGCCTTGGCCTTGTTTACCTTATATGATGACTGTCAGAATACCTTGCTACGGACTAGAGTGCCTTTAGCAATTAGGTTAACTTACCTTCAGTACGTCTACCTCAAGGCGGCTTATAGTCGCTCGTAAATCAGCTTCCCCGGCTTCTGATCGCATGCGAACCCGCTCCGCATCTGCCTTGGCTAGGCGTTGTATCTGCTCCAATTGCCGGGCATGGTCATCTTCCAACCGTTGCTGAGTCAAGTTGTATTGCCTGGACAAGGTTTAGCCGCCATACAATCCCTGTTCTGTTCACTACGGGTCATACCGCAATTCTTCGTCGTGACGCCGTTTCACTTGCTCCGCTTGCTTGATGTGTTGCTCATCCCTTGTCTTCTGTTCGGCCCTCAGTTTTCTAGCATCCCCTTAAGCGTTAGCTGGGACGGCCACGTGAACTAGACCTTAGGAATCCGCGCCTATACCCGATCAGCGGGAGAAGGGGCTAAGAGGCAACGCCTTACCGCAAATCATCTTCATGGGTCTTCTGGAGTGTTTCGTTAACCGCCTTCGCCTTGGAAATTTCCATCGACGCCACGTCACTGGAGTGCTTGTGGGAATCCCTTTCCTGATCCAGTTGGACCTTAAGAGCCTCGAAGTTCGCCTGCATTTTGTGAATAGCCTCTCTCTTTTCTTGTATCTCGTTGCGAAGAGAGTCCACCAGCTCCCGCGACACCCCTTTCTCGTTCCCATTGACAATGACCGGGATTTCGAAATCGGGGTCCCTGTCAATTGCCCGTGTGGCTCTGCTGTAGTTGTCTTTGAAGAACTCGACAAATGTGCCGTCGAAGTAGACGTCAGCAAGCTTCGCTTGGCTCGAGGGGTCTAGGCGCTGCGGAATGACCTCGTAGTCTCGCATGAAATGATGGCTCCGGAGCCTTGCTAGCTTCTCAAGGTATTTGTCCCGGCCCATCCTTGAGAGTAGCAGAGGGTGAAGCATCGCACGGGGAATTGGCGAGTCTTTGGTCGAGAATTCGTACACTATTCCGAGTAGCATCGCACAGAGACCCTGGACCAGTTCATCCCCCCCGGCCGGGTGAGCAACGGCCTGGATCAGTCCCTGTACATGGCTCGCTTCGCCAAGGAAGTCATTTACGGCTTCGAGGTCCTCGTACAGCCAGCCCAAAAGCAACATCAAATATCCCGTGAGGATTCGGGCATCGTCTCCACGAGACAGCCCCGAGATAAGGTGGGACGTGATTGTTTGAATGCCGGTAACAACCTCCTCGCCGCCATCCACATCCCCTTCCGATACCGCCATAGCATCTGCCTTGGCTACTGGGTTGTCATAGAGCAGGTGAAACATGATGACGGCGGCGAACCACAGCCCATATGGGTCGCTCGTCGATAGCTGCGATGACGGGTGAAGCAGAGTTGTGAGAACGTTGGATATTTCCTCACGACCAGACTTATGGCCATCGATTGCCCGGGAGAGGAAGTGCAGACGGATATCCGAATGTGCATGGAAATACGCCTTGAGACAGTCGCATGCGCCTAAGCGAAGGTTGAAATCAGATGAGGAATGCAGGCCAAGTGTTAAATCCAGGAGACCGTCAATAACGTAAACCATGGCCGTTCCATTCGCCTCCCCGGGAGATGCCTGGTCGCCCGCGATTAGGGGGCTGGGAACGGTTAGCTGCGCAAACGCCCCCTGGAGGTCCGAGTTGCCCCTGATCACGTCCGCACAAGTGAATAGGGCCTATGTATGCTTGTAAGTACAGGAGGGAGCCAGGCATGGCTGGGAACCATCGATTGGGCAGGAAGGGAGGGTCGGCTGAACCCACCTCTGCTTTAATCTGAGCCTCCGCGCCTTGGTAAAAGGACAGCTGCAACGCATGGTAAAGCAGACCAGATTGCCAAAACGCGACTTGGTTCTGCGACAGGCCCACAGACCCTGGTACCAGGAACAAGCGAATGACGGACAAAAGAGCGTAGATATTACGACTAGTCTGGGCCTGAGCCCAGGTTGCCAGTTCACTCTCGGACTCCGGTTTGGACACGCTCTCGACGAGCCCTGACAGATGAGAGATGCCCTTCGACTCTCGAAACAACGATTGGTTTGACGGGTTCTGCCGGAGGAGATTGGCAAGCAGAATCAAGCAGTCTTCCACAGTCCGCCCACCACCAGAGACCGACCCTTCCACTTCTATGATGGAGAATATACGGTCGAATGCGCTTTCGAACGCGACTAGCTTCTGAATTTCGATTGAAGAGGGCGTGAGATATACCAACAGGCTGATAGCCTCATCGCGAAGAGCCTCACGCCGCTCGTCCAGCAGGCCGACTAGAATCGAGACGCCCAATGGCGCTGTGAGTATGCACTCCTCTGTTCTCTCGGTACGGGCAGAGAGTATGGCGTTCAGTAGCTGGAGGGCATAGAGCCTGGAATAGAAGTCACTTGCTTCTAGGAGCCGGAGCAGCGCCGTTATGTTCTCCTGTCGTTGGGTGAACTCGTCGGCAAGCCAGAGGGCAATTTCGTCGGACGCCTCAGGGCTGTCTTCGTTAGGACTAAAGAGCATTAGAAGTGTCTCCAGAACCACCTTGACAGTGTCCACATCCTCCCCATCCTTTCCTAGGCTCCCGATCAAGCTCCGGAGAGCCCCAGATGCTACGGAGGCAGGGTAGTCTTTTGCAAAGCTCCGGAGGCCGAGGATTGCTGCCCGCCGATCTTCCAGGAGTGTTGCCGAGCTAAGTCGACCGCTGAGCACAGTGATTGTCTCGCTAACTGACTGCTTGGCCGGCGCGGTAGAGAGTGAGAACATTTTCGGGTAATGTTGCAGGTCAATTCGGTGCCATTGGGAATGGGTGGTGTGAGACCTAGGGCCAGAGAGTCGAGATCGAGGGTTTCGGTGTCGCTTCACGTAGTGAGTGACTAGATCACTGGGTAGAAGAATCGGCCGTAGCCAGATATCGAGTGTTGAGGTCTCTCTGGTGGAGGGTGTTGCTAAGAACAGGTGGAGCTTGGTAGTCTCCCGTATTCATGAATGGATGTGTTGTCGTGTCTGTACAGCTGGACGAACAAATTCAAGGAGCTCCAACCTCCAATGGGGTCAAGTCCGTCTGGTACGTACACATGGAAGTACTACCACCATGAGCATGTACCTAGGTAATACAGCGGGTAGGTGTAGGCAGGCGGGTACCTCAACCTGGAGGATAGATACGAGGCGAGACTACGACAGGCAGGCCGCCGTACTTAGCCTATGGATACTAACTATTACGAAGAACCTACTCCATAGACGAGTCCACTAGGTATGATCCTAATGTACCAGGTATGGGTAGCCGCATGTACCTTACGGGGCGGCTGGACCGAGCGCACAGTGTATTAAGGACAAATCCGTATGAGGTATGTACTCTCTTCCCCATGAGTCGCATCCGCTTCACTACATGCATAACTTTGCCTTGGGAAAAGCTTGTTGGTCTCGACTTGAGGTTTTCTTCGCGTTAACTTCACAGTTTCCACTCGACATCCGAAGTATTTCTTCTGTCACAGGCCATGGATTAACGGCGCCTGTCTTTTACCCACATACCCACGCAAGAGAAGTGTGCGCCAAACCCGCAGCGCGGCCGGCCAATACTCAACCAGCCGTTTCCTTGTCCAGCGTCCTAGTCGCATTCTTCCTTCCATCCTCCACGCCTTCGCGCACCCTACAGATTTCGCCTTTCTGTTGACTGCCAACTCTCGACCATCATATTACCCATGCCCCGGATCAAGGCGAAAGTGATTCTGCCTTTCCCACTAGCCATCCCGTTGGCTTCCAGCTCTCTTCTTAGATAACTACTGGCAACGGAGCGCAATTCGCCTCCTTACCATCTACACGTAGTTGAGATAGACTACCATCCCGGTCTTTCAACATGGGTATCCCCGCTGCTTTCCGCTGGCTGAGCAAGAAATACCCAAAAATCATATCGCCAGTCATCGAGGACTTGCCTCGAAAGCTCGACGATGGCACCTCTATCCCGGTTGACACCACCCAGCCGAACCCCAATGGCGAAGAGTTCGACAACCTCTACCTGGACATGAATGGAATTGTACACCCGTGCTCCCACCCCGAAGATCGACCAGCGCCCAAGGATGAGGAAGAGATGATGTTGGAGATCTTCAAGTACACCGATCGCGTTGTGAATATGGTTCGGCCGCGAAAGGTTCTTGTTATCGCTGTCGGTAAGTATTTCCGTCTTTTGGCGCGTCAGCTTGCGCTATACCTGCGGCTACTAACATTGGTCTTCTTTTTTCTTTCTAGACGGTGTTGCGCCTCGTGCGAAGATGAACCAACAGAGATCTCGGAGATTCCGCTCCGCCCAAGAAGCCCAGGAAAAGGAAATAGCGAAGCAAGAACTGATGGAGCTGGTCAGGAAACAAAATGGGGGTTCAATGCCTACATCTTCCGAGGAGGTGGTACAGCAGGTGTTTGACTCCAACACAATTACGCCTGGGACCCCTTTCATGGACACTCTCGCCGCCAGCCTCCGATATTGGTGCGCCTACAAACTAAGCACCGATCCGGCCTGGGCGGGTCTCAAGATCATCATATCTGACGCCACTGTACCCGGCGAAGGCGAGCACAAGATCATGGACTTCGTCCGGTCCCAGCGCGCATCTCCAGACTACAACCCAAACACGCGTCACGTCATCTACGGCCTTGATGCAGATCTCATCATGCTTGCACTCGCCACCCATGAACCCCACTTCCGTGTCCTGCGGGAGGATGTTTTCTTCCAAGGCGCTCAAACGAGAATGTGCAAGATTTGCGGCCAGAAGGGTCACGAGGCAATGAACTGCCGGGGGCAAGCAAAGGAGGCAGAGGGCGAGTTCGATGAAAAGGACAACGAAGCGCCGCTCAAACCCTTTATCTGGCTTCACATAGCCGCCTTGAGAGAGTACTTGGCTATTGAGCTTCATGTGCCTGAGCTTCCGTTCCGATTTGATCTCGAGAGGGCTATCGATGACTGGATATTCCTTTGCTGCTTTGTTGGCAATGATTTCTTGCCGCACCTGCCAGCCCTCGAGATCCGGGAAGATGGCATTCATACACTGACTGCCATCTGGAGAGACAACCTGCCATTCATGGGTGGTTATGTGACCAGGGATGGGCACATCGATCTTAAGCGATGCCAGGTTATTATGGATGGCCTAGCAAAGCTAGAAGATGGAATCTTCAAGCGGAGGAAGGCCCAGGAAGACCGCCGAGAGGCCAACACGAAACGCCGAAAACTCCAGGAAGACTCCAGAATGAGCCAACAGGGGGGGGGGCGGGGAAAACGCCACAATGTGGACACAGCTCCGTCCGGCATCGGGGCGCTCCATACGATATCCGACTTCTCAAAGCCGCGGCCCGTCTCTCATGACACAGTTATCGGCAACAATGCGGTTAAGGATGCAAATACGGCCAACAGAAGCGCTGCCAGCGTTATCAAGAGCCTCATGGCAGCGTCGACCCAACCCGCTGCTCAGCCCTCTCAAAGCTCGGAGACTCAATCCGCCCCGATACCGGAATCTCCGAACTCCGTTCTTGGAAAACGGAAGACCCCTCCAGCTGACGATAGCACCGCAACTCCAGGAAGCAGCACACCCAAAAGTGGAGCCCCCGGCCCTTCGACACCCTCGGCCGACGAAGGCCCGGTAGATACCGTCAGGCTATGGGATGAAGGATATGCGGACCGCTATTATGAACAGAAGTTCCATGTCGACCCCAAGGATATTTCGTTCCGGCACCAGGTTGCACGGGCATACGTCGAAGGACTGGCCTGGGTTCTACTTTACTACTTCCAGGGATGCCCATCATGGGACTGGTATTACCCGTATCATTATGCCCCCTTCGCTGCGGACTTCGCGGACTTGGAGAAGATGAAGATCAAATTCGAGCCAGGCCGAACGTCCAAACCGTTTGAGCAGCTCATGAGTGTCCTTCCGGCGGCTTCTCGCCGTGCGCTACCTGAGGTCTTCCACGACCTCATGACTAGTGAGGACAGCGAAATCATCGACTTCTATCCCGAGGAATTCGTAACCGACCTGAATGGGAAGAAATGGGCATGGCAAGGTGTGGCGCTCCTGCCGTTCATTGACATGCCCCGTCTTCTCAAGGCCGTTGAAAGCAAATACCCGCTGCTTAGCCCGGAGGATACCGAGCGAAATAAAGTAGGCAAGGTTGTTTTGATCCTGTCCGATGCCCACCCGGACCTCTATGGCGACATCACGAGTCACTTCTACTCCAAGAAGCAGGGAGCATCAAAACATGAACTAGATCCCCGCACCAGCGGTGGGCTAATCGGAACAGTTGGAAAACTTGACGAGTACCTACCTCATGGTCCACTCGAGTACCCTTTGAAGCGGAAGACCATGCCCTGTCTTGAATATGACCGGTCAATCAGGTAAGTCGTTCCTCATCATGTTGCCGAGCCTCCCTCTAATATAGTTGTGTTTTACAGTGTTGAATATACAATCCCAAAAACCACGCATGGCCACAAGTCCATGCTACTCCGAGGCGCGCGACTGCCGAAACCTGTACTAGATCGGGGTGATATTGAACACATCAAGCGCTCGCTGGAGACATCAGGTCGAAGCCATGGAGGCGCGCCGTTGGGACGTGGCGGTTTCGATAGGGGACGGGGACGCGGTCGCGGAGGTGATCGGATCAGCTACGCTCCGCAGGGCATGCATTCCAATGGCCGTGGTGGCGGTGGCAGCCATCAGTATCAAACGGCCCGAGACAACCCGCCCTTTGGCCAACATCAAAACTACAACCAGCAGCGCCAGTCGTTCTACCCTCCCCCGCCCATGCCCGCGTTCCAACAGCAGGGACAGGGGCAGGGATGGGTCCCACCGCCTGGGCATCCGAACTTCGGCATGGGGCTACCCCCGCCGCCACCATCCTCCTCTTACTCGTACGATAACCGCCAATGGGGCCCTCCCGGTGTACCTCCGGGGACAAACCGTTCCGATAACCGACAGCAACCACCTCCTCCCCCTGGAAGGGGCCAGTATCGAGGAGGTAGCTGGGGTCGTGGCGGAGGTAATGACCCCAGAAGGTATTGAGGGGGCCACTAACGGATGCATGAGAACTGTCAATGATGACTGTATACAGTGCTTGCCATTGTGGCACTCTGACGCGATTGGAGACCCCTCCCCCGGATCAATCTGAATGTAAGATGTCCGCGGTTTAGTCATGTGCTGTTCTGCATTTCTGCAAGAGGAAAGGGGGCATCGGTTAGATATAAGCTGTAGGTAGAAGCTTCAGATGCGTATGCCATGCCGCGGGTGCTTGTCTTGTCACGTACGTCTTGCAAGTGTTCTCAGGTCGTATGCGAAGGTCGCGTGTTACAGAGTAGGTTGCATTTTCCAAGGAGGTTCACAATACAAGTCGAGTGCAAGACGAGATTATTGATTAACTATTACGAGGTCCTTGGTCCGTATCAGTTCGTAATGTTCGAGTATGTTGCGGTAGCCAATTGCCCCAGGATTGGTGGGGCATGCTATGAGAGGGATCGGGAAATAATAGCCAATTATCGCGTCACAACCGTCCGTGCCTGAAGTGAGGGGTAGTTTCAACCAGCGCATTGATCCTGGCCTCTCCATCCGCTTTGGTGGGACCGCTGCTTCTACTGCGTGCAGTCAGTCTCGAGGCGCATGGCGCTCCAATTCCCTCGCCAGTATCGTCGCATCCCTTCGCACTCCCTCTCTCGCATTCGTCCGCCTTCACCTGACCAGTATCGACGCCCCAAGGGCTCCAAATACACCGGAAAGGCCCAGGAGATTCCCATGGTCAGCCACAATCGCCCAGAGTGATTGCGTCCGTGCTGTGCTGTGATGATTGGTACGAAGAATCTTGACGCCCTCGACCATGTCCGCGAATGGAGACGGGAGTCTTGTGGGGTGCCTCGTCGATAGGCTTGCTGCCAGGGTATGGTGCCTATGCTTCTTTCTCTCCCCCTCCCGCGCGCGCGCGCCTGCGCCTGCGCATGCGATAGCAACGAAGGGCAAAGGCTAACCTAACCGTGTTCGCCTCCCCAACAGCTTCCCCACCGCACTGGCGCGACCAGCCAAGAGCTCCTCCAGGACAGCATTGTCTCTACATCCAGGTCGACTCTGGTTCAAATCAGTGCCACGAATATCTCCTTGGTCTTGGAGACCATCCTACCCCACCTCGAAGACCTGACTAGCTCCTACAAGTCCTTGAATGACACCCCCCCGCATGTCTCACACTCCCTCCGATATCTCGTGTCCCTGACATCCGACTGCTGCTCCGCAAACCGCCACCCCCCAGGCGTCTCAGACAGCCTGTCAAAGCACGGTACCCCCCACATCGGCGAGCTCTCCCGTGGAGCTCTACAGTCGACACCAGCACACCTAGATGACGGCCTAGCCACTCGCTTTCTAGACCTCTTCAAACATCTCCTAAATCCGCTACCGGAGGGTTTAGTTCTCCCAGCACACACCATCCTCGGGGACACCATAGCATCGGAAGGGGATGCCCCGTCGAGAACCCTGAAAGGGCCATCCAAGCTCGATTCGTCGCCAATAGGGCATCCCCTCCTAGAGTCATATATCCGGGGTATTGTGGAGTATATCACGGCATCCAACTGGCCATGTTCCTTTGACTACCTCAGACAAGCCCTATATGTGTTGCGGCCTACCCCCTCCGCCTCTCAGACCAATCCCGCCGGCCAGGCCTTTCCAGTTAGCGATGAGGAAAGCTCTGCCTTGGTCTTTCTCCGTCTCCTTTCCTTCTTCGAGGTCGACGGGCGTAAGCTCGGCCTGGTAATACAGGAGATATGTTCCAATTTTCTTCATTTCAGGAAGCCCTTCCAGAATACCGTCTGCATCGTCACATCTCAGTTAATCTCCCGCTGGGTTGACCGACATCCGGATGAGTTTATCCAGCTCCACAACCTCCGTAAGAGGCTCGACGGGAGCGTGGACACTCTTTTCGACATGACCCAGGCCGCTATAGACAACGGGAGACGGAAAGCTGTCATCTATCCGCTTCAAATTGCCCTTCTGTTCCTAATACCCGACGCCTTTGAGGTAGCCATCAACCTACGTCAAGTCAAGAGTAGCAGCATGTCAAAGAAGGTAGCATTCCTTGATACCCTTCGGAAGTCCCTCCGAAACCGAAATGAACACGCCTGCTACTGCCTAGTATCCCTACTGAGGGCTGCCAGGCACTTCGATCCTGAAAGCGATGCGGCTCTTGTGAGCTTCGCGATGGATGTTCAAGCCGAAGTGCGAGACGCCGTTTTCCGCCGCGCTTCTTCCGCGCTAGACGCCGCGGGCTTCGAGCAGGACCTGATGACCGCCGCATTCGTAAGCGTCACGCAGCTGAACCTAGACAGTTCAGTAGATTCTTTCGTACAATCATGCTTAGTGCCCTCGGCCCCCGTTAGCTTCAAGTTGGCGGTTATCCAGGGGTGCTGTTATTTCGCAAAGCAAAACGATCCCGCAAAGTATGAACAGGTCTTTGCGGCCTCGGCTCCATTCATGAGGGAGCAGTTTCAAGTAAGCCCGCTTCACCCCTACATACCTCCAGACTGTCCCCCTACACGTACTGACCTGGCTACCAGGCCATGGCTGCCCTTGAGTCCGCCCCTACCGACGAAGATCGAGGTCCCCAGGAGGAATCGATCGAGTCTAACGACCCGGCCTTCATGGCACGCGATATCCTTCGGTTCATGGATGCATCTCCCGATTCATTATTCGACCTTGCGCACAATACGGATGACCGCGACGTCTTCGACGACATATTTGGCTCATTCCTCCTTTGCCTTGCCTCCCCTCGCGACGATATCCGCCTCCGAGCTAGCAGCGTCGCGAAGCGGCTTTTCCTTGCGCCCCGCGCTGTGAAGAATCTGCACGCACGGAGGAAACGCGTCCCACCCCTCTTGAAGCAAGAATTTTGGAGAAGAAGGTGTGGCCAAACCGTTACCGTGACATCTCCCCGTCACTCGGGAGCTTCTTACTAGAGGTGCTAATGGTGGCGAGATAGTTCCGCCGTCCTATACGCTATAAGCGGCAGCGTTAGAGCATCGCGAAATCACACCGAGCTGATGGCAGTTGGAGACTCCCTGGAGGCCCGCGTTTTGCTCCTGAAGTCGATACCAGTATGTTCGGCCCCGCACTAACATTATAAAGAGAAGACCTACTTAAACATGGATAGGAATTGGCCGATATTGGCGACGAGTCTCCCGAGCTTGCCGCCGCTGCGTCAGAACTAGAAATGGCTCTTCTTGTCTCTCTCTGCTCTGCAGACCTAGAAATTTGCCAGCTAGTAACCACGTGCATCGGGTACTTCATTGAAGAGTGCTCGGCTATTGAGAAAGCTTCCACTGCATCAAAGCCTGTCACCGGTCTGCTACGGAACTCGGCGGTCTTCCGGGAACTTGCATCTCGGGAATTCCGTCTCACTGGCGTGGTGGCATTCCAGAAAAGAGTTCGCGGGCTTCTCCGTCTCCTCCAGTGTCCTACCAGTGGTATTCTCTCCGCCTGGGAGCTTGGGTTCGAGATATGGGCCCATCTGGCGAAAGAGCTGTCATCGGCCACGGCAGGGTCCGTGGAGGGGAAGGCTTTCACGGAATGGCGCAATTACTCTGGCTTTCTAGCCTCTTTAGGGGGGATCTGCACCGCCGGACAGGCACCCCTTCTGGAGGAGCCCACACTCAGTGGCCTCCGGTGGATCGATAGACTTTCGTCCGAGGACCACGACGAGCCCCTCCTAACTCGGTATTTACGTCTCAGCATCCGTCTTCTGGCCTGTTCCGATGTTCGTGTTCGCGAAGCAACTAGAGAAGTCCTGACCGCGGAGATTTCGCCAGCACTCTATCAGCCCCTTTTCAAGGCTCTCGAGTCCGAACTAGAGGCTCTATTTGACGGTCGTCTATCCCGGCCAGAGAGGGGATACGACGCTGAAACCATATTTGCTGAACAAACGTCTTCGCTCCTCAGGGGGTTAGTCGAGAGGCTCGATAGCCCGGCCGATCTCGGGGCGGCATCCTCGGTCCACCTCGGCGCACTTACTCTTGACTTTGCCAAGTTCCTAGACGGAATGGCCGACAACACCAATATCAAAAAGGTGAAGATCAAAGTATGTCAGCTCTGCGAAGTAGTGACGAAAAGGAAGGAACATCTCAATCTGCGAGACGACGTCCGAATCCGTAACCAGTTACTGGAATCTATTTTCCGCTGGATAGCCGATCCCCGAGCTGCACGCAACGACGACTTAGCCTCGTCCAGGCTTGACCAGTCTTCCAGGGTGCAGAGGGATCTAGACAAGGCTTGCCTTCGTTCCCTGGCGGATCTGACATTCAGACTCCCACTTCAGCCAGCCGACGGCCAAGGAGACGCGGGGATGAGTGAACTGAAGTCGCAAATGTTCCTGACTTACTTCACACGGTTCCTATCCCTTCTCAACTACGAGCCGCGAGAGACGAGGCGGAACGAGACGGGAGTACATAGCCTCACCAACCGAGACGAGGGAAGTACAACGTCGGAACTGGCCATCACCATCCTGTCCAACCTTTTGAGCGCGAACATCGATGTTGGGCTCAAGCACTCATTGAACATCGGATACCATGACAACGTCGAGATCCGCACGGCATTTGTAAAGGTCCTCTACAATATTTTAATACAGGGCACTGAGTTCAACAACCTCAGCGATGCTGCCGTGAGCGAGAAGTATGATGAGTTGCTAGATGTGAGTCACCTTCATCCTTTGGATCGCCAGGGCCCTGCTAATCGTCCACGCGAAGTTGTTGACGAAAGATATCCCTCTCGCGGCGGCAATGGGTGCCGTCTGTCCCACGAGCGAGGTTGATGAACTGACCGTCTCTCTCCTCACCATCTTCGAGCATCGCGGCTTAAGCTTCCAGCTCCTAGAGTCGTTAATCAAGCAGGAAGTAGAAAATACTGGTTTGTTCCCTACTCGACCTCCCTCATCTCTGCCTCCGTGTCCGAAATTGTGGGTAGCTAACGAAGCATTTATTGGTTTCAGAGAACGAGTCCGAGCTCCTCCGTCGTAACTGCGTGGCTACGAAGATGCTCTCGATTTATGCAAAGTGGAAAGGGACTCCCTATCTTCGGGACACACTGCAGAAGGTAGTTGAACGACTTATGCTCACATCCAATGATCTAGATCTGGAGCTGGATCCGGCGAGGGTCAGCTCCTCCGAAGAACTCCAGAAGAACGCCCTCCAGCTTCAAATAGTAGCCAAGGTTTTCATCGACGATATATGCTCGTCAGCGGACAACATGCCCACATCATTCAGGAAGATATGCAGCATTGTAAGCCAAAAATCGCATAGATCTGCGTCCCAGCATACTGATCAGCTTCCGCATCTTAGATATCATCTGCAGTCCTCCGGCGGTTCCCGGATGCTAAGTACACGGCAGTGGGGGCGTTCATCTTCTTGCGGTTCTTCTGCCCCGCCATAGTTGCCCCTGAAGTTGAGGGGCTTGTCACATCAACTCCTTCCAAAGCAATGCGACGCGGGCTATTGTTGATTGCGAAGGTTGTCCAGAACTTGGCAAACAACGTGCTCTTCGGGGCTAAGGAGCCGTACATGTTTCCCCTCAACGACTTTCTCACACAGAATATTTACAAAGTTACCACGTTTCTGCGTGAGATATCGGTACGTATCGCCAACCTCGGCCAGTCTAAAACCTTCCGTGTGGAGCCTGACTTTCTCCGGTGTAGGTCCCTCCAGCCGAGGTGGACGGCCCTGCCTCAAGCGAGTCGTTCGATTTCGGGTCTTGTGTGGCCTTGCACCGCTTCCTCTATGATCACTGGGACCACGTGAGGCAAAGACTCGCAACCGCGGAGAGGAGGGAATACGTTCGGTCTCCGGCAGATATGTCCAGGGGTAGGTCTCCAGTACTAGAACCGCTGAGGAACCTTGTCGCAACCCTCGGGCCTCCGCCGCTCGCGGTCACATGGAACAAGCCTCAAATATCTACCAATCCCCTCCCCGTATATTCCCGATTCCAGAACTTCATGCTGCGTAACGCCTCTCGAGGCACGGAGTCGTTCCTCACTTCTCGAGCGGTATATGACGGAGGAGAGAGCAAGGTGCGTGCAGTAACACCTCAGCCCCGTGGGCCGGCTTCCTTCGCCAATACGGTCCTAACCCAATGCGCAGGACGGCCTCTCGATCATCTGTATCATCCTGCGCCATATCGACTCGGAGAATATCGACTACGATACGGTGCTATACTGCTATCTAAAGGTCAGATTTTGAGTTCAAACGACATCTGTCGAGTCTTGTATCTACTCGAGATTACGATGTACTAACGACTTCCTCAGCTTGCCAGCCGTCTATGGCACCGGCCTTTTGGCCTGCTTATCGATGCAACGTGTTATAACGGTCAAGCCGAACCCCAGGATGACCTCTTCAAGAAACTGGATCTCCTTGCCCCGGTCGAGCTGTCACGGGCGCTCTCGCGTGTTTATATCTACAACATGAACAGCACATTTCGGTAGTCACTCGCCCACTCCATCCGTTCCCCATCCGAACATCTGAACTTACACGTGGCCCTATAGGAAATGCTTCCGGAGGCTGCTCCGCGTCTCCACCAAAGCCAGCACCAGTGCCTTCAGTCCCAAGAACGTCGAGTATTTCCTAATTGGCAGCCTTCAAGATCTTCAAGCACACTTTCACCTAAGCCAGCTGAACCTCCCCCGCGAAACCATCAGCGTTGTAACGGACACTCGATATGTTTTCCAACCAATCACCAGACTTTCCAAGACAAAGGGCAAGGTCGAGGTGATCATCAAAGTCGGCAGCCAGTTCATACAAGTGACTACGGCGAAAAAGTCGGATGTTTTTCCGGGATTCCGCCTCCACGCCACGGTAAACGACATCTTCAGGCTTGGCGATGTAGACGAAGCCCAGACTTCCATCCAGACGGAGGATGACTCGGCATTCGGAATCAGGGCAGATAATGGTAGGATCGTCATGTTCTTCACGAGTCCTCAGAAAGCCGATATTCTCCAAACCATACGAGGGGCCAAGGCAAAGTATGGGAAGGACAACAGGACTCATAAGACACTCGAGCGCCTGATCCGACCGCAGGACGTGCCCGGCACCCTACTAAACCTCGCGCTCACCAACATCTCGAGCCGAGATGACGATCTCCGACTGGCATCTTACAACCTCTTGGGGGCATTGTGCAAGGCCTTCGAGTTCAGTACTGCGTCTACGCTGATGTGCACAAAGGGTCAGTTCCTGCCTTGTTCCCCCTCCCTTGGGCGCGCGGGCGAGGTATTTTATCCGTTTGGGGGGGCGAAGCTAAACATGCGTATTCCCAGACCTGACCGTCCCCTCCGATCCCTCGGCCTTCATAGTTCGCATGAGCGAGCAGCTGGCCCAGTCTGAACCCCAGCTCACCTACGATTTCCTTACCGAGTTCTTTGTCGGCTGGGACAGCTTCTCCGACGAGCAAAAGCCGCTGAGTCTTGCTTACATGGCGCCATGGCTTGCCGGGCTCCGGACCTATGTTCTGGTCGCCGAGCCAGACGCCGAGAAGTCGCGCGAAAAGGTTAGCTCTATTCTCCGTAAACTAGTCGAAGTGGCTTTGTCCGACCACTCCCTGGCCTACATACTGGAGCACGCGGTATGGCCCGCAATATCTAGCGACGAGATGCTGCTCGAGATCCTCCTGGACGAAATTATAAAAACGGGGCTTGGGTTCCGCCTGCTGGATGACGGCCTCGATATCCTCTCTTCGGTCATTGCCAGTATCGGGTCGATGACGCTCAGGGGCAGGGTGCTGTCTAGGCTGAGGAAGGCACTCAACCGCTCCTCCCTGCGGCCCACGAAACACCTCGCCGAGAACAGTGTGTGGCCAGAAATCTGCGTTCTCCTCCAGTTTAGCCTCTGCCTATCGTTCGACAACGGCACGCAGGCTCAGCTGTACCTGCCGGACATATGCCACATCGTAACGATGCTAGCCAACACGGGGCCCATTGAATTCCGCCTTCGCGTCCACAGGTTCCTGGCGAACACGATTCACTCTATATGCACCTCTTTCAAACTGGATGATGCGCGACTGACAAAGCTTCGTGCCATGCTGGACCATCTTGGTGATTCGAAGCGAGACCTCCTCCCGACCACGGCAGCCCTGGGTAGGGACGGCGCATCGGCGTCATCGAATCAGGAATATAGCCAGAACCTAGCCTCTGTCGAGAGACTTGCAACGCTACTCTTCGACCTGTGCACGGTTGCTGCTCCCTCGGTCGACCTCTCCAACTCATGGCGATCGAGATGGATGAGTCTTGTTGCCAGTACCGCTTTCCAGAACAACCCAGCGATCCAGCCCAGAGCCTTTGCCGTGATGGGCTGTCTCGCTAGGGAGGAGGTTGACGACGACCTTCTCTATCAAGTCCTAGTCGCACTCCGGAGCAGCGTAGGTCGATTTGGCGAGGAGGGCAGCAGCGAGATGTTAGTGTCCATAGTATCATCGCTTTCGAAGATGCTCTCCAAGCTCCCGACGGCGTCAAGGTATGGGCTACAGCTATTCTGGCTTGCGATATCCCTACTCCGGCTCGTACCCCACCCCTTATTCAATTGCGCCGCGCAGTTCCTCGAGGCTGTATTAGCCAATATCAGCACAATCAGCGATCTCAGGGGGGGGAACATGGTTCCTCACCTAATGCAGGGAAGGTCGCAGCTGGAGGAAGCCGCGATACCCCTCGATGATGTATACGGAGTCCGCTTCAGCCAAGAAAACTTCCACTTTGCCGTGTGCGCCTGCTTGGCCAAGGGGCTTACCGACACGGTATCTCGCCCCGTCGCCATGCGCGTTTTGTCCTCTTTCCTAGGCATGACACACCTTAAGCCGGCCGGGGTGGAGAGGCAGGTCGCAGATATCTCGACCTCGCCATACTTTGCGCTCGTCTTGGCACGAGCTCCCAGCTTCGACGAGCTAAAAGACTGTCTTTGGACTGCGGGTATTAACCCGTCGGGTGTCGATGCTGTTTCCAGTCTGCGGGAGCTGCAGGACCTGGCACTGATCAAAGACAAGGATCTCCTGCTGAACAGCACGATCGAATTGGTTGATTTCCAGGATTTGGAGGATGCGATTCAGATGCGGAGCCTGCAGTGGCTTGACACTTTAACCCGCACCCGGCCGGGCATTGCCACTCACCTGTAAGCCACCAGAACGAGCGTGGAGCGTGCCCCCGCCTAGGTCCATATGCTAACCACATTCTACTTTCTAGTCAAGAGCCAATCATGGCCATACTGGACGATATCCTGCTTCACTGTCAGAACTCCGCGACGCTCGAGTCAGCACATGCCCTTCTCCGGACGTTTATGTCTTCGTCCCAACCCCCTGCCAGCCCAGACTCGTCGGATAGCCTTATGGCCATTCTAGGGGGCATGGGGTTTAGTGGCCTGTGGAGGATGTGCTCTCTGAATAGTGCCTGGGAGCCTGACCAGCGGTGTTTTGCCATGACAGAGAGACTCATTGAGGTAGGCCCCCCCTGGCAGCGAGTGGAAAGGCAGTTTCTAACATGTCAACAGCTTATAATTATATAATTGCTCAACCCCCGGAGTTGCTCCTTTGTCAACACGCCGGACTTGACGCCAAACTAGTGGAACACCGTGCCTGCCACCCGCCACTGTCAATTCCCATTAGATGGCAACTCCCCGCCTGGGCTGTAGGAAACACGGAGACCCTGATAGTGGCCTGATAAATTATGGAGAACGAGCAAATGTAGTAGTGTTCTTGCTCTGCTTGATCGGTATTGAAAGACCATTGCCAGGAAAGAAGGGTAGAACCTGGGGTAGAAGCCGCGAGCAACGGCGATCGGGTTGAGCACTACCTACATATGGGACATACGCGACCCATGCAATGACTTCCCTTCTTGCACAATAGATAACAGCATCGGCTTTCTCATGTCACTGGCAACCTTGTTGTGTTCTCCCTGCGTGGAATTTGGAATTCGATGGTCTACGTAGCCACATGGTTCGCCACAACCGCCATGCTCTAATGTTCCCGTCCAGGAGATATACAGCGGAGACGACACGTCGCTTGGCATCTCCCCAGGTCTCTCTATCATTTCAGGGACGCCGGTAGGGCTGGGGCGGCTGGCATTCTCCATACTGCCCCCAGCCCGCGGCCCCCGGACCAAAAACAGAAAAAGAATAGAAAGAAAGCATGCACACGGTCCTGGTGACTACATCGTTGTAATGCTTGGTGTCCTAAAGGCAATCTTAAAGTTCATAACGCCACCCCACATCTCTATCCGGTTCTATATCAGCTGTGTTGTAATTCAGCTATGTGATCACTTGGCGGAGGGGACCTAGTTAGAGGAAGGTGTCCTCTCTCCAAACATTGATGATGTGGTTGGATCTCTGGCAGGAATCGGAGGGGGCAAGATCTCGTTGGTCCCTCGTAAAGTGCCTTGCTTTGGAACAGATAATACAATCCCTTGGAGAAAGAGAGCTTTACTGGAGGTGTTATCTGCCTCTCCGTGAGTCTTGCGCGATATAGACTGGGAAACATCGAGGCAGCAGGGAGTCTCTTGCAAGGGCTCGGCGGGTTCTCATGAGACAAGAGTGCCAGCTTTGATACGTGGCATCAGCACATACATGTTTGATTGTATTCACATCACCAATGAAGAAGCACCATGGGAAGTGGCCATTGTCAGTTCTCTTGTAGTAGGCGCATAGGAATGAATCTGTTCTGCCCTTTCCCTATTCATGCGACTGACGGGGTCTTCCGCGCTGGGCCAGACCTCGACCGCCTAGGCCGTGGGTGTAGAAGGAGGAGGAACTCGTAACCATCGGGTAAATCACCAAGGGGCCAGCATTCCTGGCGCACGGCTTCGAGGGCCTTAAGTGGTTCGGTGTGGTCGACATAAAACTCACTGTCGGCTCCCGAGACAAGTCCGCTAGGGTCGTCTTCGTCGAAGGCTGTGCCCATTGGTGCTGCCTCTCGGATATATTCAACGGGTGACGCATCCATAACTGCGCGTGCGTGCTCCTTGATGAAGGGGAGATCTATCTTCTCGATAGACTCTGCTCGCAGTTAGAACTATACTAGTAGCGCTCTATTCTTATCCTAGGAGAACTCTCCGCGGAACAAAGGACAGGACTACCATACTGGAATAGGCGTTCGCAGCTGCGAGGCATGCAGCCGGGTGAGAGCTCATGATGCCGAAAATCTCATCCTCGTCCTCCCTCAGCTGGTACAAAAGGGACGTTGCAAGTCCCCGCCGACGGTAGTCTCGATGTACCACAAGCTGGGTGATTCAGCAAACGGTCTTGCCGTCGTACTCCCAGCGGCTAGCAAATGCCTGCCCTGCCAACTTGCCGTTGACAAGAACACTCGTGTAGGTGCTTCTCTCGCCGGGAAGATACTGCTCTACGAGCCGCTGTTTGCCGAGCTTGACGCGCTTCCCTGGGCGATCGTCTCAGATGTATGGGGACATCCAGTGGAAGTGGATAGGCATACCTTCTCTTCCAGAGCCCGGGCCCCAGACTCCATAGTTCTCACTGAACAGCTTTGCAGCTTCCTCCCACTTCTCGCGGTCACCGTCGGCCTTGTGAACGGTCTGGAACGTCGTTGTCGACATGTTGATGCGGCTCCTCCTTCGGCAAGGGTCTATCAGCATAGTATGCCGTCAAGACGAAAATGGGACCTTTCTCTTGACGGCGGGCTTGGGGTATGGGGAGATTGTCGGAGTATGGATACTGGGGAAGGGGGCTCCTCTCCATTTATCGGCTGTGCAGTGTGAGTGGGGTGTGTAACCAAAGTCAGAAGGTGCCTCTCAGTCTGCCACACTGTCTCTGGCATAGTATGGACAGAGTCTACGACACAGCGAGAGCGTGGTGTCTGAGCAAAGCCAGAAGATGAATTTAAAGAAAAGTTGGAAGTTAATACTTATATATATATATACATATATATATAGAATATAATATCTAAAAGCTAACTACAACTTTAATTTACTTAGTAAAGTTTATTAATAGCTATTATTAACGTAAAATAAAGAGATAAATATTAGTATTATTATTTATATATATACTAATTTTTTTACTAAGTATATAGTTCTATATATATATTAAGTTTAGGATACTAATAACATCAAGAGGGTAAAAGCTATATCCTAGCAGAGGCTTCTTGCTCTCCTGCAGCTAAGATATTACAAGATTTCTCTAACTATATATTACAGCAGGCAGTAACAAGTACTAGAATCTAAGGGGAGGAGATAGACCTCAGTACTTCTTGAGATATATTATAGAAAGGCTAGTAAATAATAGCTCTAGGATTAATTTTCAACTAAGAAGGATAGTATATAAATAACTCTATTTATTAAATTATTAATTTTAAGTTCTAGCTAGTTATATATAACTATAATATCTAATCTATCCTTATTGACCTTCATTGAATATTCAATATAGATATCTAGTAAAGCTACTCTATCTAAGATAATTTAAAAACCTATATTTAATTTAGCTATCTTCTAGATTAGAGCTAATATCAAATAGATTTTAGCTTTATCTATCCTGATTTAAAGAAACTATATCTATATTGATATATTAATATATTTATAATCTAGCTATTGATTAAATCTCTAGCTAAGATATTCCTAGAGTATATTAAATCAGAAATTATAATTAGAGATTCTAATCTAGCTATTAATATAGCTAACAGCTCTCTAAAAGAATATAGTTTAAGCTATTAACTAGGCCCTTAGATAGAGGATTATAATATCTATCCTTAACTAGGCCCTTAGATAGAGGATTATAATATCTATCAAGTGC
>ONZQ02000003.1:2980012-3092287 GCA_900312665.1 Cephalotrichum gorgonifer | reverse complement strand
ATATAGTACTGGAATATAGTAGAAGTATTATTAAGTCCAAAGGGGCAGACTATCTATTTGAAAGATCTAAACTGTATCCGGAAAGCTATCTTATACTTGTAGCCCTTTACTATCCTCAATTTATAGAAAGTAGTGACTATATCAAGCTTAGTAAACTATTTTGCCTTCGATAAGCTATATAGGGTCTCCAAGATCAGTAGGAGGGGGTAGCGATCTTACTTCATTATCATATTGAGAGCCCTATAGTCACAATAGAGCTGGAGTCTGCTGTCAGGCTTCTTTACAAATAGTACAGGTGCTATAGCTGCTGAGCTGCTAGCACAGATAAATCCTCAGTCAACTAAATCTATAATCATCTTCTAGAGGACTAAGAGTTCCTTGTAGGATATATTATAGAGGGGTCCCTATAGGAGGGGTACTTTGTTATTATTACTATCTTATACCAGGTTCACTTTATGATCGTTACTAGGACAGTGCAGGGGTAACTTCTTAGCCTCCTCCTTCGAGAATAGCTTCAGGAATTCTTTTAAAAATTCTTGTAGGATGATAGTAGCAGGGTCCCTGCTTGGCTTCTACTGCAGAGCTTTATCGATATCTGCCAAGCTAATAGCTTATACCCAGCTTACAGTATTAGTATAACCTCCCCTCAGCCTCCTTAGCCTCTTAATTTCTATACTGAATACTGATCTGGTGATAAGGCAGGTGGTTCGGATCTCTCAGATCTGGGATGACTCTTCCTGGCCACTAAATCACAGCTTGACCCCCCTATACTGGTAGAGGAGTCGCTGCTCCTTCACTAGATATATCATATCGTTCTACTTATACTACAGCTTCCCTAAGAAAAGATCCTCTCTAAGGCCTGATACCATATAGATATAGATATCTTCGAGGAAGCTGCTTATATTACTCAAGAACTTAGTGATATTGATAGCCTCTGCTATCTCATTATCTTCTATATAGCTATAGAGGAGCTGCTTCTTCCGGTCGACTAATAGTAGCTTGAGCTTCTTAAAGAGGGATTTGCTGATCGCTATATAGCAATTGCAGCCAGTATCAATAAGTATATTTATAAGTCTATTGTTGACTCTAATCTGTACTAGTACTAGGTCACTGCTTATTTGTAGCTTGAATACTTCCTATCCTTCTAAGTCTACTTATTCCAGCCTCGATATCCGATTTTATATCGAGGCTACTCTTTTTCCGATAATAAATCATCTTCCTTGCTCCCTCCTTATAATTTCTCTTTCTCATCCTTACTGTATTCATATCCCCTTTATATACAGGCAGTACAGGGGATATAAGGCTAGCAGTAGTATACTGTGAGATACCCTACCTCCTGGCAGTTATAGTATCGCCAGATCTCAGACTTCAGTCAGCACTTAATATCGGCATTATCGCAGCTCCTTCTCTCACCTAGCTTATTCATTCCTGATATAGATATATTATCTTTATTATCTCAGGCTTATAGATATCTCTCAGATTATTCAGTACAATAATACTGATTCTTTATAAGGCCTTCAAGCCTACTAGAGACTTCCTGGGCCCTGAGGCTCCAAGCCTTATATTCGAGGGATATCTGTACTGAGATAAGCTGATATCGTAGCTGTATATTCAGTATACCCTTGAGGAATATAATCTTTATACTATCAGCCTAAGTACCGCCTTCTGCCTGGGTAAGGGTCTGCTTGAACTGGGGGAGAAAGTATATAAATGATTGATCTTCTCTTTATTATAGTGTCCTCAGTACAGCTACAGTATAGATAGCGATATTAGGGTTGTGGTATACCAAATCAAGATACTCTATAAACTTTGTGGGATTATAGTCTCTATCGTAGCTGCTAGCTTTATAGAAGGTCTCGGTGACTTTCCTGGGTATAGTATCTAAGTAGCTGCCTATCAGGTACTATTGCTTATATACTATAGGGTAGAGGTATATATCGAGGGATAGTTTATTGTATATCTGCTGCTACTAAGTCGGGTATTCATTATGTTTTCCGGAGAACTTTAGTGGGCTTGGGAGAGGTCTTGTTTGTAGCGGGATCGACACTGGGTCCGGTGCCGGGGCTGGCGGGGGTGTAGCGATAGCTTCTACGAGGGGGATGGGCGGGAGCGGGGTGCTCGCCGCTTGAAGGAGGCGATGCAGCTCAGCGATCTGGACCTGTAGGGGCTATATAGAGGTATTAATCCCTTCCTGGATCTGGGATTGTACCTATGCCTCTTGTACCCGGGTAGGCCCGTTTTCGTCTATAGCTCGCTGCTATATCGATGCTTCTTAGTTGATAGATCTTGAGATATGTTATAGCTCAGCCAAGAGTTTGTTTAACAGTTGGGGCTGAAAGTGTATATTATCTCAAGATAGGGGGAAAGAAGAAAGAGGAAGGCGCTGCCTAGCTGCTAGGGAGCGGCTAGGTATAGGTTAGCATGGGGCCCGTGCGCTCATGCTTTGAGTGGATACCTGTTTCAGTTAGGCATCTGGCAGATGGCACCAGATGCCGTGTACTGATAACATTCAACAGGTTTTTTTGCCTGTAACAAACTTTATCCGAACTCTCCCTATAATCTTACTGTAAGGTCTAATTGACTTTGAGCTTATCTAACTCTTTAGAAACCCTATACTTCTACTTCTCCCAGGCTGTATTCCCTAGAGATACTCATATCTCCCTCGCTAGCTTCACCTTCTTCTGTAGCCTCTCTAAGACTCCTGACACTCTTCTATCTTTTCCTCTTTAAGTTTAATTTTATAATAAGACTTAATAATTTAAGTAATTATAAGAATCAGGATCAGAAAGAATAGAAATAGAGATATATCTATAGAAAGATATTATAAGGATATTATTATAATTAGAATAACTATTATAAATATATTTAATATAGTAAATAGAATTATCAGATATCTGATATTTCAGCTTCTTATAATAATAAGAAGTATAAGATATATCAGAATCAGTATCTTATATAGCTATATAATTAATAAAACTAAGTTATTAGAGATATTTATAAGAATTCTAACCCTGGCAGTTAGATATAATTTTATTTATTATAAAGGAAAGAGAGGAGAAAAGAGGAAATCTATAAGATCAAGTAAAAAGAGAAATAATTATTTTATAGGCCTTTAAGGATAAAGGATAGAAAGAAGGGGAATTATATTATAAAATAAATATTCCTTGATACTTATAGTTATATATAAGATAATAATAATAGATAGAATTACAGATATATATATAAAGGAGAATTAATCAGAGATAGATTACTAGATTAGGATAATCTATAATCTAGAAGAGATTATTAGATTATAATGATCCTATAATCTGATATCAAAAAAGGATTATATCAGACTACAATCTTAAAGAAGACTATTACTATATAAGCTATATTCTTTACTATATAGCTAGTTATCTTTTCTTTCCTAAGATAATAGTCAATCTATAATCATTCTATAGACAGATACTCAGTTTACTTTGACAACAAGTCCCTTCCCCGAAGGTACTTATATGATATAACTACAACTTATATGATACTGTAATGTTCAGAACTCACTTCTTAACTGGAACCCCAGCCTTACAGACCTTTGTGAGCCCATTACGATTCAGATCGTAACAGTCTCATACACCAGTGAGGACCGAAGATTCATCAACCTGCTCCCGAGAGATATGAAAATCTAGACAACATGGACCCCGACCAAGGCCGCCCCCTTGACCGTTAGGCGAGAAGACGCATGGGCGTGGCCGATCAGCCAGGTAGCGAATTGCGCAATGAACGTGGGCTCCTCGTACGGGTTTATCAATACGGACAGGGCACTCACGGTCCTGGAAGTAACCGAGGTAGAGATTGGGCCGGGGTTCGCGCTCTCTCGCGGCAGGCGAGCTCCCATCCATCAACGGGTGTCGTCGGACGATTCTGTGATATCGGAAGGGGTGGCGGCGAAGACGGTTACTTCCGAGTCATCCTACCGTCCGAGCGGAGAGCCCGACGTCTTCCACTCGCGATACTAGGTCATCCCCTGGGGCGCGTCGGGGTCGGCATCGGCTAACTGTCCGTCTCGACTTATTCTTGTTGTGTCTGCTGTCAGGGTACGGTCCGAGCGCCCTACAGCAGTGGCCAGAGTTGGAGCTGATGATCCTCCCCGCTAACTTGGATGATGATGATGGAGAAGGACCCGAGACGGAAGGGTGCTACTGCAAGGGCGAAAATTTACCATTGGACGATGGATTCCAGTGGCGTTTCTGTGCCAATGGTTGTGGTGCTTTGGACCTGTCACTACCCGCGCGGCTAAGCATCACAACAACCTCTTCCGGCATATCCCTTCCTGCAATTCTGGCCAAATCAATTGGCAGAAAGGCTTCCCCGTCATGGCGAGATGCATCGGAGTCCATCCGTTTGTGTCCGGGAAACTCAGGACATCGGCTTGGACTGCATATCTCAGCTCCTGCTAGTGCCGCTTCGATTGACTCACCCCTGGATGGATTGTGATATGATTGACTCCACTAGCACTTGAGAGGTTCGGACTGGGGATCTTTGATGTGGAGCGGAAGCTATCCGCTATCGCCCCTTGGTGCCCTGTACACACTGCTCTGTAGGCCGCTGGATAGCTTTGTCTAATATCGTGAATGCCGCCTTCTGATGACTTGCCATCCGCTTTGCCATGGCCGTGATGAAGACATGTCAAGGGAGGTGGTTACCTGGGAATTGAGGCAAGCCTCTGCGTCCACGTGACACAGGCATTCACAGGGTTGTGGCTTGGTGTTGTGACTGGGCAGGGCTTTGTAAATGTCAAGAAGGGAGCATACCAGAGGCAGGCCCAATTGGGATCCTTCATATTTTCCGTCATCCAGAATCACCCCTCGCTGCTCGTGTCGCCGAAAATGTGGCAGAATCCGCACGATTTTGCGGCACCAGCAGCAACTTCTAGCTTAATCGAGTAGTTAATCTATCGTCATTCTATAGATGTCTATATAATTTACTTTGATAACAAGTCTCTTCTACAAAGATACTTGTATAATATAAATAGTATTTAGAACTCACTTCTTAATTGGAACCCCGGTCTTATAAGCTCTTATAACCCTATTATGATTCAGATTGTAGTAGTTATATCATTCTACTTCTTTACTTGTCGTAGAACTGCTGTCCCTAGACTCCAGCCCTCTCATGATGTCAGGTATCCTATTGCCTCGTTTAAGATACCTCACAATATCACTACTAGTAATAATAGTTATATAGTCTGATATTCCTCTGTCTCTACTAAGCTATTTATCTTACTTAGCAGCTCTTAGGCAGAAATGTCCTCCTTAGATATCCCAAGTACAGGGCACCTCCTCAAAAGTTTCAGTTGTACAACTAGCACCCTCAAACTCGACAAGATCTGCACATGTCTTGATGTCAATGGAAGCTATGCGCATGCATCGCTTGCTCTGTCCATCAAACAGGAAGTGCGCCCTTTCATTCCCCCAGTCGACACAGAGTTCAAGAACCCCCGGGATAGTAGTACTCGGACACCCATCAGCATTGATATCATAACTACCGCTTCCCGTGACAAAGGTGCCGCTATGATTGCAAGCACCTGATGAGAGGCAGACACTGTCGACAATCAAAGTGTCTGCAGTAGCAGCAGTCACAAGGGCGAGGATGGGGATGATGGACGGGATATGGAGTTGCATCATCTAAGTGAAATATACTTAGCGATTAGTACAATCATAGGACAAAGTTGGGGAATGCAGTGACTGGACTTACAACTAATCCTGGAGATCTTTAGTCTGTTTAAATATATAAGCTAAGAAGATGGGGACTTTTGGTTTGGCGAGCTGTAACTGATTATAATCGGAGTAAGTGATGGTAGGAAGGAGGAATGTGCTGGCAAAACAAGTCGACACTTCAAGGGTTTATATAGACATTCACAGACAGGCGGAAATCGTACAAACCGCCATCACCTGCCAACATAGATATATTCTTCATTCGGTCCCGTCGCCGGAATGCCAATAAATCTCCCGTGCCGTCTCTCCTTGATTATAATATCCCGTCGAGCGGGGTAACATTCTAACTGCAAAGGTTCAATCTTGTGCTCATCGAATATCTATCCTTACCTTCCGCTTGATTTCCAGCAACAGCAGCACGCGTAATTACATTTTAAGTCCCCTAATTAATGTAGTGCCGAGAACCAGAAGCTATGAAGAAACACTAGCAATCGTCTAATAGCCGAAATCCTTCTCGATGTTGTCTTTGCTACTGCCTGAATCCTACCTCCAATTCTTTTAAAGCGGCACAGCAGTTCTCTCAATTGGAGGCGCGCGGCACATCTTCTGCAGCTGCATGAATCCTTCGCCAGATCCTTCCAGTGGCACGGAAGTGTTGTCTCTTGAAGATACGGTAGTGCCAATCCAATGTATCTTTGGGAATCTTCCACAAACTTTGTTATACAAAGACATCATGCTGGATTACCAGAACACTTTTTGTATTACTCTCGATTACTATTTCAAGGGAATATAGGCCCCAGACTCCCCAGACAAGGATCTGAGATGTCCAAACAGTACACACTGCATATCATATTACTCCAGGGACCTCGGACTCTCATATATATGGATTCCTATTCACTGTTTTTGTGATGTGATGTCGAACTCATTACTACAGTAGATAAAAAAGCAGCAACAGGAAATTTTCTAGTACCATGTAATGATATAAGCCAACATAAAGAGCATGTCGGAATTCCATAGCTGTCATAGACTAATATAAGGCTCGAGGTGGATATTGTATTTCTAGATGCAAATTTGATTGGGGTGACTTACTTACTGCATGCCCGTGCTCTGAGTTTTGATGTTCACTACTGTATACTTCATCCTGAGGAGGGCCCTTTTATCAGGGGGTAGTACTTTTATATAGTAGGTCGTAATAAGATCGTATGTTTTCTGCAGCTGTAAGGCGCATCAAGACTCCTCATATTCTATAGCATACTTGTTGACTTTATAAACACAGATTCCGAAGTATATTGACCCAGGAGGAGCCTATTTCAAAATACTATAGAGTGTAAGCTTATCCATATAATTTCGTCGTTCTAGTTATTGTTGTTAGGTTGATATTCTATAACATAATCGCGACGCCACTTACCTTCCCAACCAACGTTATAAAGCCGAGCCCAGTGTCGACGTCGATGCTGGTCTCTCTGCCCAGGTTGATATATATATAATATAGGATTACTATGCTTGCATATGACGGCAAGGAGGCGTTTAATATCGCGTGTTTGCGGGGCTGAGATATATATATATGCAGAGTATATATGCAGAGTATCCTCTGTTAGCTGCGGCTTGAATATATCTACTCAATGTGCGATTCTATGAAGCGATTAGCTCCTTCTTCGAAGCCTCGGCATGTGCTTCCGGCAGTCATGAATGTCCAGTATGTCCCTTGCCTTCTAGAAGATTTTCACTGGTACCGGCATAATAGTTATTTGAGCATATCTGGCAATCATAGCAAAATAAGCTTCATTATTGAGTAGCTCTTCATAGAGACAATAAGCTGGAACCTTCTTATAGCGGCTTTATAGGGGTTAAGGTTTGATAACGATTTCATATCATATATGATAGGGTTCTATACTCTACTCTATGTCAAAGAAACGAATGAAATTCTCCTAATACCCGATATAGAAACCCCCTAAAACCTCTGCCTTCCTGCGCAACTTCCGGGTTCCAGCCTGTAGTTGCTCCGATCCAGCCGGATTTATTGGGCCTCAACAACCTTGCCTGTTCCATACTCGATGTTTTGGACCGCCATCCCCTCGAGCTCCTCGGTGGCGGCGCTATCTCCGCTAGGGCACTTTACTTGGTCCCCGCTAACCTCACACTTCTCGTTCTTTCCGATCGTGCACGTCGAGGTCCCAATATTATAGAACTCCACATCATCGGGGCACTCCAGTCCCCACTGTGGGCTCTTGGCCATAATAGGAAGTTTCCCATTGGTCTCGCTCAGTAGGGCCTTGCATGACTCGTCATCGATAGACAGCTGCTCCGTTTCGACCTCGATGCCATTGCCCTGCTGAGGGTCATCCTTAGCGGACTTGCCCGTCTTGAGGTAGTTCCAAGCATCGTAGGAAATGTCGTAGGCGCCTGCAGAGCTGTCGATATGGAGGACGGTGACCTCGCGGCCGTTCTCCTTGTCCTTGATGCGCAAGCAGGGCTTCTGGCAGGATGGGAAGCTAGGGAAGTAGGCGACGCGGTTGGTGTTGATGAAGCAGCCGAGGACTCCCACGGAAGAGGAGAACTGCTCGTGGGGTGTTACTGAAATAGACTCGGCCGAGGCGAGGCTAAGGGCAACTGTAAGGAGAGAGAGAGAAAGCTGCATTTTGCAATATATATATATATATGATAGAGAATGATGTAGTAAATATAGTGGGTTAAATGGTAAGTATGTTTATCTTGGGTCTTGGGAAGATCTTTAATATCCTTTATAGATAGCTTTCATGAGAGGTATTGGAAAGCGACATGAAGCACCCATTTTATACCCTAGAGCCGGTGCCATTTCAGATTCCAAAACACCCTTAGATACTCCAGTTTCTACTCTCCCCATTACAACACGGTATCCGTTCGGGGCAAAAACAATAAGACGGCAAGCCTTCAGCTCCTATACAACCCAAGGGCCTAACATGAAACAGAAGTCAGCCGCCACATGTTCAGGGGTTCCTAATGCTCGGATTGCCGGGTATGCGGCTGACAGTCCCTGAACGTTGACGCCCTCCCACGGTCCCGCCAGGAAGTGGTCAGCGTGCCTGACTAACACCACTCGGCGAGCCCAATTCTCCACTCTACCTAGACGGATGACGCCGACACCTCCCACCCCCTGAGCGAGTTTTCCCCGACTGCCCAGCACCTGCGATTACGCGGCGGTTTGCCTCCCGCTCTGTTTTAGCGCCTTCCCCGATGACGAGTAATATTCCTCAAATATCTTACCCTCAAATATCTTACTAAATGGCAATTAAGTTTGCAAGTGCCACGCGGCGGCGGGCCTGTGGAGAATCATCTTGCCTATTCCGCGCGGCACTAATCCGAACAGAGCTAAGTCAATATAGAGGTTTACCTGCTTCCAAGAATTTCTCACTAATTACTCCCTTTTGGCTATGCGTAGGTTCCACTTCCTGATCTGCATTGGTTTACTCAGAACTGTCAGAGGATTTGTTTCGACGTTGATATACTGACCTTATGTAAGGATCCGAGTTCCGTTTTCTTCCGTTTCTGTCCAGAGTTTTACCACTAGCATCTCAGAGTTCATGGAGGGTGCCTATATCGGGCCGGGACCTCACTGCTAAATTTTCACTGCCGTCGCCATGAGCAATATCCTCTTCTCCTCATTGGCTCACATGGAAACACGACGTGAAACATTTGACCCGAGGTATAATGACTAAGATGATGGCAGCAACATATGGTGCCTGAGAAAAGAGACCTCAATAGATTGCCTCCTACAGACAGCGTGCTGATATTGCTGCTCGCGAGTAGACTATCGTAGCATTCACTATAGAATACTGGCCAGGCTGTATGTTTATTCGACTTAAATCGCCGAAGTGTCAATATATCAGTGATTATAATTTAGAGGGATCAAGATCCAAGTCCTAATCGAGGGAGCTTGACATAAGACGGGGTGCCGACGAGCTCGGCGATTGACAAAAGCTCGTCTCTAGCGAGGCAGCTAGCAAATATCTATTCGCTGATAGAATCCTTGTGAAAAGCAACGTGTTTTTTTAGACATCGCATGAGGGTGGGAAGATGGAGAGCGGATAGTAGCTGGGTCGAGGGCTTTTTTAGGACTGATAGATAAATCCTTATGTTGCCTATATTGGGAGATTTGACACTCTATTTAAACCATTCTGGACTTTTCTTGGGAACGCGAGGGGGTAGTCAAAGCAAGCTTAATGTCGGAATGCGAAAGGACGCCTATTATAGTGTCCCGCCGCAAGCGCCCATCTCTGGTGGCCGTGAAGCGCCACAGACGGAGGCACACCCAACGACGAGCATAGGTTGGCCTAACAGTGTTTCTATAGGTGGAGGTCGCATCGTACAATCCAGGTAAAATCTGACAAAAAAAACCGTATATGATTAGAATAATCTTGATTATATTAAGCGGGCCTGGCACCGTAATCAAGGGGTCAAAGATATAGGACGTCAGTAATACTATCAGTGTAAGTAATGAACCCCGGCCACGAACATAGCCGCAAAAAGAATAGAGCCACTCAGACTAATTCCCCTCACTGCAGCATCCTTCTCATCCCCATCTTTCTCATCCCCACCCTTCCTATTACTCAACTGCGCGCATGACGCTGCGTCCCCTCCACCTGTCAGATTCGACATCACACAGCCCTCTAGACTATCGTCCAACTTAAATAGGCTACATGTATCCGGCTCGTCGTCAGATGGATATTCCGCCCTTATAGGGCACCCCCAGTCCGTCGCGCGCCCGGCGTGCACGCGGGACTGGAAAACCGGACACCCATCCGTCAAACTGAGTGGCGCTCCGCTCCCGTCTCCAACAATCGTGAAGTTCACGTTCCCAGTGGCCGCAATTCCCTCATTGATAGTAAGGATAACGTCTGTGTCTATGCAGGACGTGGAATCCCACTCCCACTCCAGTCGATACTTCCCCGGCTCCAAATTAACGACGGTGTCATCTGTGTCCGATATAACCCATACGTCACCGACCCCGGGTGGGGGTTTCTCGCTCCCACTCTGATAGGCGGTTCCCGTCGCCGGGATGCTTATCGTGCCGTTGGGGCCCCAGATGCGCCATGAGAGCGTCCAACCCCAGTCAAAGGCGGCTTCGGCGTTGTTGACGGCAAGGACGACGGGGAAGTTCGTTATGTCGCTGTTGTAGGTTTTATTTTTAGGGAACACGAGGCCGAGTGTGACGGTTGCGGGGTAGTTGAGGGCGCGAACCGCTGGAAACAGCGATAGAGCGCTTGCGAGGAGGAGTGAGTGGAGACGCATGATGCGGTGGTGGAGGAGTTGGAACACAGTTGGGACGGGGTGGGGCGGTATGGCGTACTTCAAGATGGGGAGGATCTCGGGGTGTTTTTAGGCCGGTTGCTTACTGCTTTGGTGGCGTGCGCTAACAGCTCAGCTCGTGGTGAGAGGCCTGGATCAGGGGTTTGGAGGTCAATTGCTGGCGCCGATCCTTTTGATGGGGGTTGCCTTGCGAGAGTCTTCAATGGTTGTGGCTACGATGGGGTGTCCAATGTGGAAATTGCCACATGCAAGGAATAAATGAACCTTACCGAAATCTTGAACTGCTCGTCCTCGCCCCAGCGTTGAGGTCACACCAATGTGTGTACGGACTACTCAGTAGGCTGCCTGTCAGATGATCACACCATGGGGTCCCAACCTATATGTAGTGAGGATATGCGCGAAGTTAAGGTACTGCCCTGGGGAACCTCGTCGCGCTAGCCCCAGGACATGGACGTCAAAAATCGTACCTAACTATAGCACAGTTGTCTTTCCCTTCACCAAGGGAGGCGGCTTTTGTACGCTAAACTGCGAAGGGGGACTTGGCGTAGGGAACCTTCTTGATTTTATTACATGTCATGTCGGGAGCGACCCCACAATTTGGGAGTGCGATTTGATAACGGAGTGCAATCGTGCGAGGTCATTGGATGAGACTAGGAGAAGGATGGATGTAGAGGCTATTTGACATGACTTCTACAAGTGGGGATGGCTACTCTCAAGAGCGGTCAACCACTGAGGGATTGTACTTTTTGCGGGAGCCAACAAACTGTAGCTACCATTCCCAGACCGTATTGGAATGTTCTTTGACCTTGTTATTGACGGCAAGAAGGGGAGACTGCTGTGTGTCTCCGTGTTTGTCACAGGTAGGAGACTCAACAGACCCTCCTCGACCCGGCTTGGGAGACGGTCAGGGTGAGTTTTTTTTTTCTTTTGGCGATGCAATTGAATCGGGGCTCTTTGCGGGTGGGGCTGGTGCGCTATCGGAGACTCACGGTTGATGAATTTAACTTGCCTGTCCGAATCCATGTAATTCATCTACTATGTATCTATTGAAGTAGGGACTCCAACCAAGGACAGATAACTAGCTTCTTAAGAGGACGTATATTGTATTAGCGTGCGAGGACAATAGCTCTATGCCTGAGGATATGGATATTGCCGAGATCCAGGGTATGAAAGTCTCTCCAGGTCCTCGTTACATCTTCATTGGTCACGCTTCCGACCTGCGCGAGTAGGTGTGATCGTTCAAACTGAGTTCGCCACACTCACCGGTGTTGTCATTATGCACTAGCGAGTTGGGAAGGCTAAACCACTGTAAGATTTTGGCCCCCAACTGTGGCGCAAGCTTGGCCGATTGAGAGACCCCACGTACGAATGGTCATTCTCGCGACCACTGGTTGGGCAGCTTCAGCTTCGCCAGCCTAGCTCTTCTCTTTCCGAGCCTTACCCCGCTCTACGTCCTCCTTCCCGGACAGAGGTTAGCCAACTCATATACCACTTGTTTGCCCTTGATCTCCTGATCGCTTTCTAAGGACGGTATTACCACCTATTTCCCATTCCCGCCATGTCGACCTCAAATCCATTCAGGAATTTGCCTGAGCTCGTCCGGGACTCAATGCTGGAGACGAGGATTGAGCAGGACGGGCCCCATATACGCACAATTCATACCCGACCAACGGCTCACCGTTCGGCGCGGAGGGAGGAGTGTTGGATACACGAGAAGCACCTCGGGCAGGGAGGGTTTGGGGCCGTGAGTCTGCAGCGCCGGGAGGCCGGAGATTCGACCAAACCGGATCTCCGTGCCGTGAAGACGATGGCAATTCCGAAGGGTGACATCGAGGCCGCGCTGCCGATGTATCAGCGTGAACTAGAGGCGCTAGTGAAGTTCTCTCGGGATAAGGTCTTCCTTCCTTGATGACCAATACGTGCTCTTGCCTTCGATCTAGGCTGACGGTTGTTAGTACTCGAACTTTTTCGTCAGGTTCTACGGCTGGTATCCCACCCCAGGTTATGTTAACCTCGTCATGGACTACTATAGCCATGGGGACTTGCAGAGCTATCTCGAGTGTCCCACGAAATCGCCGAGCAGCCGTCTGCCTGAAGCTGAGGTTCGAGATATTGCCTTGCAGATTTCGGAAGCCTTGGCCCTTATGCACAAGGAGCAGTTCGCTCACCGGGATCTCAAGCCGGCGGTAAGCTCTTCGTTTAAAAACAGCTGCATTCATTAATACGGTCGGTGGCTGATATTCTCGGGAACGATAGAATATCCTCATCGTCCAGCACTCGCCGTACTGGTGGATCAAACTATGCGACCTCGGCCTGACGAAGAGGATCGGAGACACTGCCGGGTTCACAGCCGTCATGGGGACACCAAGTTTCATGCCACCCGAACTGGCGTTTGCGGAGGATCCCGCGGATGTGGACCCTTATCACGCTGACATCTGGTGCTTCGGCGAGACAATCTTTCGAGCTCTGACGGGTCGCGCGTCATTCACCAGAGCGGGCATTTTGCGGTACTACACCAACCAGATAGAATTTCCTGAAAAATGCTTAAGGGATCTCGCAATATCCGAAGACGGTATTAAATTCGTCCAATCGATCCTAGCTGCCTCGCCATCACAACGGCTCAGTGCAGACCAAGCGAAAGCACATCAGTGGGTAAACAATCCAAGCAATGCTTGTGGAGATGAAAGGGTAGAGACTGTGGAGGATGTCAACGAGTCAACTACTGGTTCCACTTTCCAATTCCGCACCTGGAATACGACAGCTTATGACAGCAGCGAAATCTATGATTTCTTGGCGGACATAGAGTATAGTAGTGGCAGCCAGCCATCCGATGGAAACAATGACAACGGCAGCCATGATGAGAAGGACGATGGTGTGAATCTCCTTTTAAGCCATGCAAAAGAATTTTACAATAATAAAGAATACAACGAGGCTACCGCGACGTTTCGAGTGGTAGTTAAATTGATGACGACTACGCTTGGATCGAAGCATGAAAGGACATTGCTTGCCATGGAGTATCTCGCCCGCAGTCTTAGCCGCGCCGGACGGAACATCGAAGCGGAAGAACTGTATCAGAGTTGCATAGAGGGCTTTAAGGAAACCTTGGGAGGAGACCATCCCAGCACGCTAGCTGTTATATACAGCTTCTGTGTTTTACTGTGCCACCAGCATAAATACGGCGAGGCCGAGGCCGAACTGCGGCACAATCTGGAGCTCGAGAAAAAGGTTTTCGGCCAGAGATACAGACCTGCATTTCACGGTGCACGACTTCTTGCCGAAATACTTCTGGCTCAGAGAAGGTACTCCGATGCTGAGAGTCACGCAAGGGAACTTTTGGCGATTGTGAGAAGCACCCAGGGCGAAGAGCATGTCGACACATTGAATCCTGCATCTTCACTCGCGAGCTCGCTTTACCACCAGGGAAAATTTGCCGAGGCGGAGATTGTATCCAGGGAGGCTTTATCTCTGGCAGAGAAGCAACTAGGCCAAGACCATGACACCACTCTCTGTATTAAGGAGACTTTGGCTACTATCCTGGAGCGTTCGGGTACTCAGAGGACCGAGCGAGAACTGAGTGGCGAGGTGAGACATAAGTTGGTGGGGGTAGGGAAGGGCTATGACGATATGTCACGGCAGACATCGAACACTTTTCTGTCCTCGCAGGAAGTTCCGAGTAACGAAGCAACTGCCGGACCTCATGTCACTGAGGACGAACGCAACATGATGGAATCATCGATAAAATTGAGCATCCCGAGCGAAAAGTTGCAAAGGCAAGCTACTAACCGAGCTCACGATCTTGAGTTCGCCACCGAGATCAGCACGGCACTTATCACGCAAGTCCGAAATCTCCAAGCTCTCCTCGCTGAAAAGGACAAGCAGCTGCAGGATGCCACGATTGACAGATCAAGACTGGAGACATACGCAGAGTCCCTGCAGCAGAGATTGAAAGTTCTCGACGAAGGCCACCGTTGACGTAGGGAACTAGTCGGCGCGGGCCCCATTTATCAGCAGAGGTTCTGGACCATGCTATGAAAGTACAGAGGATCATAACAGCCATGAAGCAGTGATGGGTTACTGTATAGTCTAGATAGAACTTGGGAGGCACGATAAGGGAAAATAATCGGCAGGGTGGTACGAAACGGTGCTTAGTGGTGAAATATCTTCTTGTAGAGTCATGCTCTTGCGTTCTCCTGAGGGTACTGGGATGGTTCAGATATCACTTATTCCCTCATGTTTCTAATGCATCATGTTATACAAACAAATCAGAGTGACGTCTTCTAACCCCATGCTGCTATATTCTGTTAGAAAGATCATGGGAATAGAACGCCTCTTGAACCATGATATATTTCCAACGGGGTCGGTGCGAAACGATCCTATTTATGGATTAACTCGGTATACTGGAGCGGAGACAATGTGTAGAGTGGACGTGCTGATAGCCGCCTCACTTGGGCTGGGATGTATGGAACAGGTAACTTATCAGCGTCAGGTCGGGTTGTATGTGGCACTTTGACGATATATTTGATGAGCCTGTTGACATAGAGATGAATATCCCCAGTCATGAGAGCAAGGCCGTCGTGGAGAATTGAATTACTGGCCAAGTTTAGGCCGGATGTTGAGTACCAAAGCGTTTCGGAGCTTGGATAATGGCGAAGGGGTTACGACAGCAGGGCGTAGGATGGTCAAACGGATGTACTCACTGTCATAGTAAGCAACATGTCGATAGCAGGTCTTCAGTGTATGTACGAGATGACCGGCGAGCTTCTTTACCCTCTCAAGTGAAGTATTGACCATCGGTAAGCTTTGAGTGGTGCCTTTAGGTTCACTCTGTTGAGAGCTTCCTAGTTGGAATGGGTATGCCCTTTCACATAGAGTCAAGAATGCCGCATTGTTTCTGCTCGAGCATGCATGTTTGTCATTTGTGCGGTTATTATGGGACTTGTGGACTAATCTGTAATTATTGCGGGGTGGGCGGTGGATAACGCTAGCGCTTCATCCTTCCTAATACTGACAGGTCCCAATTGCGAGAGCTTCGGCAAAGAAATGCGCTAAGCGCTTCAACCACAAGCGGATTAATCGCATCATCAAAGCGCATCGTGGAGGTCCACACTCAAAAATGGTATAAGGAGGGTTCCCCTAGGGCTGTGATCGCACCCACTGCCCCTGTTCTCTATCACCATCATCTGTACGTCCATAACTCTCTAATTTTTCCCCGCCCTCGACACTTTGTCCTCGATACTTGGCCACCCATCGCGCACCCAGCAGCAAAAAAATGACGTCAGTACTCATCGACACCGCGGCCACTGAGCCTACAGCTCCGACTACCCCCTCCCCCTTTTCCCTCTCAGACCGAACTATCGCTATCACAGGCGGCGGCCGCGGCCTCGGCTTAACACTCGCCCACGCCTCCGTCGAAGCCGGCGCCCACGTCGCCTGCCTCGATATCCTCCCTGCTCCCTCCCCTGCCGAATGGGCCACCCTCATCTCCGCTACAAAGCTCGCCGGCGTAACGGCCACATACCACCGCTGCGACGTTACCTCCGAGGCAGAAGTCGATTCTATCCTGCGATTCATCTCTGACGCTGGCGCCGCGAGAGGCGCAGAGCTTCGGGGCGTTATCGCCTGTGCGGGGATCCAGCAAAAGATACCTGCGGTGGATTACCCCGCCACAGAATTCGAGCGGATGCTGAAGGTTAACACCACAGGAGTGTTCGTCACGGCGAAGTATGCAGCCAGGATGATGATGGAGAGGGGCGTGAGCGGGAGTATCGTGCTCATTGCCAGCATGAGCGGGCAGGTTGCGAATAGGGGGCTGACGTGCACGGCATATAATACGAGTAAGGCGGCTGTGCAGCAGATGTGTAGGTCGTTGGCACAGGAGTGGGGGCAGGATGGGATTAGGGTGAATACATTGTCGCCGGGGGTAAGTAACTGGGAGGCCCCAGTTAAAGAGTTCCCATGAAATAATTTGTTGACATTTCTGGGTGATGGCAGTATATACGGACAGCTATGACGGATGAGTTGCTGGCGACCGACCCGACACTTGAGACGACGTGGATGGCGGGTGCGCTATTGGGGAGATTGGGTGTTCCGGATGACTTTAAGGCGCCCGCCGTGTTTTTATTAGCGGAGGGGAGTAGATTCATGACAGGGGCTGATTTGAGGGTTGATGGTGGACATTGTGCCTCCGCGTGAATTTGGATAGATATAGAGAGATAAATACCAATAGGTCTATGTACAGTCCCGTGAATAAATACCAAAATTTCATAAACTTGTAGTATAATGCCACTATGAATCTCATGGTAGAATCGTGTTAAACTGTGATCAAGAATGTAATCCAGCTGAGATAGCCCCCCTGTGTGTATAGAGGCCTATATTATTCGCCTCAACCCCCTCTTTTCCCGGGTCAATACGGGCCTACCACCTCTCATGAACCGCCTATTCCTCCGGGTCGACCTCGCACAAAACCTCAATGTTGTTACCAACGGGGTCAATGACGAACGCAGCATAGTAGTTCGAGTGGTAGTCAGCCCGAACACCTGGAGGACCGTTATCCTTTGCGCCAGTAACCTCAGCGTCGGCGAGGGCTGCCTTGTAGAAGGCATCGACACTCGCCCGATCTTACATTCCTAGTTAGCCACCACGTTCTAGCACTTGGTGACCGATCCGGGGAACTTACTGTCCACGGCGAAAGCGGTGTGAGACCCAGGCGCCGCAGGTCCTTCCTTGACAGTAATATACCAGTCCGCATCGTTCTCCTTGTCCCCTAGCCCGACGGAAACACCTTCAGTATCATAGACCTTCTTGTAACCCAGAGGCGCAAGCGCCTTGAGGTACCAGGCAGTGACGTCAGCCAGAGCGGCCTTGGTGACGATGATTCCAGTGTGTGAAATAGTCATTGCGTTGGTGTAAGAGATCCGATAATCAAAAGTTTCGGTAGTTTGGAAAGTAGGCCTGTTTTATTTTGGGAGTAAATGAATTGAAGTGGATAAGAGGCATTCTTCTTCTGGGTGGAAATATGACCATTTAAATAGTCGCGAGAGGATAGTAAGAGTGAGAGATCCGGGGTCCCAGTCGGGGGAGAGAGGTCATGATTGAGTGATAGGAGACTCAAAGGGCGTGGAATTGACAAGCTGAAGTTAGGGTTTGAGGATCACCGGGAAGAAACGGGAAGGAAGGGCGCGCAATTGACAACACAAGCGAGGGTTCAAGGGGTTGTCGTGGTCGGTCTTGCGGCGGGCAGAAGGGGAGTGATTTGCTGCACGCCTATCCATGCATCTTATATGAGAACATGTGCAATCTTGAACATTTCGGCAGGATATCTTCATCGGTATTCCCAATTTAGCTAGTATAAATTCTGCCGATTTATAGAAAGCAGCAGTAGTAAACACCTACACCATCAACAGTTCTTCTATAGATTAACTTCCTACTTGGCATGTGGACTTTACAAAGCACACTCGTAGCTCTCTGCAACGGTAGGATCCTCGCCTTCGTGAAGTACCGCCATGCGAGGATACGCGCATATCTTCCGAGTGAATTGTGTCTTAGCGTTCGGTGTTGTCGCGGCCTCCAGTGCATCAGGTCGCTTCCCGCTCTCAACCCAGGTAACTAGGTCTCGGAATGGATTCTTGGGAACAGCACCAGGGGCGATGGAGGCGAACCCGGCGCCGCAGTGGTCTACACCGGGGGCGAGGAACAGGCGGAAAGTATCTTCAATATAGCCCGTGACGTGCTGGACCTCCCTGTAATACTGTTCGCTGTCCTGGGGATAGATGAGCTGGTCCGAGAGGCCGTGCCAGACAAGCAGTTTGCCTCCCGCCTTCTTAAACCCACTCAAATCAGGGTTTGCAGAGCCGATGATGGAATCAAAGCGCTTCTTTGACTTGCGGAAAAGCGATATGAATTTTTCCGTGTTGATATTCGCAGCGTTGAAGTCAGGGTCTTCCAGGATGAAGTATCGGGCCCAAGTATCAGGTACGAAGAATGGGCTACCAGCGGCGGTTCCGTTGACGTCCTGTGAGGCGGAAAGGTCGGCTAGACTGGCGCCGATAGGCATGCCATGCCAGAGCTGTTTTCCGTCCGATGTAGTCGGGCCTTCCCACATCTTGCGGACGATAGAGGCTGCTTGTTCTGTGATCTCAACATGCTCACCACCGTCGCAGATGACGCTGGTGCCAATAACCGTCGAAAGGTCGAACTTGCATTTGGCTGGCTCCGCAACCACTCCATCCTCTACACCGTCTTCTGCATCACAGGCTGAAATAGCTGCGTTGACAATATTGTCAAGGACACAGCGCGACGGATAATATCCCGCCTCGTACATTACCACCTGAGGCCAGAGCTCCGCCATCACGTACTCGGGCCAGTATATAGCCGGTGCGCTAGCCAGGATCCCATCAAAGTCTCTGGGATATTTCTGGGCCTCAACTAATCCCTGTCTCCCCCCTGTAGAGCACCCATCCCAGAAGGAGTACTTTGCGGGACATCCGTAAAAGGCCTTTATCAAAGCTTTGCCCACGACCGCGAGATCGTGCACCGACCTCGATGCGAAGTTCTCCAACAGTTCGGTGCTGACTTTACCGTCTGGTCCCAGCGCCCAGAGCTCAGGGCTCACGGCGTTTCCCCCGGGCAGACCCGCGTCCGTGAAGGCGGCGACGTATCCTTCCGAGGCGGGGATGGCCAGCCCTGCAGACCCAGGTCCGGCAAGCCAGCCACTGCCACCGAGCGCGACGAATCGTTCGTTCCAGGTATCAAGGGGAAGCCACGCCTGTACGAGGACTGTGTCGAAGGCACCGGGGTGTGTAAGCGTGACGTTAACCTCACAGATGTTCAGGGCCTCCACATCGATTGGAAGCGTCGGAGGCTGTTGCAAGACAGTGAGGTTATGTTTCTCTTCGCCTGTGATAGAGATGACCTTTGCACCCGGAATGTGTGGTTTTGGTAGTTTTGCGCAGGGTGTTGGCGTTCGGGCGAGCACGAGAGCGTGAGCGAGCCCGAGGAGCGGGAAGAGATGTAAAAGGATTTTGAGGCCCATCGTTCAAAAGAGGAAACTTGGAAAGTTTAGGCACTTCTGATGGTGTAATGGGTTGTTAATGGTGAATAATTAGGGGAAAATGCATTGTCCTCATCGAAGTTTATATATTGCCTCCTCAAGATCTAAAGGCTGTGTGTAGAGTTCGCCCGGATTTGCAACGTCAGGTCAGGCGTCTGTATATCCGGCCGCGGAGCTAGGTGCCCGCTGCGAACTCCGGGATAGAAGGCCCGGATTTGCAACACTAGATAATGTGTATGTCCGGGCCCGGAGATAAAATATGCGCAGCCCCCTTCCCGCGGTCATCTTACCAAAAGATCCCACCCTGTGGAAAATATTGTCATTCTTGTTGGCTCGGATATATATATTTTTAAAGTCTAGTCGTCAGGAGCTCTGGTTACGTCGAACGAATGAGCTGGCACTCCTACGTTTTGACAAATCATTCTTCCCAAGATGAGGCTAGCGAATTAATCATTCTTTGCCCTGAACTCAAGCCAGCGCGCTCTTCTGGTCTTAGAGCTGAAGTTGGTGATGACGTTAGATTTGCAGCCACGTCAGCAGGCATAAAAAACCAGATAGTAATATTAATTTTACCATCCAAACTGGGCGGTGGCCATCTTCATCGTCGTCTTCATCCGTGTCAACCTTGTTGTCACTGTCCTAGCCGCTTGCATCGTCGTTGCCTCTATCACCAATCGGCTTGAGGTGAATGGTCGGAGCGGCCCTGAGGATTGATCTGCTGACTTTGATGCCGAGGTGTAACGTCACAGGCGGCAGACTGGATGGAAGGAGGCTCGGCCGACAATATTCCGGTAGCATGTCCCCGCGGGGAAGTTTTCACCTTACAGGCACTCCGCAGGTCAGATTCTACGGCATCTCTGGCGTTGTCCTAGGTAGGACTAATACATATCACACTGTAGTAAGGTAAGACTTGAGTTGAGGAATGAAAGGAAGGAAGAATCTCACGTTATCGCCCTCTGAATCAGGGTGGCCAAACTCTAAGATCCTTAGCTCCGTCCGTATACCATCTATATTCTTCCTGCGTGGTCGACCAACACGCCAAGGGGCCATATAGCTCTCGAGCGAGCTCGGGTTCCGCAATCAAAATATATATAGCTGGAACTGTATTTAAATTAGTGGGTCTAAAGTGCTTTTAACCACATACAAAGGATAAAATATAGATGACGCGACGACATCTGAACCTAATTTCCAAGTCTGCTCAAAGGCATATAAGAGGGTTAACCGCGAGCCAACGTTCTCGTCGTCTCTCCAGATCCAGTGATAGGGTGAATACCGTCTGAACAGTCGTTCCCACACCATACACAGACCCACCATGCCATATCCCACCGCCCCAACGCCTTGTCGCACCCACAACACGCCAACTCTTCGCTCCACGAGTGCCTTGCAGCCTCTCTGTCCCTCATCTTAATGACCTCCCTCGTCATAAGGACCCCGTCCTGGCGACGGGCACACTGACCATGACAAATCCTACAGACGTCTTGCCAAGTGGCAGCCTGCGGGGCCGCGCCATTCATCCCCAGGACAGCTGACACAGAGGCGTACGACGAGTCATTGTCCGCTGTGACATGACAGGGGTTTCTATGGTTGGGAGCGCTATAGTTCGTCAAGCGAGCTCGCCCACAGCGGGGGTCCAGTAGCAGGATGAGCAGCGTGGCTGGCACTGGTCTAGGTGGCGTCTGGGCTTTGAGATGCTGATCTTTTTATCATGTATAACACACAACTAGTGCTAGAGTTAGCGGGCGTATGGCGATATTGGGAGACACCTATGCGGGAAGAGTGGGGAAGAATTTACGGGGCAAATTTGGGAACGGCAGACCGAACAAGTTGACTTTTCGGGGTGACAGGAGGATTCTCGCAGAGCGTTTAATTGACCAACGGCATCATTCCCCCTGCCGAAGAGTCTCCCTCTGAGGAGCCAGCAAGACCGGCTGGTGCTGACAAGATCCGCATGGTGGACATACCCAGCGATTATGCTAACAATCTCGTAAGGCAATACTTCGACCGGCCCGCGCTCCACAAGCAAGGCAGGCCGATCCCGGAGTCGAGTAACCTTCTTGCGCGGATGGTTGGGGTTGTTGTGGAACCTTTCTCGGCACAACTCTCGTATGCGATGGTGGACCCTTCGGAGGAGTCGAGACGTAAATATTGAGCCTCCAGCCGTCCACTCACCAACAAAAATAACAGGAATGAAAAGCGGTTTACCGATGACCATTTGGAGGTCCCATGCCATGAAAAATCCTGAGTCATCCCGGGGTCCATAATAGTCGGGGTATACACCGAGGTAGCCGATGAGCATGTTCATAGGTCCACATATATAGTATAATACCTTCGCCAGAAAGTGTCAGTAACATCCTAGAGCGGGGGGGGGGCACTAACACCACGACGACGGTAAAGATCCAAGCCAAGACCATGTCTTCACACGCATCGTTGGCCGTGCCGTAGTGGTCCGCGTCAACTAACTCCACAAATACATTTCGTCCGTCCGTCGCATTTCTCCGGTCCGCGGTACCACTGCATTCTTCCATTGCGGTGAGGAGATATATTGCTACCTGCGAGATGCCAACCGTGAGGTGTATAGCGTACGCGAGGTCGACCACTCCCGTGGCCCAGAGAAGGAAACCACGTAAATTAGGAGACGCGATAAACTGGAAGAAATTCCAATAAAACATGGACATTCCCTGAGAAAACTTAATATACTGATAGAACTAAAGGAGTGCCGGGGTGTGTGAAACTCACGACCTTGGCGTTAATCTGGACACCTCGCATGAACGTCTGGCCGTTTGAGAGGGTATCGAATAAATTGGAAGGCAAGTCTACAAGATTGTCATAATTACCCGAGGAGCCGAAGGCGGCCATGCCTATGAGGAGGTGGCAGGCCCAGCGGACGCCCCAAGACGGAGCCCCGGGACCCCACATTGCTGCTAGGTGGAAACAACTCCCCTCCGGCTTGACTGCAAGATAAACCAAACGATCATGTGCGACTGTCAGTGGCGCTAGATGAGGGCAGGAAGAGATGAAGCGGCATCAACAGGTGACACTGTATGAGGCGGATGTTTCGGAGAACGAAAGACCACGCTCTAAGACAGGCAGCGAAACACTGTGGTAAATGACCGTGATCGGGATCGTGGTGGTTAGAAGTCTCTCGAAGCTCCCCTTGGTGACCTCTTATAATCAAGCGGAATCAAACAGAATGATGCAGGTCTATCTTCATCCCGAGCGAAGAGTTGCACTTTGCCTTTTTGCCAAATGAGATACGGGGGGCTCACTTGACTTAGGAGATTGGGGAGCTCCAGTATACGTAGTAGTAGTATATTGTTGCAAGAAAAAACGTCTCGAGTGTGGGCACAGCGCAGCCTTGGTGATCATGAACAACGCGGAATTACTCTGACCCGTGCTTATTTTCCTGTGAGTACATTTCCAAGGGAGGCTTCAAAAGGTGCTTCCTCCCAACTGTACGGAGTAACTCCGCCACCTTCGGACGCGAGCCCTGTCGACCGGCGAACTCACCCGTCCTGGCACCTGCCAGCTCTGTGACATCCAATTGCCGTTATGCCCAACCTAGCTAGACAGACGACCTCTTGTGGGCTATTCCCCTCTCGGAATATATACCTTTTTGTCTACAGGTTATGAGCTACATTTCTACTCCAAGATATTAGATCCTATCATGTTAACTGGTTGTCCAAGACAGCTCAGTTATATATACGTATTCGCTACTATCGATTTTGTTTGAAACTTCCACGGTTAGAGGCTCTATCTAATGTGGCCTTGACTATTTATATCTAGGCGCAGAGGGACTAGCAATAGAACCGCCCTGAAGACCGAAATCTAAGACGGGCTCGCAAAATAATACTAGGTTAGAAGGAAAGGGTAAAGAAAGGAAGGGGATTGAGAACTCGGGAAAATATTTAAAGGCAAAACGGTTTGGACTTCAAGGGTAGTGGATTGAAGAGGGTATTCTGTAGATCGCTCGCGAAGGCGCTAATAATATACGCTAGGCCATATTAACAAGAAGTACCGCCCGCTGAACGGCAAACAATGTCTCCGTCCCATTGCCAAGATTTAACTGGATGAGGAAGTATTACGCGGGAAAAGCGGGGCCAGCGCCTGCCTTCTCCTCGAATTTCCATCTGCGCCCATCGCCAAGCCGCATACCTTTCCCCAAACCTTGGATACCTACCTGCCCCCTTTAATTTATCCAACTATGATGAATCTCCACGGGGACCCATCCTGCAACGAGCCTGGAACGAAGAAGCGAAAGCGAACCCGCTCAGGCTGTCTCAATTGCCGTCGCAAAAAGAGAAAATGTAAGCGCACATCGGAAAACCCCTACGCTTGCCACATGCTCCGCACCCCCCTCCGTACCTCTCTGGCTTCAACCCGCTCTACTCCCGTCTGATCCCGCCTTCCATTCTCTTCCTCGCTGATAACATGATATCAAGGCGACGAAACAAGACCAACCTGCCAGAGATGCTCCCGCGCAGGAGAGACTTGCGAATGGGGCGTCCGCGTGTCATTCCGACCCATGAACGGGCTTCCATCGCCGCGGCGGACGACGCGTGCGCAAGGGGGGAGTAGGCCGGTGACGATTGCTGACGTTCAGGAATCTGTTGCGCGGGAGCACCAGTACGAGACCGAGGGTGACAAGAAGGATAGTGTGGACAGCGAGATTGTGGATCGCCCTAGCGAGAGGGTTATTAGCACCGAACGGACGAGGATGAGAAAATCTGGCGCAGGAAATTATGTCGGCCGTGCTTTTGAAGCGGCTGAAGCCTCGCGGATCTCACCTTATGTGAATGAGAGGTTGTTGTCGCGCCCTGGCACTGGTGATAGATACGGGATGGGCCTGGTCGCACCCACGTCCATCTTTGTCGACCAGCAACACCTCCCGACCCCTCCAAGCCGCCCCGCTAACGGAGGCAACGACAACCATCTGGAACTGGAAGATCCTTCCCCAGGGAATCAGCTTTCCGACACCCACACGCCACTATCCCAGCAGACAGAACACGCTGCCTCTCACCTTATATCTCTTAGCCAGACAAGTCCCTTCTCACCTAGCCTTGGCGACCAACCCTCGCCCGAGCTTGTCCTCCGACCGCCGCATATTCCTCCTACTGATTCGACAGAGGACGGCTTGTTTCGCCCAGGCTCAACCTACCTCAACCTCCACTGTACCCTCAGGCGCTATCTGTTCCAGGAAAGCCGGTCTACTGGACCGACAAGATGCAGTACGCCCTGCGGTGGGAGCGATGATACGGGTCTCGATGTTACCTATCCGAGTGTCCTCGATGAATTTGGTGAAGGTGGTGAAGATGAGCCGACTTTTGTCTTGACCAAGGAGCAGGAGCGCGTTCTTTGGGTTAACTGGCTTGAGGAGGTGGCACCATGGGTAAGCCAAACATTGTCTCCCTTTTCTTTTCCCGTTTTCGTAGCCTTTAACTTAACAGTTGAGCTAACCGTGAACTGAACAGTTAGATAAATTCGATCGTAACCGAACATTTCAACATTCCCTGTCCGTCATGGCAAAGTCTCACCTACACCTGAAATACTCCATCATGGCCGTGTCCGCCAGGCAGGTGGAGAGGAAGATCTCTCCGGATAATCTGAAGCCCGCCAGCCTCGCACTGTATCAACAAGCCATCCACCTTCTACTCCCTCAGCTCACCACGCGGAGCACCCCTGTTATTGCGTCGTGTGTGGTGCTCTGCGTCCTCGAGATGCTAACCTGCTCTCCAAAAGCATGGCAAAGGCATCTTGACGGGTGTGCTACGCTTCTGAGAGCTGTGGGGATACATGGGTTCTCGGGTGGGCTAGAGGAGGCTCTGTTCTGGTGCTTCGCCCGGATGGATGTTGCTGGCGGAATAATATCCTCAGTTAGAACTCTGATTCCCGTCTCGGACTGGACGCCGCATGGGGATCTGCGTTCTGCGATCGCATTATTCAGGCGCTCACGGGACTTTGGGACCTATGCTAACCAAGCGGTCTTCCTCATGGCACATGTCGTGGATATCCTCGCGAGTATTGGCTCAGACATGACGGGGTCCATGTTACCATATTTACCCTCGAATACGGATGACTTCACTGAGAGGTGGAAATACCTCTGGAGTCTTATCGACGAGTGGTATCAACTCCGTCCAGGCGAGATGCACCCTGTCTTCACCGCCTCCATCACATCCACTTTTCCCACCATCCTCTTTAGTAATCCTGCAGCCATTAGCGGGAACCAACTCTATCATACCGCTACTGTTCTCATGCTACAGCACAAACCGCGGCAGATCTCTCTCGAACCGAAGCCGAGGTCGATACTGTGGCACGCCAGGCGTATTGTGGGCATATCGGAGAGCAATGGCCATCACGGCTGCTGGACGAATAGTCTGCAGCCTTTGTGGATTGCGGGAAAGCTGTTCAGTAGTCCAGAGGAGCACAAGGTTGTTCTAGAGCTATTGGAGAGGATCGAGAGGCAGAGCGGGTGGGCGACGACCTGGCGGGCGCAGGACCTAAAGGAATGGTGGGGCGATCTTGGAGATTGACGTCCAGAAATCCCTGGGGAAAGAAGTATCGGTTGTACAACGAGTTAGGTACTCGGTAGGCCAAGGCCTGAGGGTATAGGAGGTCATACTAAACGAGCTTGTGCGGCATTATATTTTAGCATAAAGATGGCAGACAGTCAAATGGGGCTAGCTGCGGGAGAATAAACCATGAAAGGATGCGGACCCAACACTTTGCCTGGGCTCATCATATATTAGGAATTATCTACAGTGTTATCTTGCGCTAGAATTGTCACATGGATTGACACAAATGTCTCCGTAGAAGTACCATTATTAGTACCAGGAATAAGGTTGGATCTCTTCAGGATCCCCCGGCGCTGACGGGTCTGGTGATGAATTTGAGTTTGAAGTCGCCAAATGAAAAGCTCCTGCCGATGTTATTGCATATAGCTATAACTAGGTCCTATGAACTGGTCCCGTCTTCAGGAACTGCCTCAATGAGTGGCATGTGATAAGTATTGACGCATCAACCGGCGGGAACTTGGGACCGTCAGCTCCTTTAAGGCACTGACTATGATTTCCGGGGTCAACAGGCTCCCGAGGTTATAGGAAATGTCAAAATCGCTACGCCCTTCCTGACTCTTCATTTGGAGACCTGTTTGTGGCTGGCACAAACACACTCATCTTGTGCCTTGGATCATTAATACTACCGCCATGTGTCAAAGAGGCGGGAAGATACAAAAGGAAATAGGTGCCCATATCCGGAATCGAACCGGGATGTCCCGGGGCGATTGACTGCGCGGAGACCAATATAGCGGGACACTGTTTCCACCATATAGCCTTTGGTTTTGTTGTAGGGAGTGCTGCGATTGGCGATAACGGGACCCTCAAACGCGATATCACGTGTCACGTGTCTCTGGGAGGGCTTCTCCTGCCGGGAGTCTCGAGAGTCCGGCCCGTTGACTCTGTTGGTGAGGTTGTCGAACGAACCGACTTTGCTGCCATGGTATAGAATCTACTCTGTGAAATGGGACCCGGTCATTGTCTTACCCAAAGTAAAACGATTCTCCATGTTCGACGCTCTAAAATGAAGACAAATATTGGGTCTGTTGACTTACAATTTAAACAGAAGAAGTTTACTCTTTGAAGCGCACCTATGATTTCGGCTGTGGAGTCTGTACAGTTGTGGTCGCGGCAGTGGCCGGGGAATTAATTTTGAGCAGGGGAGCAGACCCGAACTCGGATATGCGCCTAAAATTGCCGCATAGGGGATAGTTGCTGTAAACCTTGCCGCCGTTGTCTCCACTCCTCTCCCAAGCATTGACAAAGCGTTACCCATTCCATTCTTATCCCCACATCATCATGCCCATCAAGGCCCCGCTGTAGCTGCTCTTTTGGTTGGATGCAACGCGGTCGTGTCGATCTTCATCCTCCCAGTAACAAATGCGCTTGGAATTTCCTATTTGAAGGGCGGTCTGGGACAGAGGGAGCATGTTCCCCGCAAAACCCTGAAGCTTTGACGCCAGTGCTTTAGTACAAGGCCGGAGAAATGATCGGGTAGTTTTGCGGGGTCTGGGGTCTGGGGTCGGAACTTGGGTGTGGGGAGGATTTGAAAGGTTTTATAACTAGGATGTTTTCTCGACATTCGAGGCCGGGGCTTCTTCTGCTTCTGCTATATTTTCTTCCGCTTTGTCTGGACTTGGATACTGTATATTCGATATGACGTTCCTAGTTGGGATGCCCCTCAACTGGGCCATTACAGCCACGGCTGGCTCTGGCTTCTTGCTGTATGATTCTCGTGATTCTTCCTCCTCACCTATTCCCATGAGCTGCTGACGGATGTGTAGCTTCGGATACGATCAGGGTGTCATGAGTGGCTTGCTTACCGGCGAAGCCTTCACGAGGACCTTCCCGGAAATGGACACGACGGAGGGCGGTAGTGGCAGCGCGTCGTTGCAGGGGACAGTGTAGGTCTTTCCCGTAACCCTGACGTGTATCATCGGAATTCAGCCTAACGTCGGTCTCAGTGTTGCTATTTACGAAATTGTTAGCTTCTTCTGTCTAAAACCATGCATTAGTGCCGCTTCTAACCAGCCAGCAGGGTTGCTTCTTTGGTGCCATCGCGGTGCTACTGTGGGGCGAAAGGCTCGGGAGGAGATGGTGTATCATGATCGGATGTATCGTTCTCTGCATTGGTGGTGCGCTCCAGGCTACTGCTAGCACTATTCCGCACATGATTGTCGGTCGCATCGTCGCAGGGCTAGGAAACGGGTTCAATACCAGTACCATCCGTAAGCTCCCCAGGTGAAAGCAATCTTGAAATTTTGTTGTGCTAATCCGAAATAGCGGTATGGCATAGCGAGCTAATGCTGGCGTCTAATCGCGGAAAAGGAGTATGTAACCCCCCGGGTAGCGTGGACTGGGATGTGGGCGACTAACGTCAGACAGCTTTGCATCGAACTGGCCATCAACATTTTTGGCGTTATGACGGCATACTGGGTAGACTACGGCATGTCCCACGTCTTGAATGACTCTCAGTTCCGCTTCCCCCTCGCGCTGCAGTGCCTCTTCGCGATTGTCACCTTCCTCGGGATCATAGTGCTCCCCGAGTCACCCCGGTGGCTGGTCGCCCACGACCGCCATGACGAGGCGCGACATGTGCTCTGGTCAGTTCACAAGAACGCTAAGAGTATCCAGGGCGATGACGAGCGCATTTTGAAACAGCTCACGGAGATACAGGACGCCATTGATGAGGAGCGAAATGCGGCACGTGGAAGCTCGTGGAAGATTCTGTTCACAAATGGAGAGCAGAAATTCTTTTATCGGACGATGTTGGGGATTGGTGGACAGTTCATGCAGCAGCTTTCGGGGATTAACCTAATTACTTACTACCTGTAAGTAGCCTTGCTCTCCGATGATACTTTATACTCGGAAGGACAGCGGCGGCTGACGGTTCGAAGTCCGGTCATTTTCCAGCAGAGCATCGGTATGTCGCAGAACTTGAGCCTACTGTTGGCAGGCTTCAACGGGATCGCATACTTCCTTTCGTCCATGGTTCCAATTTGGATCATTGACAAGCTCGGCCGCCGGAAGCTGATGCTCTTCGCGGCGGGGGGGCAGGCGGCCTGTATGGCTGTCCTTGCCGGGACTGTCTCCGATGGCGGTCAGGCAGCGGGTTATGTGGCTGCCGTCATGCTCTTCCTGTTCAACTTCTTTTTCGCTGTTGGGCTGCTGGCTATTCCGTGGCTGTTGCCCGCAGAATACGCCCCGCTGGCTATTCGGACCAAAGCTGCCGCGCTGGCGACCGCGTCTAACTGTATGATCGATATTCCCACCCTCTGTGCTTAGCAGGAGCTCTTAGCTGACATGTGTGCGGTCATCAAGGGATTTTTACCTTCCTCGTCGTAGAAATCACGCCGGTCAGCATTAAGAACATCGGCTACAACACCTACACCTACTTCGCCGTCTTCAATTTCTTCTTCCTCCCCCTGATCTACTTCTTCTACCCTGAGACGCGGAGACTCTCCCTTGAGCAGATCGACAAGTTGTTCACTGGCGACAAAGTCATGCTCCACTGGACAGGAAGCATGGGCGAGATCGGGGGCGAGATTGAGGGGAATAGCACAGGTGCTGCGACTAGCCTTGAGGGGGAGAAGAGGATCAGCGTTCAGGAGTTAGAGGCCGGGCGATCATAGGGGGTGTTGAGCACAGGCTCGTGGGGTTATAGTGACCGGTTATGCTTCAAGGGCCAAACTGTTGGCGTCGCGGGGTTGGTAAGATAGCCTGTGGTGACAGCCGTGGTATGGGATTGATAGGTTTGGAAAAGAGCATACAGAATACGCGACATGAGCCGAGATAGTTTTGATTTGCTAAAACTGCCCAGCTCAGCGATACTAGCCGCAACTCAATGTTGCACCTCTGTCGGATTCTGCAAACAAGTCTTAGTAGGAGATCCAATTGTTCATTAGTGTTAACTGCGGGGAAATATACAAGTAGCCCTGAGTTACCCTGCTGGCTTCATTTTTGCAGGCACCATGTGTTGGGACTCGCTGCTCGACAACCTGCCCGGGGTCTCATTTCCGGTTTCCTGTTGCATAAATTTCCTCTACATGTTGTTATTTGGTGTTGGCTCTTTGTGCCGGACTTGAGAAGACTTGCCCACCCATTCTGGATAGCTCTGTCCCTGCCTATGAGGTACCAACAACAGAGAGCTTTCCCACTCTTGCTTTCCTCTGAAATGCGCTCCAAGGGGCATGTGCCCGTTTCAACACTTGCAGATGAGGTCTGCGGCACGAGTGTATCGTCGGACGGCCCGACAACTCCAAGGCCGGTACCCTGTATTATAGTGGGTCCGAGTTGATAAGCGACTACATTATGGAGTCTATCATAAATGTATGGGGAGTACTTTGTACCTTCAAAAGTATATCCCCAGAATAAGACTTGCCAAAGATAACATCATCGGAAGCTGATCCTAGTTTATGATAATCCCTGTATACAGTCGCTAAGACAGTTTCAGTTATCCATATATGCTGGAAGCGAAAGTATGGAAGTTGTCTCGAGGTCAAGGGTGCTAATTCAACGTGTATTGCATACGGAATGCTACCTGAGGACCCTGCAGGGTTAGTATATTATAGCGTATCATGCCTGATAAGGACAGGATAGCGTCCTTCCTCGAACTTATCCTCGGATACCCCTTTCAGATAAGGATATCGAAGTACGGTGTATAATATAATCTTGAAAGATGCTCCACGACAGTTCATTCACGGGATTGAATCCAACCAGCCATCACGTTCCCTCCACATTACTCTCACTTCAAAACCATGAATCATACCCCACCACCTTCGGACAAACACGATAATGGTGACGAAAAGGAAGGCTACCAACCCAGGCAGACGTCCGATTCATTTGCTGTCGAAGAGCCGCTCCACCGCCCGTCTACCAAACGCGGTCTCACCGCCCGTCATGCGCTCTTCATCGCCTGGGGCGGCACTGTTGGGACCGGCCTCTTCATCACTACTGGCAAGACTCTTGCGACTGGCGGACCAGCGTTCCTCGTTGGGAGCTATGTCTTTGTATCAGTCTTGGTGTACTTCATTCTTACAGGAGTCGTTGAGATGGCTACATTTCTTCCGGTTCGCGGCGGGTCTATGAGTCGGTACAGCGATCGCTTCGTATCCAATAGTCTCGGGTTCGCTATGGGTTGGCTCCATGTCTACGCTTTCGCCATATTGGTCCCGTTCGAACTTACAGCATGCGCTATGCTCGTCGACTTCTGGCAGCCTGGCATCAACAGCGCAGTCTGGATATCAATTCTACTGGTCTTGCAGGTCATTCTCAACGTCCTCCCGGTACGGTATTACGGCGAAGCAGAATTCGTTTTCACGGGTGTCAAACTGGCAACTATTGTCGGCCTGATGCTTCTCTCGTTCGTCTTGTTCTGGGGAGGAGGTCCCGATCGCCACAGACTCGGCTTCCATTACTGGAAGGATCCCGGTGCGGCAAATACATTAATCCTGGAAGGCGACGCAGGTAGACTCGTTGCCGCCGTGGCTACTGTCATTAGCTGCATCCTTCCGTTTACCTTTACTCCCGAGATGGTAATTGGAACGGCGGCTGAGATCAAGGATCCCAGGAAGAACGTACCCAGGGTCGCGAAGCACTTCACCTGGCGCCTAGTCGTTCTTTTCGTCGGCAGCGTCATTGGAATCTCAGTCATCTGCCCTTCGAATGCGTCCAACCTTACGAGCGGAAGTGATGCGGTGGCCTCACCCTGGGTTGCGGGCATCCGCCAAGCTGGAATAGGCGGCTTGGACAGCGTCATCAACGCGGTGGCTCTGATAGCGGCCTGGTCGACTGGGAACGCTTTCCTTTACCTCTCCAGCCGATGTCTTCACTCCATGGCCATGGAGGGTAGCGCACCTCAAATCTTTCAACGATGCACTGCAAAGGGAGTGCCTATCTACGCTGTGGGGGCAACTTCCTGCGTCTCCCTCCTGGCTTATTTGTCCCTTAACTCTTCTTCGGCTAATATCTTGAACTGGTTATTGAACTTGATCAATACCGGCGGATTTTTGTCTTGGATCGGTTGCTCTATCACCTATCTGCGTTTTCGAAAAGCCTGTCAGGTACAGGGAGTTCCGGTATCAGAGCTCACACAGAGGTCCCGCCTACAGCCGTATACGACGTGGATTGCACTCGTTTTGTTCAGCATCTTATGTCTCCTGAACGGTTTCACAGTCTTCTTCCCGTCCGAATGGTCGGTTGCTTCATTTTTGTCGGCATACATTGGCTTGCCTGTGTTTGTCCTCTTATATTTTGTCCACAGGTATATGCACCGCAAGGATCCTTGGGCCATTCCGTCACACCTGGTAAATCTGAGTCTAGACCCAGCAGAGTTGGACGATAATTGACATCTCCACGAGCAAGACTTGGCCATGGTGTTTGTACCGCTTGGATTTGGATCTCGAGATCCATATTTTAGTTTCATAGCCGATGTTATCTTAGTAAAGCGAAATAAATGTTTACGCTGGAGCTGGTGCATGCCTATGGTGTTGTAGGTACATTCTCACCATCGTTTGCTCAAATCAGGATGGGTAGGTAGGAAGGGAACTTGTCGATAGGAAACTACCTGGAATAATAACACTCGAAGTTACTTCGGTCTGTGGTCGTCTTCAGTCCAAGGACACTTTCAGCTGCCTGTCAACAGCTCTGCTGCATGTTCCTAGGATGGCAATCGCAGGGATTGCGTTTACAATGTCCTCTTTATCGTTGAAGCTATTATGTCCCCTCAAGTCTAAGGCATAAATGGAACTAACCGCAATCGGTCGTCGGACATCCCGACTGTGATATCCCCTCAAATTGGACACCGTTTGGACACTGTCGGATGACGCAACTAAATCCAGGTCGTATACCAACCCGATGTATTCCCTATATGGGTCGTAATATGTTTATCTTATCAAGCAATAACACTCACCATTCGTGGACTTTAGCTCGTCGGTCTTGCCGCTTTTGCCCCTCTCTATGTTTTGGAGGGGTTAGTAGCAGCCGCCTATCGGGTCACCCGCTCACCTTGAGAATGATCACCATCTTATTATGATATGGGGAAGATGAAGAGTATCCGCGGGATGAAAAGCATGAGGAAGTCGCTTTTTTGAATTTACGATTTTTGTAATTAGACGACAACAATTTAATGAGCATCTCGCACCTCATAATACATTCCATTACATTCTGAGCCTTCCCACTAAACCTAACACTTTGTGCATTCGCTCAAGATGGACGCGAAGGCCTATGGAGGCAACGATTGGCTGGGCCATCATTGGCACCAGATCAAGGACCAGGAGCATGCTGGTCCCCTCTTGACAACAGTGGTGGTGGTGCTCCTCACCTATGTGCTATACACGGTAAGACGCACTTGTGACACGGGTCCGGGAGGGCATTAATAGCTTCTTCTGAATATTGACCGGCTGACAATATCAATAGGTTATGTATGCTACCGACATCCCACATATCCAGGGCATGCCAGAGATCCCTGGCGCTATCCCCATCTTTGGCCATCTTCTCAAGCTCGGCGACGATCATGCTACAGTTTGTGAAAAATGGTGGCGCCAGTACAACCATTCGGTCTTCCAGGTCAAGCTCGGAAACACCAGAGCCGTTGTTGTCAACTCGTTCGATGACTGCAAGAAAATGCTTCTCGGAAATCAGAACGCGGTCATCGACCGTCCTAAGCTCTATACCTTCCATGGAGTCATCAGCAGCACCCAGGGCTTCACCATTGGATCTTCGCCCTGGGATGAGTCATGCAAGAAGAAGCGCAAGGCTGCAGGAACCGCCATGAGCCGCCCAGCGTTGCGAAACTACTATCCCATGCTCGACTTGGAAAGTTACTGTATCCTGCGGGATATGAAGACGGATAGTGTCAACGGTCAGGTCGAGATTGACGTTCGCCCGTATATCCAACGATATGCGCTCAACACCACACTCACACTCTGTTACGGTATCCGCATGGACGCCGTCTACGACGACCTGCTTCGTGAGATTCTCCACGTGGGATCGGCTATTTCCCTGTTGCGCAGCGCCTCTGAAAATCTTCAGGATTACATTCCAGCTCTTCGATATCTCCCGAATAACGAAAAGAATGCTCGTTCAAAGGAGCTCCGTGAACGACGTGACGCTTATCTGGATCATCTCTTGAACAAGGTCCGTGAGATGATCAAGAACGGTACCGACAAGCCTTGCATCTCTGCTGCTATCCTCAAGGATGAGGAGACGAAGCTCTCTGGCGTGGAAGTCTCTTCAATCTGCTTGTCGCTGGTATCTGGTGGTTTCGAAACTATTCCTGGAACTTTGACCTCGTGTATTGGATCTCTCTCGACTGAGGAAGGACAGGCGTGGCAGGATCGGGCCTACGAGGACATCAAGAGACACTATCCAGACATCCGCGATGCCTGGACCGACTGTTTCAAGGCGGAGACAATCCCCTACATTAACGCGATTGTCAAAGAAGCCGGTCGATACTACACCGTCAGCTCCATGAGCCTTCCCCGAAGAACTGTCTCGGAGATTAACTGGAACGGTGCCATTATCCCCCCGAAGACCATGATATTGATCAATGCCCAAGCGGGTAACCATGGTGAGTTATACAAGATTCAAATTGTTCGTCCTAACTATTATGTCGAAGTCTAACGTACGCAGATGTCGACCACTTTGGATCCGACGCTGGAACTTTCGGCCCCGAGAGGTGGCTCAAGACCCTTGACCCTCCTACCGAGGCCGATATCAACGGTCTGGGCCACTTGAGCTTCGGCACTGGTTCTCGCGCTTGCTCAGGGCAGTTTATGGCCTCTCGTCTACTATATTCTGCGCTGGTGAGGATTCTATCGTCCTATAAGATCGTCGCGAGCAAGGAGAGTCCCCCCAACACCGACTATGTCGAGTATAACCAGTTCAAGACGGCACTAGTCGCAATCCCGAAGGAATTCAAGGTCAAGCTTATTCCCCGTGATACGGCAACAACGGCTGAAATTCTCGATCTCGCTGAGCATAGAACTAGAGAACACTACAAGGAGTAATGATACTTTTCAATCCTGTCGCCAGAACGGCCTAGCAGTCTTATCGTAGAAAATTTATTTTCCTAGATACTTGTATTAAATTTATCACGACCATACATGCAAGTGCTGATAATTAGGAAATCACATTAAGGCAGTAAGAAATCCAAAGATGCATCTAGATACCCGTCGCCCAATTTATGGGTGAAGATATCTTTACTCTTTCGAACCTTGACAATAAATCCTATGACATGACTGGACATTGGCTATACTGCTTGATTTAGGTACTGGTAGGCATGGCCATAAATAATGATATAAGAGAGGGGTTAGAATAGAGGGATGAATAACAAAAGGGAGGCCAGGCATGTCAAAGCACAAATATGCCTCTATTTGTAGATGTCTGGTAAGACTGAGAATAGGTTTCCCTTCATCCGCAGGGCTCGATTTCCATACAACTAATATGCCGCTCCAGGTAACATGATCATCTGGAAAGAAGCTCGTTGTCGCGTGATTGAGAATCTCCGCAGTAGTTAGTTCAAATAAAGCTTAGGGCTCCAGGTTCACCTGGGGCGGGGCTGCAAGGAGATGCCAGCGTGTGCCTGGGCCAAATGCCTGCGGATAATCAGCATGCAATTGGAATCACGGTGCAAGGCGTATTCCATGCCTGCAACGAGACTATGAAACTAGGCTGGGCATGGGGATATGATAATAGTGCTGTTGCCTTTATTAGTGATGGCCCAAACAGGTTACCGCATCCCAGAGTCGGATTACCGATAAGCTTCTCGTCGGCCTCTCCGACGTGGAATATAACGCCTAGTCAAGCCCGGTTAAACCAGCCCAGATACCATAACTTTTTGCTTCATAGCTTACCAAAGCGACGACACTGCACAACTTATCCCATCATCTTGCCAACATGTCTTCTCTTACTATTGACAGCTTGTTCGGGGTGAAGGGGCGCGTGGCAGTTGTGACAGGGGGTAACAGTGGTCTGGGTTTCATGATTGCCAGTGTAAGTCTCCCATATTTTAACGGCTTAGGATCGCAATTCCAGGTGCCTATAAAGGTCTTCTGACAAGTAATTTTCTCGACCTAGGGACTTGTGATGAATGGAGCCAAGGTATACCTCGTGGCTCTACCAAGCGAGCCAATTGACAAGAAGGTGACTGAACTCAACGAGCTCGGCAAGGAAAGTGGAGGGTCTGCACACGGGTAGGTTTGGATGATGTAGTGCTTTAGACGCAAAACTATTGAACTATGCTAAATAATAATCACAGGATTCCCTGCGATGTTTCTGACAAGCAAGCCATCCAAAATCTCGCTGCTCAGGTGGGCCGACAAGAAAAGCATCTTGATATACTCATTTCCAACGCTGGCATTCGTCGAGACCCTCTTATCTTATGCAACGTGTTGAAGGCGCCTATGTCCGAGCTCCAGGCATCCATGTGGTCCTCACAAGACTCAGACTGGGCGGATACATTTTGTGTGAACACCACAGCACATTACTTCCTCTCGGTCGCTTTTCTCCCCTTGCTCGAGGCGGCCTCGCAGCTGGAACTGACAGATGGAAGGCTTGGTCGAAATCAAGGACGTGGAGTGGTTGTCGTGACAAGCTCATGCGCAAGCATGCATAACGTTACAAACGTGGACCTAACAAGTTATGCCGCGAGCAAAGCTGCAACCGATCACCTGGTGAAGCTTTTGGCAGCCAAGTTTAGCAAATTTTACGTGAGAGTAGTGGGAATCAACCCAGGCTGTAAGTGAAATTCAGTATGAGATTTCCCATGCAGGAACCTGGTTGCTGATTGATATAGTTGTCCCCAGTAACATGAATCCTGTCGGGGAGGAAGGGAACCTCTTCAGTGCTCTTTTCGACAAGGTTCCTGCGAAGAGAGCCGGAAACGAGGACGATATTGCTGGCACTATCTTGTACCTTGTCAGCCGTGCAGGAGTAAGCTTATCCAGTCCTTGTGTAATTTGTCCTTCATTTAATTATGTGCTATAATAATGCTAATGTTGTGATAGGCATATGTCGATGGAGTATCGCTTTGTATCGATGGCGGCCGTATTCTGCTAGCTAATGGACAAGAATAAAGCTTCGGGCTATGTAGTAAGGGAGATACCATGCAGCAAGAATGAGCGGAGTGTCATAAAGCGCAGTAGATATATATGCATGACGTGTCCTCCTCTGCTGCGAATTACAATGAATACAAAAATACCAAAGGCATTGGAGTTGAAGTTATGGTTGAAGCATCCGTTAAAAATACATGTACCGCTGAAGGCGCAACTGACCCCATATAGCTAGAGAGTCTTGTAAAGCTGTTTCCCTTCACCGACAGCCGATGCTGCCCCGATCATAGTGGGTCCGCCAGCGTGGTGGCGTTATCTAATAGGGCGGACCCCGCCGGTGGCATTCAACCTGTGTCGGACCAGCCGACATATTACAAGATATGAATGGATACACCGTGGTGTTATGGAGTACCTCAGGACCGTCGGTAAAACAGGATAATTGCACATCTTCTGCCAACTCAGAGAGACAATCGCTGTAATGTCTATCGTATACATCTCGGATGGTGTGGGGTGAGGGAATGCTCTGCACAACTTGTATCATCTCAATGACTAACAGGAAGCTTAGGTCCGATATAAGCGAAGTAGATCTAAGAGCTTTTGCAGCCCAGCTTCAAGTCCATACCCTAGACGACAATGATGCAGCGGACTACCTAACTCTTTTACGGTCGTTTGAGACAGTCCTGAGAAGCATTGACGCCACACCCGAGTATATTGCTCCAGAGTTGTTTCCCCAAAAGACACTGGAGTGCCGCGAATTTTGGAAACCAGCTGCAGAAGACAATCCTTTCAACGCCTGGAGCCACCAATGTGACTTGAGATCTGCAGCTCCTGTTAACGACCTACTAAGCGGTCGCACCATTGCCATCAAAGACAATATATCTGTTGGAGGCCTTCCCACAACCCTTGGCGTTCCCCAGTCACTATTCCCTCAGACCGATGGATACCCAGTCTCCCCTATTGACGCGGTCATCGTCTCGAGGATTCTTCAAGCCGGTGGCATCATCAAAGGGACCTCGACTTGCGAAAGCTTTTGCGCGTCTCCCCTGTCTGTCACCTCAGCAACAGGCCCTGTTCACAACCCACTCTTATACAATCACACGGCTGGTGGAAGCAGTAGCGGATCTGCTGTTCTAGTTGCGGCTCATCGACTGGAATCGGAAAGGAGGAACTCGCCATGGGGCCAAACTGTGGAAATGGCTATAGGCACCGACCAGGCTGGGTCAGTGCGAGTTCCGGCGTCTTATAACGGAATATATGGTCTGAAGCCAACCTTTGGCCTCGTTCCCTATACTGGAGCCGGGTCCATGTCGCCTATGATCGATCACCTGGGTCCCCTCGCGGCTGAGCTCGAAGATATCGCCGCGCTGTTGGAGGTTATGGCGGGCTACGATGGCTACGACTCGCGCATGACGCCTGAAACACCCTTGGCGCATCAAGTAAAGCCGTACCGTCGGCTGCTTCACCAGATCCGGCGAGAGATCCGCACTACGTCAAGACCTGGCGAGAAGCTAAGGGTTGGTCTTCTGAAGGAATCTTTCAGCATGCCCGGGGTGGCCGCTGACGTGCGAGATATCGTCTACCAGGCGGCAACGCAATACTTTGAAGCTGTTGGAGCGTCTATCATTGAGGTTTCTATTCCAATGCATCAGCAAGGTCCAGCGATATGGACAGCAGCAACCCGGCCATCCATGTCCCGCTATCTGTGCCAGGGAAACCCCTCCGGCCACCTTGCTTTCCTGCCGCCACATACGCAGCTCAAATGGCCTCCGTGCCAGGAGACATACGACACGCTCACATCCAACAACCCAGCTGTAGTCAACATTTTACTGAGTGGAAAGTTCGCCGAGGAGTCTGTCAATACAGGATTGGAGGCCAAGGCCCACCGCATGGTCTTTGCTCTCAGAGCTGCCTATGATTCCGCTCTTGAGGATGTTGATATTCTCGTCACGCCCTGTGCCCCGACCGTTGCGATGCCTCACCCAGATCCGAAAGGTCCCGATGGGAGAACGGCCTCCATCCTAGGTAGACTTGGTGTCGCCGTTGGCTTGACCAGCAACACTTGTCCCTTCAACCTTACTGGCCACCCGGGAATGAACGTGCCTTGTGGATTTTCCATAGCCAATGGCCATCCAGACATCCCACTGCCTGTAGGTATGCAAATCATTGCAAGTCGTTGGGCCGATGAACAGCTCATTGAGGCTGCAGCTTTGTTCGAACGGGGGCGAGAGTTGTCACAGGGTACGGCGGGTGGAAGCAAATAATGTCTCGTGGTTTCTTGTCTTGACTTTGCCTAGTCTATATATGTTACTAAACGCCTATCAACCATATGTGCTCGACTATTCTCTCACTTTTTCAAAAACTCAGTTATTGCCTGATCCATAAAGTGAGTGTCCGCCGCATTACAACCCAATCCAGCCAAATGACCCCATGCAGAGGGTATAATCTTGAATGTCGAATGGGGAATTGCACATGACTCCTTCTCAGACACTTCCCACCGAAAATACTGGTCTGTCGAACACGGCATAACCAAGACACGCGCTTTGATGCGTGATAGGGCTGCTTCCAAAGATGGATCTCCCGAGATTGAAGTGACGTCGCCTCTCTGCCACATCCCCACCTTTGCCAGCAAGTCGTCGGGGTGCCAGGTGAAGTAATTTGCCCCAGCCACATCGTGATCCCAATCACTCAACGTTTGGTACCCCATGAACTTATACATCTCTTTTTCAAACCACTCAGGGCTCGTCAACCATGCTGAGTATGCTTTACCAAAAGCCCGCAGCCCGCTGAATGGCTTTGTGGAGGTTCCGTTGCGCTCTCCCTTGCGGTAGTCGGAAGAATTCTCCAGCGCAGCCTTTGGCCCCTCGAGAAACTGATAATTGTGACGACTGGTGCGAGCCGATGAGCAGATGACGACCGCATTCCGAACAATCTTGGGGTACATCAGGGTCCAGTAATACGAGCACTGGCCTCCCATGGAGAAGCCAACCACCACATCAATAGATTGGATCTCCAGATGCGAGCTTATCAACTGGTGCTGAGCATGAACGCAGTCCTCGTAGTTGAGTGATGGCGGGAATTCGGCCATATTGGACGGACTCGAAGACTCGCCATTTCCAAATAAAGCGACCACGATGACCCTGTGGCCCTTGAGGGCACCATCGCGAAAGGTCGTGGTTGATGGAAGCCGGCCGCGGAAACAAGTCAGAACAAGGGCCACCTTTTCCGAAATTGGATTAATGTCTAGGTACGCCAGTTGGATCGACGTCGGACCGGTCCCATCCTTGAAGGTGAAGTTGTCGATTTTGTAGTGCTGCGTCAAGCCATCCGCTCGATGGTGCTGAGATGTAGGTTCGGACATGACGACCCAATAACGGTGTGCCTCATGTGTTCTGGCAAGCGCATGAAAAGGCTGGATCTGTAAAGTGGGCTTAAATAGATCAATGTCACGGCATTTTCTAGGACGTCGTCTGTCGGATCGTCCGATAGAGTGTAGTGGAGCTGGAAGAAACAAACTCGGAACAGGCCGAGTGGGCGACGTGAATTGGTACAATTTGCGAGCCGCATACTTTATACAGTTGGATCAGTTAACCATACTGTTATCTGTGCAATAATAACCTAAGCTGTAGAGTTCTAGCACGAGGATTATCAATCCTAAGTGTATAGTATGTGTATGCAGACGTCCTAAAAAACCGTTATCTAGGATTGCAGTATTTGTATCTGTGCCTCGATAACGAGTCCCATCACCTCCAGCACCTACTCGCGCCACTGGCCTATAGACTATAGAGGTATGGGGAGGCTATTACTCGTAGCGCACAAATAGTGAAGCCTGCTTTAGTCGGCGTTCAATCCTTCCTGCTTATTAAACCGGTTAAGCTTGGGTTCGATAAGCAGGTTCTGGTATTCTTTGTTTTCTCTCATTCTTGGCTGGTCAGCTCTCTTTGCTCTCCACCTATATATCCACTTTTGGCAGACTTGAAATTCAGCAGAAAAATTAATAGTGTATTTCGTTTCCCGGGCTGCAACAAAAGGTATATGCATAAATGATAGATATGTCAGCCCCTTCATTATATCACAGTCATAAGTATGTTTGCAATGCACTCCACAATTTTTTTCAACTCTATATAGTAAGAAATAGTGACCATTTAATCCTCTCTCTATGTCAGTTCCGTTCACAAGGTTGGGAATGTCGTGAGCGGATGCGCTTAAACTTGTCCTCTGTTCACCTCAGAACGCGGGCTTGAAAACCATACATGTACTAAATGACATTGTATAATATTGGCAAATATCTTGCATGTTTTGAAGATTTCATGCTAACTACTAAAATTTTGACCAGATGTTACATGTGCCACAACAAACAGCCTTCGCCATCACAAGACATACAAAGCTTGCCAGATAACTCGCCGCTGCAAACACAATGACTCCATGATATTCACCACTGCAGATCTCGATGAATCTACCACCCAACGCAGTACCGGTGAACATACTAAACGTGTACGTTAGTTAGTACTCCGTCGGTAACGGGCCAAGGGCATTTTGATGTACCTGATGCTGACAAGTATGTATGCAGTAGAGTAATATCGGCCGAACGATTCGACTTTACAGAGCTGGCCGACGCATACTGGAGCTAAGCTCACGTTGCTGCCACCAAAGAAGCCGAAGATCAAGGCAAAGACGACCATAAGTGGCTCGCTTGACTTGGTCGGGAGCCACAGGGATAAGATGCTGACGAAAGAGCCGAGAACAGTGAGGATAAGCATGTTGAACCTTCCCAGGCGATCGGCATAGAATCCGGGAACCCATCGACCAAAAACACCAGCAGCATTGATCAAGGACAGAAGACTGTAAGAAAACGTTGCCGAACTCCCATGGTCGATCGCATAGGACCCCAGGTAGGTAAACGGGACGAACAGACCCCATTCAAGAAAGAATACGCCGAGGCTGGTCAAGGTAAACCCCGCTTGTCGATATATGACGAAATCAGGGCGTGCCGTTGACAGAGTTAAAGGCTTTCGAGAAAGGCGAGCGCGGATGAGGATGGCAGCAAGGACAAAGGTGCCAAAAGACACAAGCCCCGCGATGCGGGTTGCCCAAGCAAAACCAACAGCATCAAATAGCCTCTGGAGTAACAAGGGAAAAGCAACCCCACCAACAGCGCCTCCGGATGATGCAATTCCGGTAGCGAATCCACGTCTGGTGTTGAAGTAGTGGGTAACGATGGCAATAGCCGGGCCAAATATGAGAGACAGACTAATACCACCCAAGACACCATATACGAGCATGAAATGCCAGTACTCTGTACATATGCCAAGTAACATCAGATACAGAACCGTCAGAGCGCCTCCACAGCAGATCAGGCCACATGGTCCCCTCGCATCGAAGATGGGCCCAGTCCGTTAACCAAGAAGAAAAGTCAAGCCATTGAAGACGCCAAAGATCCAGCCCACGGCCTCCGGACTGTGTTGGGTGAGTTGGTTCCGTAGGAGATATGTCTGAAACGTTCCGATGCTGTTCATAAAAGACATAGAGCCAAACAAGGTCATCCAGCTTCCTAATACGACTCCCCAGGCCCTCCAACCGCCTTCAGGGTATTCCGTAGCTGTCGGTTCATGGATTTTTTCCCACTGGAGCGGCTTGAGAGGGTTGGTGCGGCGCATAGCCCTCGAATGTATGTCCTGTGCTGCTCGTATCCGTGCTGAATGGTTTCTCTGGGAAGGCGTGAAGTTGTTGAGACATAGCCAGTGAGGAGTTGCGCCTGGATCGTTCCCGAGGTTTCAATGCCGTTATCCCTGTGTTTATTCTGTGCTGCGTAGAACCTACGTCACTTAGATTTCGACCGGGATTATGATATGAATATGCATTCTAGCTTCACGCTCCCACCCTGGTGATCCCGTAATGAGGCGCTGAATCCTAGTTTACGTGATCAGAATCCAATCTCTAGTTCTTTCCTGAAAGGGAATGACAAGGATACCTAAGGGTGCACATCCCGATATCGGACGAGGGTGTGTGAGTGGCCGTACTGGCCAGGATATTGAAATGTCATAAAATTTGTGTTTCGGAGAATCCGACAAACGTTGCTTGCTGTTATGGGTAGTGGGTCGGACGACCCGACACTAAGCATTCAGTGCGACATCACCGGCTGCGCCAGCTCCGACGACCCGCGAAGAAGGGGATCTGACATCGGCAAAGGTGTTTTCAATCACGACGACAAAATCATAGGGAGGTTGGGCCAGATTTGGGTATATTAAAGACGCCGGTTTATTCATTGAACATGTCTTGACATGGAACAACAATCTCGCCACTGCTGCTACCATCGCGATTTCCAGCCACCCGACCCCTTGCCATAAAAGAGCGACTGCAATCTACAAGCCAGACAGCTTATACATGGTTACAATGTCTCCCAATGGACAAGCATACCTAGTTAAGCCTGATGCGCCTGAGGGCATGACCAGGTTCCCCCAGGCCCGCCTTGCACCCCTCTCAAACCACCGTACCATCTACATTTCCGGAACAGCGTGCTTCCGTCCCGATGGCACCTGGCCTGGCGTCACCGAGAACGCGGACGGAACTCGAACTCTTGACATTCGGAAGCAAACGGCAGCGGTGCTTGAGAACATCGATAACATCATCAAGGGCGCGACAGATGGAAAGGGTGGCATTGAGAACCTGATTGACGCCGTCGTGTATATCTTGGATATGGAAAGCCAATACGCAGGTATGAACGAGGAGTGGAACAAGGTATTCAAGACCAGGGAGAGCGCACCAGCGAGAGCTACCATTGGTGTCAAGGAGTTGCCTGACCCCCGCATGATTGTTGAGGTTAATGCGGTTGCAGTGGTCAGTATCTAGGTTAGGAAGGAAAAAGGAATCGTTTTGCCCACTCTGGGCAGTTACACAATACCGGGTTTCTTTAATCGATGTGCCTATCCATGCTTGAGTCCACGAGCCAGAGAAACCCTGTCGCCATCACAGCTTAAAGGAAACATCTCTTAACCGGTGGGAGATCGTTTCGTCAATTCTTTGGCGTCTTCAGGGTACTATTTTTATACATGTGTAACATGTTTAGCACGTTTGGGTGTGTAAGACGCCCTTTCTTCGAGCTCCATCGTAAGTATTAGATATCGCGTTTCGCATTAGCAGCGAGAGCCCCGAACCAGGACCATCAAGTGACTTTACGTAACTTCTCGTTCAATGAACCAATAGTGTCCCTTTGAATGTCATATCTGGGAATCAGGTGGATCCCATTATTATTGGCCCTAACTAAATGCATGTGGATCTAGAATATCATGATAAGGCCGACACCCCAAACTCCATCAGTGGATAATAATAATCCCGGAGCCAGCGGAGGGGAGGCGGGAAGCAAACTAGCCGTGAAGAAACCCAAGGTGCTGCACAACAAAGCTTCGTAACAAACCCTGTACCAGCATAATCATCCAATATTTGTGGCTCTTATCTTTCCAAATGGCCCCCGACAGCATCACAGCTTCTGGTGTGTCGGCAACCCCGACTTCGGCCCCAGCAAGAGCGCGTGTTTCGTGCTCGCGCTGCCACAAGAGAAAGAAGCGGTGCGACCGTTTGCTGCCGTCATGCAAGAATTGCAACTTAGCGCGGGTTAGATGTAGCTTCGAAGATGATGATCTCCAGACCGCCTCATACCCGATAGCGTGAGTAGCCCTATGATATGGAAGAGCGGGATGAGAGGTGACTTTCCTCGCCTTCCACCATTAGCCGTGCTTAGATTTTCAGTCTCTCGGGTAGTTGGATGGGGGGAAAAAGGGGGGGGGGTTGGCTAACATGCTCGTAGGTATATCCGGGGCCTCGAAGAAAAGCTTCGCGCTTTGCAGAGATCTGCGGGTGCTGGAGAGCGAATCCCGCCCCAAGATGCTGAGGCTGCCACTATCTTGGACCACAACCTGTCCTATGACGGAATTCAGACACCAGAGATGGAAATGGTGGATCAGGGATGCAGTCCCCAAGGTCCCTATAGAAATCCAGTAGCAAGCGCACCCGCTATTGCTGAAAGCACCGAATGTCCGATACAAAGTCCAGTTGTCAGCGCACCATCCGCGCCAGATCAGGCCTCAACCTTTGGCCAGCAACTAACAACTCTCTCACTCGAGGCGGCTGCTGAACGACATTTGGGATCGACTTCGGGACTTTCGTTCGCAAAATTGACCCAGATGATCCTCCGTCGTTTAACGCCAGACAAGGCAGACTTCGTATTCCATAGTCATCAAAACGATACCGTGGCAACTAATTTCATGGAGCTTGGCTCCCCCTCAGATCTCATCAACGACTCTTTCTTCCAAAGCTTGAGCGAATCCATCTCCATATACCCGCTACTGTTTGGCGACCTTTTCCTCGCAGATATTGCCGGGTCCGACGCCACCGTTGACACCCTGGCCTGGCCAAGCAACGAGGTACATGTGCGACGGCTGGTCGATTTTTATTTTTCTCACTCACATACGCTGTACCCCATCGTGAAGCGGTCCGAAGTCATGGACACCCTTGAACGGATCCTCCATAATCCGCAGAACTTGTCCATGCAACCTCCTCTTGAGATCTTTAGAATATGGATGGTCCTAGCCATAGGCTCCACGGCTTACTCTTCCGTCACTCTGGCCGAGGAGTCAGAGTCAATGCTGTTTTACAACAACGCCCTGCAGTACTCTGAGCAAGCTTTGGGGGGTGACGAGATGGTAAGAGAACCTGCGTATTACTTTCCCGCAAATGGGATCGCAGCTGACGAGGGCTTAGTCCGCCTTGGAGGTCATAACCCTCCAGGTTTCTTACTCATTTTTCAATCAGCTAGGTCCTAGTAAGTGTCAAGCCTTCACTAGTGAAATTCCAAGTACTTACGGGAGCAGATACCTGGTTTCTTGTCGGCACGGCCGCCCGTCTTGCCTTAGGAATGGGGCTTCATACCTCGTCGTCATATCAAAAGTTTCCTCTTGATGTGCAGCAAAGGCGCAAACGGATTTTCTTTTCCATATATATGATGGATCGGTCAGTTTATGGTCGCCTTTTCTGTACTCTCTCGTACTTTGATTCGTGCTGCTAACTTAAATTCCCAGCGTTGTCTCCATTACTTTAGGGAGACCGTTCGCAATTCATGACGACGATGTAGATGTGACTGTGAGTCTGACGTGAATGACAATAAGCTACGCAAGGCTTTCTTTAAAGTTATCTGACCTAGCGAGGACAGCCCTTTGAAAATGCCGACGACCAATTCATACACGCTGATTCTATAAGCCCCCAAAGCTCTCTTCAGCCATCCCTGATGGCCGTTCCGCTGCATATTCTATCACTGCGGAGGATTGCAAGCAAGATCTCGCGGCAAGTCTATGGGAATGTCACGAACGCAAACTTGACATTACAAGAACGCGATGGAATAATAGCTTCACTGCACCAGGAGCTTCTCGACTGGCGACGGAGCATGCCCTTCCCGCTCCCTGACGTCAACGACAGCGTGCCACATCTCAACACAACTTGGTACGATTTCAACTACTACACCCACCTCGCTATGATATACAGACCTTCACCGCTATACCCCATTTCGGATTTGAAGCGGATCAAGATGCTAGAGATGGCAGCATCAATGTCACTCCGCCAAGCATTCAGCATGCATCAACAAGAACGATTTGCTTACAACTGGCTGAACTTTCTCGCCCTCTTCACGGCCACTCTATCATTAGTATATGCAGTCACAGCCCAACCTGATAACCTGGGCACCGTATTAAAAGATACGCGAGCTATAACCGATCTCGACCTTGCAACGCAGCTTTTCGATACGCTCGGACACAAGTTTTTGGCGGCCAAGAAGATTCAGGGCATGATCTCAGAAATATCTCGGAGATATAAAGAGGTTCGCGACGCAAACGATCTGGAACCCAATGTAAACTATGGAGCGTGAGAGGGAATTCTCACTATTATTTGCCACGGAAGGTAGCGCTGTCTCATGCTTGTTAACTCTATATGATGTTATGAGTGCAGGAGTTCATCTTTATGAAGCCCACTTCGACAAGAGCTATTTCTACTCCTTTGAAATCAATTGAAACACGTTCACCCTAATATGATAGCGAATAATTGAAGAAGGTAGAATTTAAAGAGAACAACCCGCATCAATAATCGTGTTTGTACCTGTCATGCTTCTAGATTTCGCGAGAAGGAGGACCTGAGCTACCACATCCTAGATAGAATACAAACATTAGCATCCAACATACATGAACGTCAATGAAGTAAAATCTTACGTCGAGCTCAACAAAACGTTTTAGCTTGGTTTGCTGTCGATGGGCCTCCTTTTGATCATCGGTAAATCGTGTTGCCCAGTCCTGTTCAATAGTGAGCTTGATCCTAGTTCCATCTGGAAGGGGTAGAAGCTATGTCCCTCACCGTCTGAAGTAGCCCCGGAGAAATGCTATTCACACGAATTGTTGGCCCTACCATCCCCGCCAAAGCCTTGACCATGTGCAACTGGGCAGCTTTCGTGACGCCGTAAGCCTTGAGATAGGTCATTAACCAGCCCTCTATTTCCGAAAGGGGGAGAGGAGATTGAATATTTACCAGAGAACTGCCTACTCCCCTTACGCCCGCGATTGAGGATGTTGTTATGAATGACCCCTCTGCTTCCTCGAGGTACGGCTTTGCGGCATGCAAGAGCCACAAATGGGACTTGACATTCATATTGAAAGCTCGGTCCCAGTCCTCCTCAACAACATTATCGTCTATGGATGTGGTGTCGCTAAACCTCGACCATCCTCCATTGGAGAAGAGGACATCAATGCGACCCATAATATCTCTCGTCTTCCCGACAAGACGCTGAATGTCGGTCCGGAGGCCTAGATCGGCGCGAATCGCGATGTGTTTGGTCGCTTCCTCGTCCCCGATACTATCGCCAGTTCTATGGCTACATAGCTCGGCAACTAAATTCTCCGCTCGTTTTGAACCGGAGTTGTAGTTGATGACCACACGATATCCTTCGTGTGCAAAGGCCTTGGCTACCACCGCACCCAGACCTGCACTTCCAGCAGTGACAAGAATAACAGGAGCTAAAGTCATGACGTCGAATGCTGTGAAACGTAAATGTGGATGCGGGATGTTGTCTTCACCTGGAGGCGGAAAAGCGCACGCCACCTTACTACTAGCCGACTCTTGGCACCTTACCCTGGTGGGTTTATAGGTTAAAATAATGGAAGTAGTTATGGATCGATGATGGTGTTCTAACTGCTTGGTTATTCTTACTTATTATGTACCACCAATTAAACTTTTAGGTCACAGAGACCTTAGCGGCGCTGGACATGAACTGGGAACCCTGCACTACCTTGTCGGCTTGCCCGTAAAATAGAGGTATCCTGTTAACGGTAACGCCAATATCCCTATCGGGCGAAAGTCGATTTAGCGACGGCCAGAGATAAAAATATTAGCCATCGGGTTCTCCGATGATCTGACTTTGGGCTCGTCGCGTTGTCCGACGGGGTAGTTGGTTTGGGAGAAAGAGAAATGTGGAGTCGCAGTGGGGTGCAGAGATATCCTTGGCGTTTACTTACACGAAGATAGTGCTTAAAATGGTCTAGGCTGACGAATAACGTGTTCGGAAGGGGTGTTCCGAGAGGGTGTGTTGGCCAGTATTTGAGAGGGTGCATAACCCACGTCTAGCGAATAAGAGGACTTGAGAGATCCCATATCAAGGGTATGTAACACCTCCTGCCGGGTAGATGAACGAGTGAAGTACCATTGCCACTATCAAAGCTATTCATCGTCACCTACCATCGCTATAGAACTTGCCCATTCACATAACTAGTATCGAACACCACGAAAGTGGTGATTGTTACCCTTACTCCTCCTTCACAGAATAGCCCTCAGTAATCCTGAGGACAGTCTGAATATCGCCAAGCTCAACCCCTCTCTTGTTTCTCTTCGCCATAATTGCGGCAGCCTTGACAACGTTTCTGATCTTGCGGCCATTTAGCTCCACTTCTGCGAGCTTCTGTAGCTTGTCAGAACTCAGCCTGGGGCCTCCGTGGTGCTCGAGGAAATTTTCCCAGATGGCTCGGCGTGCACTCCAGTTGAGATCCGGGTAGTTGACGGTCAGGTGGATGCGGGACGCAATCGCTGGGTCAAGCGCGTTGGGACGGTTCGTTGTGAGGAAGAGGAGAGAGGACGAATATTCAACCTCGTGGAGGAATCCTATATCTACTGTTAGCCAGTGATACTGAAATAGACCAGACCAGAAAATTCAGCATGCTACGCAGGGGTAGAAACATACTAGTGACGATACGGTTGCGAACCGGAGTAGCCTCGCTGCGGGGCTCCAGATAGAGGTCGCACTCATCGATGAGTAGGATGGCCTTCCACCGTGATGCAAGGTCAAATGCATCTGCGATGTCAAGTTGTGGCCGAACGTGCCGGTCCCTAATAGGCATCCTATGTACGTCGCCCTCGAGTTCTTCCACGGCTTGGGCGAGGTCCAGCATGAACAGGGGCACACGGAGAGTCTCCGAAACTTGTGGGAAGGATTAGAAAAGTCTTTAAGAGCAAATTAGGGTCCAAAGCAGGTGGGCGAGGGCATACCGGACTCAGCTGTGAGGGTCTTCCCCACCCCAGGCGGACCGGAGAGCAAAACGACAAGACCGCTGCCTATCTCATCATTAGCATCTATCCACGCTTCTTATTCTCTTTTCATTCTGTTCTGGAGGATAAAGAATTGCTCGGAAATGTTACCTTTTCCGTTAATCACATCTGCAAATGTTTGGTCACTTCCAATGTGACTCTCGACAAAGGAGAGGACTAGGTCTCTGTATCCATCCGGCAGCACCAGGGTCTTAAATGGATCGGGATTCCACTCAATGTTGCGTATCCTGTCGACAAAGAAAGTTTCTGGCCAAGTTAGTTTATATCGCTCCCCAACTCCCAAGGTGCCCAACATACCCCACGTCTTGTCTTTCAGACAAAACCCGCGCACGACATTCGTGCATAGCTGGAGGTGGAATTCATCAAGATCCTCTCTCCCCCCGTTGTAGTCATTGTAGGGTCGATAGACCGGTGAAACCGAGCGTGGGTGCCGTGCCCTACGATACTCAACTGGCGAAACAGATCGCTCCCGCCGCCGTCTGCGTGTTTGTCCCGGTCGTCGCCGGCCATCCGGGGAGACCTCGTCGCGCTCCAAGTCACTCTCTCGAGACCCGTCGCGCCAACGGTTAGTCTTTAGGGACTTGTGTCCATTGACAGGTGGGGCATCAGGAGGAACCTGCGTGATGACGCCCGTGTCGCAGTTCATTGCTCCCTCTCTTGCAAGCGGCGAAAGGAGACCTCGCCTGCGTTTGTTGCCTTGGCTGTCGACGATGATGCGACGATATTGCTTCCTTGATTCACCTTCCTTGACGTTGTCATCGAGGTATTCCTTGTAGTGCACGCCGGCAAGGGCATGGAACTGCCGACCGCGGGAAATTGCTGTTTGTTTCACGGCCGCCAAGTCGGGTCGGAAACGCAAGGGATAGACAGGCAGGTCGGTAATCTTCTTCGTGCCCCTGAAGGGCCAAATCGAGAAGTCTGTAGAACCAAGACCAAAGTAGCCGGCCCCGTAGTCGACGAATTGGACGAGCAGCTGGAACTCAGCCGGTAACTTGGCGTGAATCACCGTAGACTCGAGATAGTACAGTCGCGGACCGCCGACAGGGGCATCCTGGCAAAGAATCTCGCCAGGCCTGAAGACTGTCCACAGATATGGGTAGCTAATAACCCCATTCTTAATCAGCTCGGCGCTGATTGCAAATGCCTCGGCTAATTCGGTCTTGACAATGGCGTGGAGCTGTGCCAGGACCTCTTTTGTGTGAGGAGCGGTGCATGATTCAATGGCTTTCTCGAATTGTTCCCAGCGGTAGAAGAAGGGCATGAAAGGAGCTTCGAAAATGAGGTAATTGATGCTCGGGTTGATGTTGTCGAAGCCATCGAAGACGGAGAAAAGTGCCTCTCTCGTCGCCGAATCACGGATATCAATCGAGTGGATTGAAATACGAGATGTGTCTTCACCACGAGAGATGGAATAGCGGACCACGAGAGGAAATCCATCCTCGTCATTTTCCTCTTCGATATCGGCATTATCGGGAAGGTGGTCAACCCAATTGATACAACACTGGCATTTTCGGGGGCCTTCGTAAAGGTTCTGCACGAGTGTCGACTTCTCAACGATACATGAGAGGCCAGAAACATCGTCAGGTCGTTGAGCTTCCCTGTGGACAGGATCTATCATGGCAAAGGAGCCTTCTGCCTGGTCAGCGTCAAACGAGTCCATCGTTGCGTAGAGGTACTCGCGAATGAGTTCGATAGAGTTGATTTCACGATATTATTGACCGTCGGAAACTAACAGCGGAAAGAAATTGGATCAGATGTGGGAGGGGCTTGGATGTTATTGAACATTTCATATGTATCCTTGGTCTGTGCTTCGAGGCGCTGCTGCCTACAGTTCGTGTAACAAGCTGCGAGAAGCTGAGCTGGCAGAAGCCAGACACGTGAGTAAGCTGATGCAGAGTAAGAGCCAACAGGAGAGGAGAGATCTCATGCTGTGTGCATGCAGGCCCGAGTGAAGCGGGGGTTGCATGCATGATGCTCTCGATAAAATATGTGATTGGTTTAGGTGTCTCCACTGAGCATCACCTCTGCCCAAGCTTACGGGTGGGTCGTGATGGTAGCTGGACCTACATACAAATTAACCAGGCTCGTGAGGCAAGAAGCCTATCGCAGCGCCAGGAGTGAAGTAGTTGGCAAGATTACAAAGGACTAAAGGTCTGCGGATGGCTACGGCGCTGCCCAGCCTCTGGTTTGGATTATCTACCGAGCAACAGTCATGTACGAGCTCAGCCAGCATGCCGTGCCTCTTGATCGTCGCGAACCTCGTGAGCCCGATCTCGCTCATGGTTTTTGAACAAGGCCAGGAGACCCAAATCATAGCAGGCTTTAAGACTTCCGGCCACAATGAAAGCGACCCAGAGGGCATTCGAATCGGCCAGAACGCCGGTGATGAGAGGCCCAAGGGTTTGCGAAGTTGTCTTGGCGACGTTGACAAGACCCATCACCACGGTACGCTCCTCAGGTAGAAGGATAGCGGCAAGGAATGCGGAGCGTGGTGCCACATCCATGGACTGTGTGCAGGAACGCAGAATCAGGAAGACGATCGACCCATGGACTTCGCCTGGGACCGGGATGAGTGCCAGGAATATCGCCGAGGGCAAGTGAGTGAAAACCATGGTCTGCACGCGTGGGCGGTTAGCATGATACCGTTCAGAGAAAGAGGGTTAGACTACCCGAGAATCCTCTCGATAGTACCGAGATATTATGTCGTCTTACCTTGACATCTCCGAACCGCTTGGCCAGGGAAGAGGCAACGAGCATAGAAGCAGCAGCGATGATGCTGGTAACAAAGAAGAGAGACCCCAGCTTTCCCTCCTTGATATTATAGCGTGATTTGAAGAAGTATGTGATCCATGACCTATTTCGTGGTTAATCTCACTGAAACTTGGATGAGACACTCCCGGGAATACATACATAGAGGCGATACCCGAGGCAAAGCTGTCCAACGCAAAGAGGAGGCAGAGGGTGGAGGCGACCGAGACACTTTGCTTGCTAATGTTTGGCAGCCAAGTCCGTTTCGGGTGCTTTCTGGTCGACTCCTCCTGGGATCTGTCGCCTGGTATAAGGGGCGCCGTTTCATCGCCATTTGCGGCAGAAGGGGCTGGCGTGTCGTTCCTTGGGCGTGGCTCTAGCTCCACGGCGTCGCTAAGCATGAAGACGAGTATGGTTTTCAGGATACCGGCCGCGGCATAACCGTAGAAGACTAGTCGATATATCTCGACAGGTTCCCAGCTTAAGCTATCATTCAATCGTTGGATAACCCAGCCACACGTCATCATGCCGAAAGCCGTCCCCAAGCTACCGGAGAGGCTATACCAGGCATACACGTCACTTCTCTTGGCCGCGTCGGTGAGATGGGCAACGACGCTTTCCTCAATCGCTCGAAAAGGACCAACCTCGTTCCCACTACAAAAGCCCAGAGTTAGCATAATAAACCTACACAATCTTTCAGAAATCAAAGGTCCAATCATGTCGGTGCATACCTGGGACTGACAACACCAAGGATCGCAGCCGCTAGCAGCACCCAGTAGTCACTACAAAGAGCGAACGCGACGCCGCTGCCGACCATGAGGATGGCGCCAAGAGCAAGGATAGACCTGCGGCCAACACCATCGGCGAAGACAGCGAGGATAAAACTGATTGCCACATCCCCGGCTAGAGTCAGGGTCATGAAAAGGCCGATGTGAGTCGGCGAGATATTCAGCTCCCGAAGGAAAGAAACAAGGACAAGCGTTGAAGCGCCGTATGCGAACAGGCGCACGAAGCGCTGGAGGCATAAAATCTTCACATCGAGCGTAGATTGGTATAGAGAGACCAACCCGAGCTCCTCAAGGACCCTCCGTAGGGTAGCGGCCCGCGTGTTGGTCATGTTGTCATCTGTCGTTATTGTATGTTCAGTCGGCATTACTCGTACGGAGTAGCTTTGGCAATTGGCGTGGGCGTGCTTTAGTAGTCATCATTAGGGTGGACAAGGGGGTGGGGCTAGTCCGCTCGTCATACCCAGTACGGTGCAGAACCAGGCTTTAACTCGGCCTCCGATGCGCCACAGCTTGCCGGATACCCAGGCCCCACCGCCCACCCAGTCTGGTCATTATTATTCGCTCGCATGCGAAACATAAACCCGAAAACCCGAGCGGACGGTCTTACGTACCCAAATACGTCATGTCAAGAATATGAATAAAGTGAGCTATTAGCGCTAAAAACAGGTCCTAGCCTTTTACCTTAACTAGCTCAGGGGGCAGGAACAGGGCTGGCCCATGGATATGTCCTAGAGTCATAAAATCCTCGGGTCGAAGACACCACGAGAACGAATGAGGGCTTTTAGAGTTGCTGATAGTCAATTCGACGGAAATAAGTTTACCCAAGGGGCACGAAGTTTGCACTTCTGTCGTAAACCTCTGCAGTGAAGTCGGTACCAGATTGCAAAAGACGAGAAATAGCTTCCCTAAGTCATCAACAACCACCACTAGATCGATCTCTCACTCATCCTTCCCTACATCGTGGTCTCCACCGCTACCATTAACCTGGCTGGCGCCTATCTCCTTACCACCCAAGCCTTGTAGTCGTCTCCACTCGCTAAGACTCACACTATTTTCCGCATCGAAGAATGGCTTCTCGCCATAAATCGCGGTACGCTTCCCCTCCCTCTCCTGGGGGTTATACCCACCAGGCACAGCTCGGTGTGCTACAACCCGATTATCCCAGAATGCCACGCTCCCGGGCTCCCATTTCCATCGAACGGTAAGGTCATCGGCCGTGTGGAGGTGGCTAGGAATATAACATGAGAAAGTGTTTATACAGTAGCTAGGCACTCTCTGAAGAGACTATGGAGAATATGCTTAACTTACTCACGCAAAAAGCTGAGAGTGTGTAATGCCTCAGCTCCTTTAAGACCCTCAAGGTGGGTCACGAAAGAAGGGTTATAGAATAGAGACTTGACACGAGTCACTGGGTGGGTGCGTACAAGAGGGTGTTCACGCCGGACCGGGCCCCGGAATGGCCCCACACCCCTGTTGATACTGTTGATGTAACCATGTTCTGAGGAGTGCAGCCCCCTAAGACCTTCGAATAGTGCCTGGAAGGATAGACTAAGCTTGTCGTAGAGGGCGGTCTGGGAGGTGAAAATCGTGTCGCCGCCGGTTTCAGGCGTTCGTATAAGGCGAAGGAGGGTGTAGGCTGGTGGGTTTTGCTCGAAAGAGTGGTCGGAGTGGAAGTCACCGCCGTAGCTAGCGAAAGCACGAATGTCGCTAGTAAGTGTATGTTAGTTGTTGCTGTCCAATGCTCTGAACATACTTAGGCACGTTTTGGTGTGAGGTCAAGGGAGGGCATGAACGGACTCATCTCGGCCCAGAATAGTGACATGGCGGGGGTCGACCTGGTTAGGATCCCGATCCTGTATGCCGTAGTACTTTGTGAGATCATGCTGCTGCTCGAGTGTGATATCCTGGTCCCGGAGAAACACGACACCTCTCTCGGCGACTAAGAGCGCAAGATCATCTTTTTGTGCGTCCGTCAGTTGGCTAAGCTGAACGCCCTCAAGCTCCGTCCCGATATAGGGTGTGAGGTGCTTGACCTTGGTAGCTGCGCCTAGGATATTTTTCTTTGTCTGATCCGCGAAGAAGGCTCGGTCTTTCGGGGGCTCCAGCTCTTCTACTGGTGGGTGGGGTGGCCTGTATGCCAGGACCTTCTCGGTGAGGCCAGTGTGAGGAAATGACATGGTGACTGACACTAGATAGTACGGGAAATAGGAATATCTACAGTAGTAAGGCACAGCAACGGCACCGATGAGACTCAATATTTCCTACTATCCGTCAAGATCCCCTTTCATATTATAAAATCAAGTAAAGAGAAGCACTCTTGCTATTGGGATGTCAAACCCTTCTCGCATCGCCATAGCGTTATGGGACGGCGTCACGTCCGTGTCGTCATCGCAGGGTCCATGGCATGATTCAGTGTGTTGCTTCATTGGGACAACCTTATCTCGCGAAGGACCAGCTCATTGGTTCTGCAAGTACATCCTGGTCGCGCCAGCAACAATTCCCGGTCAATCTTGTTAGTTGTTGGCATTGATGTCAGCAGGCCTTGGCATATGTTACTAATGAACATACACCTTGGACAGCGACCGACGGAAAGTTCCTGCTCTGGCGTGGGATCGCCATTTTGCTGATATGTCACGCGTGTTTCCTTTATTCTCTATTGACGCGGGCAGAGAACTGGCGTGGGGGTAGGGGTTAATATCACACCATTTCCAAGATGGACACGGTCGTTGTCGATAGACTCCTTCTAAAATGTACTCTCATACCTTCGGAATTTGTTACCCATCACGATAGTCAATAACGGATCGTTTCAACATGTCTGGAAGTGAGGTGCCAAAACTTGACACTGATGACGAGATAAAGGTGACCGGGGAGGTGAATCAACCTGATACCAGCTCAGGGAAAACCATCATTTTCAATAATGAGGTGTACGATACCTCGCGGGTCGACCCCGTCTTGGCCGAGAAGATGGTTCTGGTCAATAACGCAATTGACGAGATCGGAATGACGCCATTCCAATGGAAACTGTTCCTCTTCAACGGCTTTGGGTACGCGGTAGATTCGGTAGGGAACCTGTCAATCCTCCCGGGGTTCATTCGGCCCGCAAGCTGATTGCATGCGCTTCTAGCTGCTCATCGTTTGTAACGCGATCGCCCAGCCGGCCGTTGATCGAGAATTCGGCCGGCCGAACAAGAAGATTGCTGGAGTCGCGCTGGCCTCTCAGATCGGGCTACTAGCTGGTGCAGCGTTCTGGGGCTTCACAGCGGATATTATCGGCAGGAAGTTGGCGTTTAATAGCAGCCTCTTCGTATGCGCTGCTTTCGTCCTCATCGGAGGTGGTATGCCTGGCTACATATCCTTTTCAGCCATGTGAGTTTACCTGGTTGAGATTGAAACCCTTACACCCCATTCGCTACGAAGCATAGAGGCTAAACCTGCTTTGTAGGGTGGCTATCTATTCAGCCGGCGCGGGTGGAAACTACGTCCTCGACGCAACGAACCTGTTAGAGTTCCTACCCGTCACCCATACCTGGCTGGTGACTTTTATGTCGATCTGGTGGGCCGTCGGCTACACCATCACGGGTCTGCTAGCATGGGCGTTCATGAGTAACTTCAGCTGCCCCTCTGATGCCACGCCAGCCACCTGCCCCCGATCCGAGAACTGGGGATGGAGGTATCTGCACTTTACCGCCGGCTCTCTGGTCCTTGTGCTCAGCGTCGCCCGTCTGCTCTTCGTCCGTATGAAGCATACCCCACGCTGGCTCCTGACCCAAAATCGCGATGCTGAGGTCCATTCTGTTCTTGAGGATCTCGCCAGGACGTACAATCGCCCGTTTTCCCTCCGACTGGAGGACTTAGAGGTGAAAGGCAAGGTTCTACACACGGAAAACTCACGGTGGTCCGCTATCCGACTGCGAAAGCATTTTGAGGGTCTCTTCGAGACCCGCCCGCTTGCTTATTCAACGGTCGTGATTCTCGCGAACTGGTTCGTCATCGGCATGGTGTCGCCTCTTTATTCCGTGTTCTTACCATACTATCTCGCTTCTCGCGGAGCAAATGTGAGAGGACCGCCGTCGAATTATATCACCTGGCGTAACTATGCCATCAACAAGGTCTCAGGCTTATTCGGCCCCATCATCGCCGGTGTCTTAGTCGAGACGAAGCTTTTCGGGAGGAGAGGGACGCTAGCGTTGGGAGCGCTCATTACCATGGTTCTTCAGTTTGGCTATACACAGATCAAGACGCCGGCACAGAACGTGGGCGTCAGCGCTGCGATTACGGCTGCATCGAATATTTACTACGGCACTATATATGCGTATACTCCGGAGATCCTACCAAGCGCGCATCGGGCCACGGGCTACGGCTTGTGTGTGGTTCTCAATAGGGTCGGAGGAATCCTTGGGGTCCTGGTCGGGAGCTACGCCAACGTAGAGACAACTGCGCCGTTGTTTGTTTGTGCGAGTCTGTTTGGCTTGTTAGTTGTGTTGAGTCTAATGCTGCCTTTTGAGAGCAGGGGGAAACGAAGTGTATGAGAGCCTAGATTTCGACCCGTTTGGGAGCTATATGCCCGGCTTTTTAAGGGCCAGCCCTGGCTCGGCCCAAGGGACGGGACACGAGTGGACATGCAAAAGCGGGTGGGAGAGACGGCGATAGAAGCAGCCACGGTAAAATCAGAATATCTAGCTTTTGAAGTATTTGGAAGATGTGTAACTTATTTGCTCCAAGGCAAACAGACCACGTCAAAGTTATCATGAACTAGTCGACATTGTCGATATGTTTGACCAAGAACCCTCCTCGCTGCAGACTAGACACTAGACGATCCGCGCCATCATTGCCGTTTATCCCGCCGCATAAGCGACTGATAAAACTCCCCATTGCAGTACGTCAGGCTGTCCACCTCCTTGAACCCATATTTCTCATACAAGCCCCTGGCTTCTACCGATGAGCCCAAGTAGCACTCCCAGCCATCAGCATCGGCTTTTTCAACGCCCCATTTCACTAAGATATTCCCAGCTCCCATCCTCTGGAACTCCTTCCTAGTCGATAGGAGGACAAGACACCAGTGAGGTCGACCGCTCATAATTTCCACGTGCTTCTTCCATACGTTGCCGAAAAATGCAGCAGCCAGTTCTTGATCTCCCCCCTCCGGCCACTTCGTTGGTGGAGGTGGAAGGTCTACTTCAGCCTGTACAACCTTCCACTTTCCAAATGCGAGCAAAGTTGGCGGGGTTGTAGATACATCATCCACAACAACAACGTGCATGTTTGTGTCTCCAATATCATGAGCCATGACTTGGCGCCAGAAATCCCACACGTCAGCCGAGGTCGGTGGGAAGGCATACTTGGCGATCAAGTTATCTGCGAATCCGGAGAAGAAAGTCTTGCACAAAGCTTCGACATCGTCCAGGGTCGCGAGTCTAAGCTTGAGATCCATGAGAGCTGGGAGTGCCTGGTTGATCTTCAGAGATTTGAGGTTGAACAACGAATATGTTCCGTTTTCTGGGTTTATGGTAAAAAAGTCCACGCTGCGGTAACTGTTTGGGCCTGAGGGAGATAGTTGGTAGGGAAAGATGTCAGACGACCATGTTGGACAAACTGGTCTGACTTTTTTCATATATAATAGTCTGGTATTGGGGTGATGGAGCGGGGTCGATGATCCTACACCATGACTTAAACGGGTGCCTAAAGGATTACACGCAAGTAATACCAGTCAACCCACACTGCGCTGGTAGATATCAACATTCCTGGTATTTCCCGCTACCGACATTCAATGCATGTTTCCTTTGCTTTTACTTTTGTATTCGGTTAACTTTGTTGACTAGTGAGCAGCTTACTAGAATCTATCGCTGCAGTTAATATCGACCTTCTAGGCTTTGACATGTCCTGTTACCACTTGATTATATAAATGGCAAAGGAGATGCGAATAATAGATGGCTGCAGGTCACGAGCGCTTATTTCAGGAATTGCAACTACGAGGGCCATGTAGCAAAACCGTGGTGCTAAGGAACGGGAAGGATATTGACGTGCGGAATGTCGACCCCGCATAGAGCGTATCCGTTGTTACCTGATAGAAGTCGGCGGTTTGTCCTTATTCGGAAGGTAAGTAGCACTAGCCACTATTCCGCGGCAAGCTCATGGAAACTTTCGCCGATTAGCTCACAACTGATAAGAGCCACCGCTATTACGGCATAAGAGGGGTTGCTAAGGAATAGCAGATGTTTGTGCCGCGCAGAATGAAACTATAGCCTTCTCTAACGGTCTCATAGGCGGGGTTTTGAAAAGATTGTAAATTCAGGCACAAAACGACGGAGAGCATATGGAACTAAATATTCCTGTCTAGCAGCCAACGGGGAGAGCACCGACGCTTGTCGCAGTCTTGGCCAGCGCGACCTCAGCAGCCCGGCGCCTGGTCAGCCCGGGCAGGACAACACCACCTCCCTTGTTCCACTTAGGCAGCTCCTCGGCGATGACAGTGTTGGTAGCCCCACCAGCGTTCAGTCGCTTGATGAGCGTGGAGCTCCTGACGTTTCCACAGCCAACGTTGAAGCCCCAGCTCACGAGTGCGCCGTATTGGTTAGCGTTGAGGACGACGCTCGACGCGGTAGCCAGGGTAATGCACTGCTGGGCAACCTAGAGTAGATAACAGAGGTTAACAGTGCACTAAGAGACCCCTCTCAAAAGTATGGAATGTACATACTTTGATGTCGCTTTGTAGGAGCTTCTGGCCGTTAGTCGTGGAAAGGGGGATCGGGTAGGGGACATCCGAGCAAGTCGAGTCGGAGCAGAGATGTCCGTAGCCCACGGTTGGCAACCCCACCGGGTCCTTGTCTAGAAATATTTAGCTTCTTGTCTTTCCTCCCTTCTGTCAAACAAGGATGCTCTACATACAGATGTTAGGGTACCAGCCCTCGAACTCCTTGACTAGGTCAAGGGTAGCTTGATTGACGGCTGGGCCAATGCAAGCTGCAGTAGCGGTGGATGAAGCCGCAAGGAAGAGGAGGGTAGACTTGAGCTGCATGATTGCGGCGAGCAGACAGACGTTGCGTAGTTTGACGAGATGGGGTTAATTCGTGAGGAGTCAGGAGCGATTGACACGAGGAGCAGGAAGTAAACGAATCTATCCTTCGGGAGATTCTTGATTCCTTTATATTTTACGGAGTAGGCCTCCGGTTATGCACCATATCTACAACAAGAGAGGGGTGGGTTCCATTTCACTGCCATGCCTAACAAGACTTCCCTAACAAGGCTAGATCCCCTGATGGACCTCGGATGCCGATCTGCAATTGATTATGAGGATTAAATGTGGATACCTGCTACCTGCCCTATCCAGGAGCGCTTATGCAGTTCCTCGTGCTTGCATTCGGAGAGATAATTGGATCTCAAGTCCATCTATCATGGGCAAGATATACTCAGGCTGGGAGCAGCTTGGATTCGAGACGCCTTGTTTGCCTGGAAGTCGCCGACGCAGGTCATATTGTTCCAAGCTAGAGATGGTTCCTGAGATCCGTATCCTGGGCGGAAAACATTCCGCATGCCGTACTTTGCCAAGACAATCGTTGTCGATCACATCGCCCAACGGCGCCAACGCCAAAAGGCGGGTTGATGCCAACACCACCTAATTTCACTCCCCCATTCGCGTGTAACATGATCGGCAGATTAAGGGCGTGGCCTGAGTAGTATGTTTATGGAAGGCGTTTCTTGAAACAAATAGCATGTGATTTGGGTCCCGTTTAATTAGCGGTTGGAGTAACTACCGCTGCGGATCTATCCGTGATCTACCTGGAAGCTGGTCCCCAGAAGTCGATGTGACCAATCTTCAGCTGTGACTTTACTTGGCACCAGGGTCGAGAAGTGAGCGCCTTCCTCTTTAGAACATCCCCTCTTCCAGGCGTTCTACGCTATTTGCAGCAGCTCCACTCACAGTCTAGCGTGGCAACCTGGTTAAGATTGCGCCCTGTACTCACAGCTGCCTATTAAGGCAGCCCTCCTGTCTATCCGTCATACGCTAAAGCATGCGACATAACCACTTTGGGGACGATGTACGAGTACGTGGGGTACGCCTAATAGGTGGTTGGTCAATGCTCGTACTCGATCTGTCGTGGTTGCTAGTTTGCACAGATGCCGTTATGTTAGTTCTGTTAGTCCTCGGTGACGAATTTATTTCTTGGTAACCCCAAGTAATCTCTCGCAAGTTGAGCAACACCCGTAATACTCTGGCCGAGTTATCCGTGCATTTTCCGAGTTCCACGCCAAGCCCTTGACTGCAACAGGTGAGATTCGCCTACTGCCACATTGTTAGCGATGATGGTGATGGTGGTATTGGACGAATCAATGAGCGAAGATAATCTAGCCAGGCAGATACGGCTCGGGCTGAGTTGCAGGATGTGCCTAATTGCCTCATGCACGTCCCAGGGGCTCACAGTGAACATCAACTACCCGCAGGACTCTGCTGCAAGAAAAAGCGCCGTTTCAAACAGCGCTAGGAGGCAAACCGTTCTTGGCGATATCATCGACTTTGGCATTAGCCACGATGATGAGGATTACTGTTGTAGCTATAGATCGGACGTAGAACGACCCACTGCTAAACCGTCTCCTTCAGGACTCACCGCGATGCTCTTGATCTTGGGCGGCGATGATGCTGCCTTCATACCCCTGCACCGTCCATCTTTAAGCTACACGCTAGAGGTGGGAATGCAGCAGTTCAGCAGGGCAGGGAAAGATGATAGGCGATAAGCCCCACAAAGCTAAGGCTGGTGCCAACCTTCCATTAATCTAGGCCATTAACACCAAACCACGCGAAACCCGCCCCCAAAGTAGCACGTAATGATGGCCGGGTCCTACAGCAGCATAAGCCCCGGTGATAAGGAGAGACTACTAGACGAGAGCGCGGTCATTCGCGAAGAGGACACGACTCGTAGTATTGTAGTACCGGCCAGAGAATAGCAGGGTTGGTGGCGTCGACGGCGAGTTAGTTAAACCGAGGAAGAAAAGGAGAGTTCTAGGTTTCCCAATGCCATGGTACGCTACAAGCTGGGAAACACTTACTAGCTGACGGACGGGATGACGGGAGTACATTGATATAGGAGTTCATGACTATGCGGGGATTGCCGAGAAAAGATATACTGGAATTGGTTGGGAGGCTGTGGCTTATAAAGCGTCATGTTTCATGCAATTCGAGATATTGCCAAAATGGAGTCGACATTCATGTTGACTGCTTGGCGATGGAGATGATCCAATCTGCCACTTCCCTTGGCCGAGATGCATTTGGCGCATGCCCAGATTTGATTTCTGTAACATCAATCTTGCCACCGATTTGCCCTTCCATCATCGCAATGCTCGCTCTCTGAAGCTCGGGCTCCTGCGCAAGGTCCTTCGTACACACCAAATACGAAACCGGCACATCTTTGAACCCGGCATGGCTCAGACTAGCAGGGAACGTAGAGCCTGAATGTCGAGTACTCATCTTTGCCCACTTCTCGCCCTCCTCCTTCGGCAGGTCATTGAAGACATTGGAAGCAGTAACCGAGATGTCACCCTGATGCAGCCATCCGTCATCCTATAATTTACGTTAACCCCGGACAGACCAGTATGATGACGTGAGACGGACATCAAACCTAATCTCGAATGGAGGGGCTCGGGGAAGCATATTATCCGGCATAATAACGCTGGCATCGAATTCTCCAACTGGGAGAATGATGGATGAAATATAAGCCAGTCTCACAAGGCCTCCCGTGTTGCCCTGTTGCTGTCTGTGTGATTTGCTGAGTCCTTTTGTGCTTTCTGTGGCAGGCAGGCCGCCGTAGGAGTGGCCGATTAGTATGACGTCGTTGCCTTTGTCTGAGTGCTTTGTGATCTCTGAGGCGATGAAAGCTGCGTCATCTTGCATGGTACCCGGAACGTTGGTTTTGTAGCCTACGCTAGGAAGGTGAAGAGCCTCAATGGTGTATCCCTCTCTCGAGACATGGGCGATGACCTCACTGTACAGGTCAGGCAGGCTGAAGCCCCCCGGCACAATCAAGATTGTCGGCTTATCCATTGGTTGCGGAGAGAAGTGATAGGGGAAAGTCTGTATCGGGCACGAACAGTCTGGACGGTTTTCCGAGGTTACACGGATAAGCGGGTAGTGATGGATGGTGATGAAGGCAAGAAGAACGCTGATGATGACGGAGGAGGAGAAACGAGAGGGCTCTGGCTGCATAAGATCACGTGCATGGATATGCAGTATGAAGTGCATTATATCTGGGATGGACCTGTTTTAGTCAGGGTTTGGGACGTCAAAAGGATAGACCCACCCTTGGCTCCGCGGCTGTGAGGTTTCACATATCAGGGGTATTTGGTGGCTTTAGACCCCGAGTCCCCTGTACCCCACAATTTGGAATAAACTATTGAATCCTGGAGACGAAGTCTGCATCCGGTAGTCACTCTTCCAACCGCCGCGGGGCGCCTTCCTGACTTCATTTGCTTGATTAGTATTACCTTCAGCACAATACCCCGTACAGGTACAAGAAGTACCCCAGGTGTCACCCCCCCATGCCAAGGACGCGATGGCGTGGGGGTAGCGTGGATATTAGCTATGCTCGGTCCCCCTCCCACAGGGTCTGTAGGAGTCAAGCTGGGAATTTACGATTAATAGCTAACCAGAGACATGGACATTTGTTACGGGAAATACTGACGTTAATATTGCAACGAACGACTATTGAAGTAGGGCAGGCCTTAGAGATGTCTGAGTAACTCGGGCTACTACGGGCCGGTTGGGAGAGAGACCCAGACCGGCTGTGGGCTTTGATGGCTCTGATAAATCGACGACTGTTCCATTTTGCGGACGAAAATGGGCGACAGCTGTCCCACTGCATCAACAGCAAGCACGCCCCCACTCGTCCGAACTTCACAGCTAAACATCAGAGTAGGGACCTTGCTTGGTTTGAGATCTCGCTGTAAATTTGAATGAGGGCGCATCCCTTTGTTAACCAGCTCATTTGGACAATATCACGCCTGCTATTACAAGTATGCCCGAGTCTGTAAGTCGAATTTGTCCCCCTTCTGAGAAGTTATTCGTATTTATCAACGGCTTTGCCCGCGGGCAATTTGACAAATCCTCCGAATGTCGCCATCAACATGGGCAAATGTCGCGATTCGTTAAAAGCCGCTTATTGGACAAGACCTGCAGATCCATGCACGCTAGAGGACATGTCAAAGTAGAAACCAAGAATTTGCTACCTAACAGACGATGGCGCCATCTCGAAGCTACAAGTAATGGTGATAACTAATCAGCTAAACTACCTTTGACTGCCAGTGTGACATTTTGACCACTAGCTTCGATACAGGTCGCTCTCGCTGCCCCTGGGTACAAGTACCTGTATAATGGCCCGGGCCAGAAAGTCCCGGCATCCGGTCTCCAAGTCAATCGGAGTGGCGTCCGCCATGCAAGCGATGGCGCTATCGACAGGGGAGCTTGACTGCATGGGGGTGGATAAGCTCACTCACTGTAGTTATATCAACGGGCTGCACTTAAGAAGTACCGTCCCCGCGTTCTTTTTAACACATCCCCCCTTCTACATACCACTGCCATCTGCGCATCCGATATTATTTGGTGCCACTGCGTTGGCAATCAGCGCTGATCCTACTCATAAGCTACCATGGCAGATACCAAAGACGAAAAACTTTCCCCGGTGCCTGACTCCGCAATTCAGAACTCGGCTGGGGAGATTACATCCGATAACGATGAGCATACGCCGCAAATCAACGAAAGAGCTCTTCTGCGAAAACTCGATGGGCATCTATTACCGGCCGTGGGCTTGCTCTACCTTCTCTCGTTCTTGGACAGGTCCAATGGTAAGAGATCTTAGCGCCGAACAACAGCTAGAAGCCGAGATAAGATAGCTAACACTATAAATAGTTGGAAACGCGAAGATCGAGGGCCTCGCCGAGGACATAAACATGTGTAGGCATTCGTTCTCATTCCTTAAACTAAGCGTACATTTCTTTTAACAATTTGAGTAGCTGGAAACCAATACTTGACTGGCTTGACCGTGTACTTCATCGGCTACGTCTTATTTGAGGTTCGTATTATGCTCCGTCAACTACCGAAAATGCTAACGCAATCGCCAGATCCCCTGCAATATTATACTCAAAAAGACTACCCCCAGAATATGGCTTCCCACGTTAACGGTAGCCTGGGGAATCGTCGCAACTCTCCTCGGCGTCGTCACCAACCTCGGAGGCTTCCTAACCGCCCGTTTCTTCCTCGGCGTCACGGAGAGCGGACTATTTCCCGGAGTAGTGTACTACTTCTCTATGTGGTACAAACGCCGCGAGCGCCAGTATCGCATTTCACTCTTCTTCAGTGGAGCTGCGCTTGCAGGTGCTTTTGGAGGAATCCTTGCATATGGTATCGGTCATATGCGTGGAGTGGTATGGGAGAATGGCTGGAGATGGATATTCATACTGGTTTGTGGTCATCCCTCATACAATTATAACACCCGCCTAGTCTAACACCACTGCAGGAAGGAATCGCGACCGTGCTCGTCGCCATTGCTTCATATTGGTTCATACAGAACTATCCGGAAACGGCAACTTTCGTTACGGAGAAGGAGCGGATATTCATCCGCGAGCGACTGGCTTCCGATAGTGACGCTACCCTTGAAGAGAAGTTCACCTGGGCTGCTGTAGCAGAGGCGCTCAAGGATCCCAAGTGTTGGCTTTACGGTCTTGGGTTCCATAGCACTAGCTTGCCCCTATACACCTTTTCTCTATTCTTGGTAAGCCGGCCCTGGTGTCCATCTCCCCATGTACCTATTTAACCGGGTGGGTGCCTTGAATTTAGCCATCCATCATCAAGAATCTCGGCTACAGCGCCGCACTCGCCCAAATCCTCACAGTTCCCCCGTACGCCTTCGCTTTCATCACGACTATCGCCACCGCCATCATCTCGGAGAGAATGGGCCGCCGCGCCCCTTTCATCATGGGCTCGGCTCTCTTCGCCATCATCGGCTATATCATCCTCCTCACGAACACTGACCCCGTGGGCCGCCCAGGCGTGTCTTACCTTGGTACCTTCTTCGCAGCGGGAGGGATATTCCCCGCCGTGGCGCTGGTTCTATCCTGGCCCGCGATCAACATCTCCGGACAGACAAAGAGGGCGGTGGGTAATGCAATGCAAATCAGCATTGGTAACCTCGGCGCCGTGTTGGGGACGCAGCTGTACCGAGCTAACGATGGGCCGCGGTATATCGTTGGCCATTCGTTCGCTCTGGGCTATCTGGCAGCCACTGTTATAGTCGCCGGGGTGTTGTGGCATGTGCTGAAAAAGGAGAACGAGCGTAGGGACGGAATCACCGAGGAGGTTCAGGCTGTTGGGGATTTGGATGACTGGCGAGGCGACATAGACCCTAGGTGGAGGTTCCAGTATTGATACACGCGGTAGGGGTTTTCTCTGGCTCCTGTGTGTTGTCGACGACATTCTCAACATCAACCTATCCTCACGCCTTATCGGGAGACATTGCAGATTAATGCAGTTTGTATTCGAGCGCACACGGAAGCTACCAAGGTATACCCGATATCGATTGTGAGATAGCATAATGTAGCTAGGCCCCATCTGTAACCTTCACACCAACACCAGAGCGAATGACGACGCGGCTAATCTGCTTGCTGCGCTTCACCGGGTGCGGGTCGTTGAAGATGTCCTCCAGTTCCTCCAGAGACCGGCCCTTCGTCTCAACCGTAACAAAGTACATTAGGATCCAATGAATAACATGTAGAATAAGGAAGATAGTGTACATCTTCCATCCGATGTCCTTCAGAGCGATGGGAGTCGCATACAGGTTGATAAAGCTGGCGATGCCGGAGACAGTCTTGTCGGCAGCCAGGCCCTTCGCTCGAATATCGGTCTGGAGAATCTCGGCAGGGTACAGCGCCTGAAGCGGCGTCCAGGTAAAGGAGATGACGATGCCGTAAAGGTACATCATAGCAATGAAAGCATACCCAGGCGCCGTCGCGATATGGCCGTCGGCCAGACCGGCGAGCACGTTGATAGGAATGTAGATGAGCCCGGTGAGGAAGACACCCCACAGAAACATAGGGCGACGACCAGCCTTATCGACAAAGAAAGTGCCAACGATCCCTCCACAGAACGAAAAGACGTTGTTGAGGGCGTTCAGAAGCAGCTGCTTTGACGACGAGGTGATCCCGACGGACTCCAGAATACTGGGGAGGTAATAGGATATGACGCCGCCACCGGTGAATTGAGAGAAGATGGTGACGAGGATGAGAATCCACATTCGGTAGCGGGCGGCCCTGGTCTTGACGAGAATAGAGTAGTCCCACCATCTGCCGTTCGTAAGTTCGGCCTCAACCGCGAGAGAATGCGTGATTTCCTCGCATTCCAGCCTAACTATCGCCGAGTCTGGGTTCCCGTTGCCGTGGTACTTGATGAGAATCTGTCGCGCCTGCTCATCCTTCTGTTTCGCAAACAGCCAGCGAGGACTCTCGGGGATAAACCACACTGCGGAAACGATTATGACGGCTGGGACGACTTGGATAATGAAAGGTATGCGCCAGGACCAGTTGCTCTTGATGTTTCCGGTTCCGAAGCAGGACCAGCTGGCGGTCAGGGAGCCGATGTACCATCCCATCACGTTGTACATACCACCTGCCAGGCCACGCCACGTAGGGTACGCCATCTCGACAATGTACGTGATAGCACCCGTGGTGCACATTGGCACGCCAAGGCCGACAATGAATCTTCCAGCGATGAAAGCGGCCAGGGTATGACTTGTGGCCTGCACTATGGATCCGACGATGATGCAGCAAGAACCGCAAAACATGCCTGACCTCCGGCCCAGGCCATCGATCAAGATGGCGGCGCCAGCGCTTCCGCAGACCTGGCCCGCGGTATAGATGGCCATGACCAGGCCGATATCTTTCCCACTCCTTTCGACCTTGAAGAAATCGTGCCACTGGTCCATAGCATTAACCGAGCTCATGACAGAGCCGTCGTAACCGTTCATTATTCCATCTGGTAGACGTTAGCGACTTGTTCAATGCTCAAGGGTAGAGGAGACGGGCGAGGGTGTGATGACAAGGTCATTGGGAAAAGGGGGGGACAAAAGGGGTGGAGGGGGCTACGGACTCAGCGCTGCAACTACCATAAACATATACATGGCAATCTGCGAGCGACACCAGTACTTTGGCTTATCTTTGGCAACAGCGTCGGTAAGCTCGACAGACTGGACTGCCACTTCCTTGACGTCCATGTCGCTGGACGAATCGATAACCTTCTCAGCATGGTTTGACCCCGGTGGGATCCCCGCATCCTTCTCGAATGCCATAGCTGCGCTGTCGGGAGACCGACGACTTCTGTATTCTGAATCGAGGGGTTGGAAGTATTCCGGATACAAAGGAGCTCGGTGTAGTCTTGGAACTATGATATGAGAGTATCATGGGACAAAGCATCGGAACACTCGCTCGCTTTATATACTTTATCTCCCCAATATACGTTCATAAACAAGGTTTTCGGGGAAACATAAGCTTCTATTACTAGGAAGCCTAGAGCATTTCCCGCGCAAGGATGCGCCAACGTTAGCGTTAGTTTAGAGTCTCCAACCAGTCATGTATCACTTCTTGAGTCGAACCCCAGTTTCGCCGGCTCCATAGCGGAGACCCCGCAAAGTTTGTATCCCCATGGGGAAAATCCGGGGTTTGGTGTCCCGACGTCCCCGCATCTACGAGTTCGGAAGGCATTGCTCCGTCACGAATAAGGAGAAAACCCCCTTGGCACTCATGAGTACTCGTACGAGCAACGGATGTGGCAATTAGAATGGGGGTCCATATAAATGGATGCTCACGCCTTGGTGTTTCATTGGAGCGGTTCCATAAGAAGGTTGCATCGCTGTTGATTCTGTCCCCCACGGAAGGCGCTCGACCCCCGCATTTCCTCACCAAACCCCACGATCTATGCCCCTTCCGGTGCACCTCGCATAGTCTCCATGACCTCCACGACAAACTTTTGACACCTCCACAGACAACATATCGACGTTGGAACTCTTGTCTGACCCTCGGGATCAAATACGACGCTCAACCCCACACGTGCAAGAGCCTATCCATCTGCCGACAGACCAGGGGTGGTAAGCTCATCGAGGCCCTCTACACCACTCTCTAAATACACGACCCGCTATCCCCTATATAGCCAGGGAAAGTTCCATCCGAGCTCACTTCGTGGGGGGCTTTCAATCCTCCTTACTGCAATGACATCTCATCTTGGCTTAGTTTAGCGCTCATGAATCGCGCTTTCCCCCACGTATCGTCATAAACAGTACGGGGTCCGAGTCCCAAGTCAATGCCGCAGAGACGAGCGGGGGGTTACTTACCCACTGCATTGCTGCGGACGTTATTAGTACGTAAGTGTTCAGGATATAATCCAAACTGACCATTATACATACTCGTACTCTGGGTGCATGCACTCGAATGGCCTGGCAGCATTGTCAGTACCCAGTCCTTCAGCACAGCCAAGTCGTCCCAACGTTCTGTGCCCAATAACAATCGACTCATATTTTCCAGCCCTCGACCTTGCCGGTGTGAAGCCTCCATGGAGATCCCCACGCGGAATGTCGATATCACCTCGGAGTTTTGGTCTATCATCCGTGATTGTAGTCGGACAAAGACCATACCAGCACTTGTTAAAGCCCAGAAGGACACCGGCCACTGGGACTGTCTGAAATGGAAAGAAGGTCATGAGCAAAAGCCCCACGTATGTATCTGTCGATGAGTGGGACCACCAGGGAATTCCTCCTTTACCCGTCAGGAACTTATGGCTAACGCCATAAAACTGTAGCCCTTTTGGGACAGCGATATTTACAAGGCCACGGAGGCGGCTTGCTACTTCCTCATGACCCACCCGGACGAGACGATGATGGCCCAAGTCGAGGAAGCCGTGGACAACATCCGAGCAGCACAGCACCCTGATGGTTACATCAACTCGTATTACACCGTCCGCGGTGTTGAGGGCCGGTGGACGAACCTTCGCGACATGCACGAGCTCTACTGCCTTGGACACCTAATCGAGGCCTGCGTCGCGTACGAGACCCTTACCAAGAGCGGGCGGCTCCTGGAGCCTGTCATGAAGGTAGTACGGCACATCGACTCTATCTTCGGCTCCGAGTCCGGAAAGAAACGCGGCTACCCGGGCCACGAGGAGATAGAGATTGGACTGCTACGCCTCTATGAGCAGACAAGGGAGCCCCTCCTGCTCAAGGTCGCACAATACTTCATCCTGGAGCGGGGCTCGAGGGATGACAAAGGCCAAACCCATTTCGACCATGAGGCCTGGGCTCGTGGAAATGACCCCTCCAACTACGACACATTCGAAATGAGACCCGTCTACCGCCGGCCGAGAGACTACGCATACCACCAAGCCGACCGTCCGCTTATTGAGGAAACCGAGCTGCGCGGTCACTCGGTGCGCGCTATGTATCTCATGACCGCAGCGACTGATCTAGTCCGTCTAACGAACCACGCCGGCCTCAAGGCTGCTCTGGATCGACTGTGGAGAGATATGGTCGATGGCAAGATGTATATAACTGGTGGACTAGGCTCTGTCAAGCAGTGGGAAGGCTTCAGCCAACCCTACGTCCTCCACGACACTGAGGAAGGCGGTGTCTGCTACGCCGAAACGTGTGCCACTTTCGCCTTAATCGTCTGGTGCCAAAGGATGTTGCGCCTGAGGCTCATCTCCGAATACGCGGATGTCATGGAGATATGCCTCTACAACGGCTTCCTCGGCGCAGTGGGTCTAGACGGCGAATCATTCTACTACGAGAACCCACTGCGCACCATGACCGGCCGTCCCAAGGAGCGCAGCCGCTGGTTCCACGTCGCGTGCTGCCCGCCCAATGTGGCGAAACTGATGGGAAATCTCGGCGCATATATCTTCACCCTGAACGATAACGTTGTCGCCATCCATCTCTATATAGCCTCCGTCCTTCGTATCCCCGGTACCGATGCTATCTTAACGATCAAGACGAAAGCCCCCTGGAGTGGGGAAGCCGAGATATCGTGGAGGGGAACTGCGGCGTTAGCTCTACGCATCCCAGCCTGGGCGAGTGGGTACAAAATAGCGGGAGGGCATGGCGAGGCCAAGAACGGATACCTGCATCTGCCAGAGACCGAGAACGGGGAGATTGAGATTGTCTTCGGATTGGAGCCGAAGAAGATGTACGCCAACCCGAAGCTGGGGAAGAATGAGGTCTGCATCATGCGAGGCCCCTTGGTTTACTGCATTGAGGATGTCGACAATGATCTTGATATCGACAGTTTTGTCATCTCTGAGGATAATGTTAAGGATGGGGCACCGATGAGCATTCTAGACCACGAGGTTATACCTGTTATAGCGAAGGGGAGGACGCTTATGGGCTCCAATGCTTCGAAGTTGTACGATGACAAGCCTTGGGCACATGGTGAGGAAAAGGATCTGGTTTTCATTCCATTCTATGCTCGTGCCAACCGCGGAGGCAGAGGAGGTATGAGAGTTTGGTGTTTCAGACGATAGTACAGAGTGTGTATAACAAGTACTTGCATCACGACTAGACTGCCGCCAGATCATTCCCATATCCTACTCAAGACCAGACGCATCCCGGAACTGTGACTACGCAGCCCGAGCCCCCACGAGCCAGTATTCCTTTTTACATAGGTTCCAGTCGGTGCTAGCTCATGCTGGTTGTCAGGATATGCTACATCTCAGTGTGGACGAGCGACCTCCAGCTCGTTCCTAGCGGCACGGGGAAGATTTTGCCAGAAGCTGCTGGCACTCATCGTTTGTCTCCTCAAGTCGCTTACCCGTACGCCCTTTTTGTCGTAGGGGCGGTCTGCGGGCTAGGACATTTGTTTCGTTCACTGTTGTTTCGTGTTCCCCGTCTTGCGATTGTGTACCCAGCCGGCTTTGCGGAGTCGAAGACGCCTTGATTTTGCACTCCCTAATTGTGGTTTGATTGGAACTCGATCGGGAGATATTACCTCCAGAGCCTGGGGGTGGTCGGGCCTACTATCTTAATCGGACATCGCGGACATGGGTACAAGTACAAGCATGGATTGGGGGGCTGAGTCGCATGGCCTTTGGGATCGGCAGGTCGGCAGCCATTTACAGCTCGACCGTTTGTTCCCAACGGGATGATGCGGGGCTCATTAGTCTGAATCGGGCTAGGTTGACGGGGATCCATTAAATCCGTCTCTGGCACAGAGAGGCGGCCTCATTTCCATACTACTCGTACATACACTTCCCTTGACGCTCACACATTGCTCACCCCTAGTCCTACTCTAGCCGTATCTAGATCATTTCCGACAATGGGCCCTGTCACTGACAAACTTCATTTGACAGCACTCCACCAACCAAATGTGGTACAAACAACACACTACAAAAGCATTCATCCTATTCGAGGGCTGGACACAGGCCTGTTTGGATCCACAAGGTTTCCCACACTGGTCGAACCACCATCGCGAGACCGCGTTTGTGCCCGCCACAAGGGAAACTGGGCGATGGATACGGATATTATGGCACCATCAGAAAATCAAATAACTGGCTGCTGGACATATCTTCTGGGAATATAGAACAAGGAGGTACCTTCTCTCCAAGGCGTTGGTAATTTGACAGAGCATCTGCCTGCTACGTTTTCACATCATATCACCGAACTGGGCTCTTGTTGATCGACGAGGTGCACCATTTTTGCCAACTAATCTTTCGATATCGATCCGTATACTCACCACAGGAAGGAAACTAGAATTCACTGTTGATAGATGTGTTGGGTCTGCAAGTAGTACAACCTTGGATTTTCGACGAGCGAAGACTTACTTGCCTTGTATGTTGGATGCCACTTAATGAATCTTCGACAAGATTTCAACCACTTGTCCAAGTACTTGTACGAGGTATATGGATCCTCAGAATGGAATAATAATTCCTCCGCTTACGACTGCCACCCACCAGAGTTCTGATGTTAACCAATGGAGGCTGAACAAATGATATGATCTGCACCAGCATCACTCAAAGCTCAGCCACGAAAATAATATTACAATGCAACCCAGAAGGTGGTGAGACAAGGCTGTCGGTTGCGGCAAATATAACATTAGAATCGCTTATGTTTTACTCCTATAAGTGGGATACTCTTCCGTTCAAGGAAAAGGACCCAACGGCAAGATAAGCTCCATCCATCAAGACGATGGACCCGTCGATCGGACAAGTGGCCGGTATCATTGCCGCAGGTATTATTTTTGGTGAGCTAGTCCTTCGCGCCTCACCTACTTCGATCTGTCTAAGCATTTCTAACCACTTTTTCCTAGCCCGGATCTTTTGCCCAATTGCTCTTACTTATCTCCTTGCGGGCTCCTTACGCGACACCGAGACCGCAAGTACTTGGTAAGCTATTACATCTTCCTTTATATCACACCGTTCGTTGTATACCAAATTGGCGAGTAGAGTCGAGTATTCCACATCTCCATTCGTCACAATTTGATAATGGAGCTTGGCAGGGATTCACCTGTAAGCCGCTAAACATGAGATCCTAGGTCCGTCGCAAACCAGACCATCCAAGGCTCGCTATGGCCTATACTTCTACGCTCAGACACTTCGAATCCTCATCACCATGTTCGCCGATGGATTCAAGTCCTCTCTTCCTCCTTTCCTGCAGTAGCACTCCTAGTCGCGGTTGCTGGTGTCGTCACTCCTCTTGGGTTGGGCGAGAAGCTTGCCCCTCTATCCCGACGGGCTGGCACATTCGAGTATGCGAGAGACACGGGTCCTTTCTCAGCCGGAACGTCTCCTCGCGGCACAGGGAAGTTCAACCGGCATTGCTATGGCGAAGGACCAATTGCCTGTCCCTACACGGGCGACGTTGTGGAGACGACTCGAAGCAATGGCTCGACTCTCTGGGAATTCCCCTATGGACTCAGTTCCGCCATTCCTGATATTCTCCAAGAGATCTTCTCAAGCGGCACAGCGGGCCAGGCTACTACAATCTCAAACTTCTTTGATATCGAATGGAGACAACTGTCCACCGCCATCACCGATTATTACGATAATGGTACTGAATCTGATGTTGGGCTATATCGTCAGCTTGACTCTTTCATCCTCCAGGATGCGTACAAGATCGTGGAGGGCCTAATTGTTGACGCTAAAACGGGTGGTATCGGCTTCAGGAGCCACACGATCCCGACTGGGGTAGATCGTGGCGCCACATGGGAAGAAGATTTGCTATTTATTGAACCCGACGCAAGCTGTGTCAACACAAATCTCACCTTCGACTTCGAGATCTCAACAAATTTTTCGGATATAGTAGGCATACGGAACCTCGTTATTACTGACAGAGGAGGCTTCACCGACATCGACATCACCTACCAATCCACGCTCGACGATACTGCTGTGCAGTCCAACCCTGATCTCCAAGCACGTGCGTACGAGGCCGCGTATCTCAACAACGCTTACACGATGATGGTATACAATATTACAAATCCAAAGGAAAATCACACCGACGGGGCTGCTTTCTCCTACCTCAGGTCTGAAATCGGCAAAACCTTTCCTCTAAAGGCGAGAACCCGTAGCCAGTACGTAACCTTAGGACTGTCGGCTCAGTTTGGGAATTACCTAGACCTCATTGGAAAGGAGCATCTAAACCCGTATAACATTACGAGTGGCGATCTGAACGATATCAACAATGCCTGTGCCGGCACTAGCGACATGGCTACCATCTCTAACGTTTACGTCGGGTGCGGCCTCCTACAAGGCGCCCCAGTGCGGGTCGATGGCGGTCCGCCGTCAATATTTGACAAAGGGAGTAAATGGTCTTCCTCTCTCCACTCCTGTGCTGCGACTGTTCGGGCCACTATCAAGACAGTCAGCTTTTCTTTCAATACGACCGACAATTCCCGGGGACTCGAGGGCCTGGCAGTCACAAATATTGAGCCAAAAGCGTACGCCAGCGAAGCCGATCACCCTCTCTGGGGCTTTGAGGAGTCGGGTTTGTCGTTTGATGGGTTTAATCCGATCTGGGGGTTGATATCACCGGAGTACGAAGCGCACGAGAACGTGTCCACTGTTCGGCAGCCTTTTTTCTACATTCCTGGTGTCTCAGCCGGACTTGCTCCCGGCCTTCCCCCTAGCAGCCTCCACTCCGGCAACAACCTACCCGGCAGCACAGTTGCGACCTCAACCATGAATGAAATATTCAACCTGGACCCGGACCGGCCGTTCGATCTTCATGGCGCGGCAAGCATGTCCATATTCACCCGTTGGCAGTCACTTTCTTCCGATTCAACAGGAGCATCGACCATTATTAAGCTGCTATGGACAGATCTCGCTGCCTCGGCTGTGGTCGGAACAAGAGGCGCCTTAGGTCGTCTGAACAAGGGTGAAGACGAAACCGTTCCTGTCGAGATTAGCCCCCTCAGACGCCGCATTACTTATGACCTTTTATATGGAATCCCCGCAATCCTGCTCCTGCTCTTCATCGTCATGACCGGTTTGATTGCCGTTATATCGACCTGCCTCGGGAAGGTCAGCGTCTCGCACCTCCGCCTCCGCATGCTACAGTTGTCGTCTGGCAGAATCTTCACCACATTCATGTTCCCTCAAAATAGCTCTCTCACCATGCCAAGTGGGGAATGGAGCGAGAAGAATGGGTCTCGCTTGGTCAAACTTGGCAGCATCAGCGAGAGGGACGATACTCCGGGGCTAGAAAGCCAGGGCCTTGTTAATAAATCACCGGAATGACCTAGGAAACGTTTGTCCTAGCGTTTACCATATCTGAATGTAGTTGTTCTGTCTATTTCCTTGGGTCAATCTAGTCGATTCACTCTCTAGGTAGAGGGTAACGTTCCAAATCAGGTGAGGGGGGTGGCGTAACCTGGGGTAATCTCTTATAGTGTAATCATCTCGACTCCAACAAGGTGTTGACTCCTCAGACAAGATATGATATTCCTCAAGCCACCAGGCCGCGGCTCCCCACATGCTCATGGCTTCCCATATATCCCCATCTACGCCGGTATCACCAGGACACTTCACTACAGCCATCCGCGGAGGCGTTCTAGTGTATTGGCCGATTGAATTTTCCTGTTACAGTGCATTACGAACGGCAAACAAAAGAATTAGGCATATATTTCTTGTATTTCGCGAGTCAGTGAAGTTTCACGTTATATTAAAACTGTCAACGTCCCTTTTCGCTTTTTTCTTCGTGACCAATGTCACCAGAATTGAGATAGTTGGCTGCCTAGCGTCCCGCGGTTAAACATAGCCTGCCCATTGGAAATCGATAACGGGGGAGAGAAGGGGGGGTTCATCTACTCACACAGACTAGTACTATACACTGTCCTCGGGCACAATGTTGGAAATCATGCTCTTGGCAAGAGTGTCAGTCTCATCAAGCACCAGCTTCATCCGTTCCCTCACTTCATTGTTTCGGGGATCGGCCATGTTCGCCTTCCCCATGTGGTCCATGGCGATACATATCACCGACTCCATGAGACGTAGGGACAACGGGCCCGCAAACCCGTGCTGGTAAAAGGCAGGCGTCTCGTTGACCTCGAGCAGCCACGCATTCCCGGACGTGTCCAGGAGGTAGTCCACAGCAAACAACTCGAAAGATTTGTTTATCGTCGTAAATTTGTCGGCCATCGTGTGCACGGCGCCGAGGAAAATCTCCGCATTTATCTTACAAATCTGGTCGAAAGTTTGAGCTTTCCAGTCCCCGGGTAGGACATCATCATCAATCGTAGCGAAGTCCCGCATCGGCTCCTTGATGTTGAAATCAGCCTCGTCCTGGAGTGCGGTATTGGTCAGGGACGCCCTCAGGCTAGGATTCTCCCAAGGCGGCTCGTAGTCCTCGCCGGCCAGGAGGGTGAGCATCTCCTTGAAGGTGTAAACCTTGAGGCGACCAATGGAGAGAACGTAAGCGCGGACGTGCCACTTTCGCTTGTCGATAACGGGAACCGAAGCGATATACCTCTGGGCCACGAAAGTACGCATCTGTGCCGAGGGGATACGCCCGTCCGCCTTGAATATGTACTGCGGCCTCTTTGACCTGCCTTGAGACTTTTCTGGCTTTCCATCGAGTGTCATGGCTCCAGTAGCAGTGATCATGGCATCCAGACCGTAGGCTGCGATGGCAGAAGCAAACCCGGACTTGTTCGCGTTCGATGGTGCGCCCGCCACCTCCCCCACTTCGCTAACCTCTTCCGAAGTTTCGTCGTCATCGTATTCGTACTCGGCAAGCTCAAGATGGCTCGCAAGCTCATCCAACGTGCTGAAGAGTCGGATTCCAGCGCCGCAGTCCACTAGGGCAGGCTTGAGAATCCACCACTCCCTCTGTGGTCCAGACTTGCCCTCGTTCTCCTCTAAGGAGTACAACAGGGTGAGATCGTCGGCCTCGGCCAGGGACTCCTCGACATACTCGGCATAATCGAGATTCAGCCGCACCGTGACCGGGACATGGTTCCTAAGAACACTCTCGGGTCGTTTAGCGGTCCAGATTTCCACCACCTTGGAGAGGTAGTCTTTCCGGGCGATGGCATCGCTGCTGGGATATGCGTTGATCAGGGCCGACTCGATGGAGTTAGCGACGGCAAAATTGGCATTGAGAGCCCAACCGTCACAGAATTGGAAAACCGACGACGGATTGTCCGGGAAGTCTTCGACGTCGTCAATAAAGACGGAGTCCGGGACGTGCTCGCGGATGAACGACTTGATATGCTCGTTCAACCAAGGAGACGCCGCGTTGATTAAGGCGTACATCGTGCCTGAATGTGACTACGACAAGCTAAAAGAATAGTATTGTCTTGCACCTTTGGCCTTATCGAGGGTCGTTGCCTTTTTCCTGTAGGGGGAGGTGGGCTTGGCGAGGAATCGCGAAGTGAATGGATCTAGATTCCATAGAGCAGAATATCTGTATGGCAGGAAGGGGTCCCATGAAAGCACAGAGTCAAGGTTCTAGTTGGCGTTTGAGAGTACTCGTGTTTGGGAGTAGCAAGGATGGACAGAAGACAAAAAGCCAAGACGAGCGAACATGGGATTTTAAATAGGTACCTCACGACTTACCTCGCAAGGGTTCCGACATCTGAAAATCCTGTCCTGCCAAGAGGACGGGAGGAGGTCCGAAATCCAGAACGGAGTCCGGCCCCACTTAACCCGGAACTTTGACTTCTCTATTGGCCGTGGTTCGGTTCATAAACGTAATGCATACTTGGCACCGCCACATATATCCGACCCGAGTCCAATAGAAACACTGAAATATTCAAATTGAAAGAACCCTTCCGTCCCCCTGATGATCCCCTTGCGTTGAGACCCACTGGAAGGTGCCAAGAAGGTCTTGCCACAGTACCTAACGGGCCCTTCGTGGAACAACATCGAGATTCCGTACTAGACGCTACCACGTGGCGTACATGTAAGCCTCTCAGAGCCGAGCAAAAAAAGAGGCATGGGCTTGGTCCGAGGGAAAAGGCCGTCACCTAGGGTCGCGATAGGTTATGTTATGTATCAAGATATACCAGTGATTCTAAACAGGTACGACATAAATACTGGGGTAGTAGAGCGTGTGCATATAGGCGGAAACCACATATCTGGCAACATATGCGTGTGTCGACCACCGCCACCAAGCTAAGGCGACACTGTCATGCGGCGTAGTTCAAATAGTTATATGCTGGGATATCTCGTCGCACTACCAGCGCTCCTTGGATATCTTAAGCGTAGTAAACCAGATTCAGATTTGTAACTCTGAAACAGCAGCGGAGCCATGGACAGGCTACTTCTTCATGCCTGCCGAGGCGCGACTAGCGACAGGTAGATGTGCACTTCCAAGCCTCTCCTCTAATACTCCATTAGAGAAAATGTTGCCTCTCCACCTCCCCATGGGATGAGCCGCGCTAGTCTGGCATCTGTGCAAGGGCAGGTACCGTGGGGGCAGGATGTGTTAGCCGCCCCTACCCCCCCCCCCCCCCCGCCTTTTTCCCCCGCCGCCAGTATTAATACACGTGAGAGACTCGAGCGATACAACTTTACCGCAGTTTGTGTTCAACCTTATGTCAGTTTCAGGGGGTTAAAGCATCCTCCTAGCCACTGTATGTAGACCGACTAAGAGCGCCGTTTCGCCCGTGACAAGACTATCGCACCACTGTTACCTTTGGGCAATAAAGTGGTGGCTTGTGGCTCATCGAGAAGTACCGCCTCTCCTACCTCCCGTACTTCGGATAGGAGAGTTTCCACTTTAACGCCCCTTATACCCTCTCATACACTACTCCGTGACTCCCAGTGGCGACCTCATCGACGACCCGTTCCTACATCGTACGCATCGTACGACCCGATTTCTTCCAAACAGGACTTAGGCGAGAATGTAGCCCGGTATTTGCAAGAGCAATAGTAGGTGGGGGTGACGCCATTCACGGACATGACAAACATTGCCGATGTTGACTTTTATGTATAATTATTTGGGGAAGTAGTCAGCGGAGCAAGACATTTGTCGAGCTGAGCTTATAGCCTACATGAGGGAGTATTCGTGTGCTAGCATAGATTTAGCTAGTGACGAGATTTGACTTCAGTTGAGACCTCTATATGACTTACATGGTGGTGACATGTATTCCCTCTTTTCCTAACTTGGCCTTGACTTTCAACCTCACGGGGGCTCGGCACATAAGGGACTTGTCCGTTCAAATTACATCATTCCGTGGGCCGTACACGCAGGGAGGAGAGGGCTCTCTTTTCGGTTGTTACGTAGCCGTCAATGAGCCGACCATCGCTTTTCTTTTTTTTTTTTTTTTTTTTTTTTTTTTTTTTTTTTTTAGTTCAGGGATTCCACGATAGTTGCGAGCATGGGTACCAATGTAACCTCCAAAGCTCTGGATGGGGCTGTTCTGAGGAGGGTGTTTAGTCACCTCCGAGGCAGATTATGAAAACTATTGAAAGTTGGAATGCAAGGGCGTACGCCCTTGCACGAGGTCATGACATTTTAACCCGAAAATTTGGCAGGCTAATGTCGGCACGGGCTTGACACTGCTCCTTCCAGCCGCAGGTGTTGCGCCCGACAAGAGGTAGAGGAGCATTTTCTCCAGCTTTATATTACATATCCAGCAGTCGATGGCTGATTCATAAATTCCAAGCGACACTGGCCTGCGCGAAGCGGTATCATAGGCCATCAGTTATGTTATACCCGAGGTGTATTTTGTTCATTGGGCTCTAAATCTTTGAGAGGGAATGCCAAAGTTGCATCGCGATTATACCCAGAGCGCGTCCAGGCAGCCAAGTCAAATTCAAGCTAGGTTGAAAGCTTTCATTGTTGGAAAAGTATTATCGTCCGGGTTTTAGAATGAATGCGCGTTGAATAGTTTTCCCCTGAGAACTTGCCCGTTTCGATTATCCGAAGGCTCCGGACTTTCAGGTCTCAGCAGGTGCTCCGAGACACATTCGTCAGCTCTCCAGCGGATTGCGTGCGAGCACGAACACCGACCCAGACACGTCTGATGACCAACCCACACACAAGACACGTACTCCGTACATGCCTACATTTACATAGATAAAGGACAAATACTTCGATGTTTCGGACCACGCTTTCCACCTTGGTAATATTCCATGTCGAAACGCTAGCCTTCTTCGTGCTACCCGAGAGATCAGTACCCTAGTAAAAGTGCCGCCAATCCTACCTTGGCGCAGCGCGATCCCCACGCCAATCTAACCATGGCGGGACTCGAAAGCGAAGCGGATAACGATGGCGAGACGCGGCCTCTCCTCCAAGATAACGATGGCCTCTCGAGGGCCTCCTCATCCTCTACGCTAGCGAAAGGACCTGAAGCATCCTCAGACGAGGAGGCCGGCTCCATTACTACCCTTCCACCCTCGCGGTCTGCCGAAGATGACGTCCTCCCCGAAACCTCTCCCCTCGGTCGGACAGTAACCTGGGGAAGCGCCTACATAATTGTCATATCCCGCGTCATTGGCTCCGGCATATTCGCGACACCTGGCTCAATAGTCCGAGCCGTAGGCAGCCCCGGCCTGGCGCTCCTCCTATGGGTCGCAGGCGCCGTAGCCGCGGCCTGCGGACTGGCGGTGTCTCTAGAATATGGCTGCATGCTCCCGAGATCCGGCGGCCACAAGGTCTATCTCGAGTTCACGTATCGCCATCCTAGGTTCTTAGCGTCCACTTTGATCGCCACCCATATCATCTTGCTCGGGTTTTCTGCCTCCAACTGCGTCATTTTCAGTCGGTACACCCTCTTTGCCCTGGGACTCGATGCCGACGTGAGCGATTTCTGGAGGAAGGCAGTCGCCGTGGGCCTTCTGACTGTCATTACCTTCATCCACGGCTGTCTACCCAAGCTCGGTATTCGCATCCAAAACTGGTTAGGATGGATGAAGGTCGGCATCATAATCTTCATGATTTTATCGGGAATCTACGTCGTCCTATTTCGCGAGGCATCCGACGTCCGAGCTGATCGGTCCCTGCCTGTCTGGGACGACCTTTGGGAAGGTTCTGTATGGAACTGGGGAACTATCTCAGTCGCTTACTTCCAAATAATCTACTCGTACTCGGGCCTGGACAATGTCAACAATATCCTTAACGAAGTCAAGGATCCCATTCGCACGCTTCCCTCGATTACCTCGACCGCCCTCTTCACGGCCGCCTCCCTTTATACTCTGATTAATGTTGCCTATTTCCTCGTTGTGCCTATTGACGAAATCAAGGGAAGCGGTGAGATGATAGCGGCGCTATTCTTTGAGCGCCTCTTCGGACATCATATTGGTGGAATCGTCCTGCCTTTGGCCATCGCACTTTCGGCTGTGGGAAACGTGATGGTGGTTATCTTCGCACAGGTAAGTGTACGCCCCTTTATCCATGAGCGAAGAATCTCGGCTCACAGTGCGTCTGCCAGGCTCGCCTGAAGCAGGAAATCGCCCGCCAAGGCTTCTTGCCATTCTCAGAGCTCTTGTCCTCTACCAGACCCTTCGGCTCGCCCCTAGGCGGTCTTCTCTTGCACTTTATTCCTTCTTTCCTTGTCATCGTAGTGCCTCCATCGAGCGACGTATACTCGTTCATTCTCTCTGTCGAGGGATATCCCGGGCAGTTCATATCCGTTGCTATTGGCGGTGGACTCATATGGCTCAGGTTCAAACGACCTGACCTACAGAGACCATTCAAAGCCTGGATTCCTGCAGTGCTTGTTACGCTTGGTCTTAGTAGCTCGCTGATAGTGGCACCTTTCTTCGCGCCTGGTGGCTTCCCAGCTTACGCAATCGTTGGCCTGAGCATGTAAGTCTTTCTCTTCTTACAACCATAATGTCTGAGGACTTGCCCGCTAACTTGGCGCAGCCTTGCTTTTGCATGTGTATATTGGTACTTGTGGACTGTCGCCGTTCCGTACTTTAGAGGGTATAGACTAGACGAGGAGACGGATGTTTTACAAGACGGCACAACCATTACTCGGTTGATTCATATTCCGAGGTAAGGTACACGGGTTCGGCAAGGTACATGGTTATGGTTTATGGCGTACGGTAACATGGCAAGGTTGGGAGGTCATGAATGTAGTAAACTTGGTCCTAGACTCGGGCTGGGTTCATCTTGATGGTGCAACCTTTGACCTCTCTCATATAATATAAGATTTTTATCATTAGCGGCGGGATTAGTACAATATCTCGGATCCTCTACCCTCATCCCCATTATGCGTAGGACTGGAATTCCCTTGTCCCACTCAGTTTTTCCTCTTTACAGAAAGGGGGAAGTACCAAGCCAGGCTTGGGAGAACGGGTAATACCAGTGTCATTATCATTGAAATTATAACGCGAGCAGAGGACCTCGCCAAGTGCCTGTGTCTAGCCATACCCAGCTACTTATCAAAACAAAAGAAAAGCCCAAACGAAGGAAGTCTCAATCTATAAACAAAAGATCGCATGCAGCCACTTGTTACCGCTGCGTGGTATCGCTCCGTCATTATTCATTAGCACGTAAACGTTTCGCCGACTAGGTCCCCGTAGAGGTCCTCGTCGGAAAGAAAATCTTCAGGGTAGGGAACGTCGACGCATTTCCCGCCACCTGTAGGCCCGACATGAGGGCAATGGTGCTGTTGCAGAGTCGTTAGTGGGCCAGTACGATTCTCAGAGAGTGGAAATAAGACGGAGTGATGAAAAGTTAAAGGGTGGTGGGCGAGGTAGGCTTACATCTGGGCGCGCCTGGGTGAGCACGAGGTGGATCGTGCGACAGACGATATTATCACCCCACGCATTGCTATAACTCCCGTACTTCCTCTGTGACAAGTCGGCCACGCACTCCTCAACGCTCCCCCACTGCTGATTGGGCCCACTACACGTCAACTGGGCGGTCGCACAAACCCTCTGGATGGTCTGCATCTCATACGTCGGATCCGTCGACGGTGTCCCGTCAATAAGTTCAATCCACCTGTCGAGACTCGGAATCCAGGCATCGTACTTCACGACCGCGCCCTGGCCATCGAACCTCCAGAAGGCCACCTGAAAAGAACAAAAGTTAGCCACTATTAAACAAAACGCAGAAGAAAAGTCGTAGAGCATAGACTAACCTGCTTCAAAGGCGCAAGGGGCTTCCCGAAGTCCGGCGATGCCGGGTCTACCACGCTGGAGTAGAGGTAAACAACGGAAGCCGCGACATTCCGACAGCCGGAAGTGAACGAGGTGATCTTGTAGCTCGTAATCGCCGCAGACTTGATGTTCCCCTGCGGGAGCGGCGCAAGCGCGAAGAAGTACTCGATCGAATCCTCGAAGCCCTTGAAGTTGCCGACGGGATAGACTCTCCCTGCCACGCTGTGGCTAAAGAGCCCATCTGGAACGTTGCCCGCGCCGCCGAAGATGATGGGCACCTGGTTTGGGTAGACGGTGAGATTGTAGATGCTGGATATGGTGTTAAAATTCCGTGCTCGGTAGTCACACTTCTTGAACGCCGGCCGTCCCCATGTAGGCGAGACCAGACACGCAAGGGAAAGTGTAAGACTCAACACGCGGAGCAGGAAATTCATGGCTCGATATCTCGCCAGTTCCCTTCCACCACGGAAAACGAAAAGAGAGTGTGTGGAGACAAGTGAGACAATAAATAGCTTCCCCCAAACTACTTTCCCCAAGGGAAAAATGTGGAGGGAAATGAGCGGTGTCTTATTGTCCGTGCTGAAGCCCCAACCTCCCCGTACCAAATGCAGCAAGCAGTCCAGCCAATGCTAAAAAATACGTCGTCACTGACGTCAATCGGCCGGAACAACGTGGCGGGTCGGTATCGCACGAATCAAGCCATGCCACATGAGGGGGCCCCATTTTGCCCAACGGTCTGGTTCCCTGCAAATACTAGAAATATTTTAAGGCTAAACCCCAAGGGAGGAGGAATTGCTGCATCTTGTCGATGTGTCTAGCCCGTATTCGTGCCATGGCACAGAAACATTGCATTCCAGACCAGCCGTATTTGGCACAGCTGCATGGAAATTGACTGGGCCCGCATGCCCAGCTGGTCGAGTGAGCTGTTCTCGCAGTTTTTTTCGGGCTCGCATTATTACCTACCGGGGTCTCCCCAGCCTGGCCATGTTTTCGTTGTCACCCGCCTTTTCGAGGGAACCAAGCCGTGGTCTTGGGCCCAATGAATAAATCCCGGCCCGGCCAGTGCCAATTTTTGAGAAAAAAAAGAATAAATTCCCGAGAGCCCAATCGTGGCAGTTTCAATCGGGTTACACTGGTGGAGCTCTCGTGCATGCCAGCAGTACCTGAGGTCCACCTGTGGGGTTCAGGCGTTCGGCGTTCGGAGGCGATGACATTGTGCACCTGCGACTGGGTAGGCCAAGGTCGTATACAATCTCAAAGGTAGACTGGCGGCGATCGTTTTCGGAGTGCATTATTGGTAGCGAATCGCCCATGTGTGCCCTTGCGAGGTACATTCGTGGGGGGGCTGGGGTGTGGCGAAAATATTGGGTGCAGGCCGGGCAGCGACGCCCTGTTCCGCCCTTGCTGAGATCAAACCGACGGATAGAATGGCCGAAAAAGTTCAGGGGCACTGGGGAAGACGTTTCGTGGAGGGATAGCCAGATCATATAGACCTCCTTCTGGACCTGATTCAAGCCCAACGCCACGATTGACCAACCTTCATCATTGTCTCATGACGAGATCTCGACCACCCAACCGGAGCTGGGTGCGGGGGTCGTGCAGGTGGCTGGATGTGTGATGGGATCTTTACCAAAGCAGCAATGGCGATGTTCTGCATGTGGAGCCATGCATACCGCCAGTTTTACAAGGGTGATGCGAGCAGAACGCGGAAGACCCGGCACTTCTCCTAATAAGGCGGGGAATTTTCGATCCGTCTTCCAGGTGACCGGAGCAGAGAACGAAGCAATAATAGTCATCATTCGTCGGTGATTTCAACTCAGGAGCAAGCCAAGGATTGAGCAAGAGGAGAGGGGCGAGCCCAGTCCCAGGTAGATAGACCCTTGATTGGCCAGATTCATTTCTATCCTGCTTGTCCATAGGTCAGAATCTCTGGTCGCCCCTGGCCATCACTGTGAACCAAGACATGCTTCTCGACCAATAATATCCCGCATCATAGGATTCTCAGCACACACAGAAGATTATCGAGGCCTCAGCCGAAACCATTCGGCCTATGGCGTCCCCCATTTGGGTCCTGGTGGGTGGCCAACGATCCACACGACATGTGACAGTCACGGCTCTGTCCGCGAACTAGACCTCTTAGACCAGAGCATCCCCTTCTACTGGCGCTTACACCCCTATTCGTCTGGCGGATTCGCCCCCATTCTGGTAAATCTCTCCTTTACGAGACAAGGATATATATCGATATATCACTTATCGCATGCCCGGAGTGGAAGAATCACCAAATATGGAGCCCTCTCGTCGGCAGCCGTTTGAGTGGCGTCCATGCCTCGGGGGAATGTCAACCACTCATCAACGCTCCCCGACGCCAGCCATAAACGGTCCTCCCCGTCCCCGTCAACAAACCCATGTATAAACGGGGCACGGATCCCCCTCCCATCCCCACCCTCGACTCGCGACGCGATTGCTCCCTCCCCCCTCCGCTCGCCGAACCATGCCCCGCGCCCTAAGGCTTCGCTCACCATGGTATCCGTCGACCACCAGTCCCTCCTAGCACTAACCTGGACGGCCTTCAGCATCGCGTTCCTCTTCGTCATACTTCGCACCGCGATCCGCCTCAGGGTCGCCACCCGCCCGACCGCCGATGACTACTGGATCACCATCGCCCTCGCGGCGCTCCTCACCCTCTGCACGCTCGAGACCATCCAGCACCCGAGCCTCTACAGCATGACGGCCATAATGGAGGGACGACCTGTAACGGACCTGAACAAGCTGATCTCCGACACCGAGGAATACTTAAAGTACGAATTCGCCATCATCATCCTCTTCTGGTCCGTCCTCTGGTCCGTCAAGGCCGGCTTCCTCGCACTCTACTTCAAGTTCTTCCGCGAGTTGACCCACTACCGCCGGGCATGGTACGTGCTCGCGGTATTCACCTTCCTCGCCTACGTCGGGTGCGTCATCACGCTCTCCCTGTCCTGCGGGACCCCGGGGAAGTTCTTCGAGTTCGCGCAATGCGGCAAGCCGGAGCAGATATGGGCGTCGAATCTGAGTGTCTATTACAGCACCTCGATCGACGTCTTCACCGATCTGTGCAGTAGGTGCCACGGCGCCCAGATATGCCTTGGGAGATGTACTGACATTGATGCAGTCATGGCCATGCCCCTAAGGCTTATCTACAACGTGAAGCAGATCTCGATGAAGCAGAAGCTAGGCCTAGTCTGCGTCTTCAGCCTCTGCTTCGTCATGATTGCCTTCTCCATCGTCCGAGCGAAGCAGGTCTTGGTCCCGCAACACTTTGTCAACTTGACCCTCCTGATGATATGGTCCACACTCACCGCTTCAATATGTTGAGTGCCTCCTACCCCCTGGTCTGACCCCGGTGTCAATAAACCGCCCGTCGTATCTAACACGTTCTTCCCACTCTAGCGGTCATCGTCGGTAGTCTCCCCGCATTCAAGATCTTCCTCACCAATCGAGCATCGACAAAACGAACGCGAAATGCCTCCGCCAACCAGAGCGGGCATCGCCAGCTCAGCAACGGCAATGCGAGCTTCCACACCAAGAGTGTCCCGCTTAGTCCGCTGGCAGGTGGTACAGCATCCCCAGGACGGAGCGTAAATACGAGCGACTCGCAAGAGAAGATACTCCAGTCGCACGGTGCTCACGATATTGTTCGTTTCATCTCCCTGTGATACCAGTACATTGAAACTACGAGCAAGAGTTTGACTAACCGTTTCACGACCACTAGGGCTTCGCCATGTAGACTACACCAGCTCTGCCCATCATCAAGATCGAGGCTATTTCCAAGTTATTCAAGTGACATCCGGCCGTATCCAGCACAGTGCTATCCCATGAAGCATGAAGAATATATATTTACACGACATGACAGAGGGGATTTCACGCTCGCGCGCGGATGAAATCACGAAGCTCCCATCCGCATATCAGGCAGGACCTGAAACTTCGCCTGGGTCGGGGCTTCGCATTCCACTAATGTCAGGAGACAGGAAAGATGTGTAGACGACTAGTGTAAAACAGCCTCTATATTAATAAACGGTAATAAATTAGGCCTTCTGCGATTAATCACTTCTTTTTTTATTTTGACAATACAATCATAATTTTCCTCTCCAATCGTAGCAAGATCGACCTTCCTGGGGTGACGTGCATTTATGTGGGCCTGTGCCAGAGCATATTTACTACCACTTTACCTGTCCTTACTTTAGCTGCGCAATTCATTGACAAGCTAGGAAGACCCCATAGCCTTCCCTCCACACTTCCTGCCCCAGTCATGCCCCGCCGAGAGCTAAGGGCATTTGGTAGCTCTGAATCCTAGTCAATATTGATGGGACATCGGTGATACTACCCGCTTAAAACCTAAGTCCGGGTCCTGGGCAACACTACGTAGTGAGAATGGTGTCGTAAGGTTCACAAGGCAACCCTGGAGCCATGTGGGTTGGCGGAATTCCGTCCGACCCTGCGCTCCAAGCGCGAGTTCTGATGCACTCTTGCTGTACTCCACCTCCGCTTTATCAATATTGGGTGGTCGTCGAGAGATTCCCGACATTCCCGACCTGCAGGGAGGGGGTTCTGACCAGTAAGGGCGGGGGTTATAGCGGGATCGACGCGCATATGGCGTAGGTGGCCTACTACGGAGTTCGGAGTTCGGGGAGTTAAAAGTTCAAGGTTGCTGTTGATGTTTGGTCTCGACCATGGCCGTGTGCCCCACTCGCACATTCGTTAGATCGCACTATATGAAACGGTCAGCCGATGGCTGGACCATGGTCCCAAGATATGCAATGGAACATGGTATAAATACAAGTATCGTAGCATCCCTGACACTGTTTTTCTACCCACCTCAGCATCAACCACTAGCTAGAACTCCTTACACATTGTTGACGATCCTCGTCCTATCCGCCCTCCATGTCTTCTCCCACCAAACCCAAGTTGCGCCAACTCGGCAAGGGCGGCCCTAACGTCAACACCATCGGCTTCGGCCTCATGGGACTCGGTATCGAAGGCTATGGACCCCGCGGGTACGTCCACCTTACCCCGCAATCCACTCCGCGACCTAGCCCCACTAACCCCTACGCTAGAACTGACGAAGAGCGCTTTGCGGTGCTCGACCGAGCCTGGGAGATCGGCTGCACCAACTGGGACACGTCGAATATTTACGGAGATAGCGAAGATGTCATCGGGAAATGGTTCAAGCTCCACCCCGAGCGCCGCGCAGACATCTTCCTCGCTAGCAAGTTCGGGATGAAACCTAGTGCTGAGGCGTTCGGCGGCTTCGCATTCGACTCTTCTCCGGAATACTGCAGGAAGTGCATTGACGAGAGCCTAAAGAAGCTTGGGGTAGATTATATCGACCTCTACTACGTCCACCGTGTTGATTCCAACGTACCGATCGAGAAAACAATTCGCGAAATGAAAGCCCTTGTGGAGTAAGTTATGCTACTGGACCGCTCACCTACCAGCAGTCGAAGTCTTGGTCCTAGATCTCGTTGCTAACCAAAATATAGCGAGGGCAAGATCAAGTACATCGGCCTTTCGGAAATTTCCTCGTCGTCGGTCCGCCGCGCACACAGCGTCCACCCCATCTCCGCAGTACAGGTTGAATACAACCCCTGGACCCTGGACATCGAAGGTCCTTCAGGAACCAACCTCCTCGACACCTGCAACGAGTTGGGCATCGCCATCTTCGTGTACTCCCCTCTCGGCCGCGGCATCATGACTGGCGCCTACCGCTCAGCCGCCGACTTCGGACACGGTGACTTCCGAGCGATGCTGGCCCGCTATCAGGGCGATAACTTCAATAAGAACCTCGTCCTGGTCGATGCATTCACCGAGTTAGCTCAGCGTAAGGGCTGTACACCGGGACAGCTGGTATTGGCTTGGATACTTGAGCAGAGCCCCAATATGTTTGTCATTCCAGGCACGAAGAAGATAAAGTACTTGGAGGAGAACTTTGGCGCATCCAGCGTGGAAATCGCTCCGGACGAGGAGAAGGCCCTACGAAAGCTTGTATCAGATGCCGGGGTTGGTGGTGGGCGGGATCCTATCTTTGGCCACTACATGGACACTGCTCCTCTAGAGGGTTGATTCAATTTATGATGCAATTGTTTGAGTGATGGTAGGTTCCAGAATAATGAAGCGATGTGTTGAGCAGTATCACCGACTATTCCCTCCACCATGTACACACATACAAAGGCTGGAATAGTTGAACGTCCACGTACCACCTGGCACACGTCATCATTCTTCTGCCCAAGTTGTGTCATTAGCATGTATTGTCAAAAGAAATTCAAGAATGCCAGTCAAGGTTCTTGTATGCAGGGGGGGTTACCAGTGATAAGGGCCCCACTATCAGCTACCATACAACATATTTTAGAACAATCTCTTCACACCAATAATATCAAGTTTTCAAATAAGTGTGTACGGACTGGTGATAAATTCGATATCGTACTACTCGTGACGGGCTATTGTGCTGGGTATCCCTCTGGCCATGGATACAGTCTCGAGGACAACCTGTTGACAAATATGGGCCTTGGCAATCTGGGGCATTATGTCTGTCATGTGGATGCAACCTTGCATGTGATTTCGCGTCTCACTTCCCACATTCAATCTTCCCCTAACTATACCCTTCCCACTTTCGCCCGCGTCCTAAAGTGTCCACGGCAACGCACCAGGATCCCATATTTATCACGGTGGCCATGGAGCTGAACTATCACCGTGCCATCGCGGTCGCTCTCATCGCAGCCTGGTTCGCCTATATTTTCGGGGCCGACATCTTTCGGCTACTCAAGGTTGTCGGCATTCTGCAGCGGCCGGATTACTTATCCGCCTTTGAGTCCAGTGAGGTGATTACTATCGCCGATACGACGCACTGCGAGGATCTCCACTTTCATAAGCCGAGCAACCTTCTCTTTACGGCATGTGAGGACACGGAGGAGACGCGATACGCGTGGTTTCCGCCGGTGGCTATTTTTGATGATCCAGTGCTAGCAGAGACTGCGAGAGGATCGTTTCACGTCATCGACCCAGAGGTCTGTCGTCTCGACATCTATCCCGTGATGATGGACACTACATCCGGCTTCAATCCAAGCTAGATAAATCGCGGATGCTAATTCTCTAGTCGACCCGTTGTAGACCTTCCAATCTACAAAACTCACCTTCGACAACTTTCAAGGCCCCTTCATCACTCATGGAATCGATGTGATATCAGACCCGGACCGACCCGACGGCGAGGCCGTGTATATATTTGCCGTCAATCACCCACCCCACCCCGAGTATCTCGCGAGCGAAGCCCACGAATCCAGCGATAACCCCCCCAAGAAGACGATTCGTATAAAGGCTCGTTCCCAGTTGGAGCTATTCCACCATGTCATCGGCACCTCCTCAGTGAAGCATATTCGCTCGATTCATCATCCGCTGATCACAACGCCTAACGACATTTTGGCGCTAAATCTCACCTCGGTCCTCGTCACGAACGATCACTACTACCGCGAGGGACCCCTGCGGTTTATTGAGGACGTTACCTACGGTGCGAAGTGGTCGTCCGTTGTTCATCTCCGACTCACAGACACTGGTCCGAGTTCTACCGATGCTTCGAACGGGGTTCATGGCACGGTCGCTCTCGATAAGTTGCACAATAACAACGGGCTAGGCCGCGGTAGAACTCCGGGGGAGGTACTCGTCGCGACCGCCGCGAGTGGCACGCTTAATCTCTGCAAACTAGTCGAGAAGGCAGGAAACATCGTACTGCTTGTCACCGATTCGATTCTTGTTGATACCGTTGCTGATAACCCTACCTACTTCTCTGATCCATATGCTACCAACGGGGATGATAAGGGCGGTTTTGTTCTCACGGGAGTGCTGAACGGTGTCGATATCTCCGAGCATAGTAGAGATCCATCGGCTAAGGATGGGATTATGGTCTGGTTTGTGCCCAAGGGGGGGAAGAGGGCCCACAAGAACTGGGATGCGAAGGCCATATTCGCCGATGATGGCACAAGGATCCGGACCTCGACTACAGCTCTGTTGTTGGCCATCGACCCGGCTAGTGAGGGAGGGAAGAGGAAGGCATGGTTGTGGGTCACGGGCTTCCTGTCCAAAAACATCATTGCCATCAAGGTGGAGCTCGAGTGATGTGCTCATACGGCGCTCAGGTCGACCCATAGCGCAAGAGGTGGGAGAAATGGTTACCATCGGACAAGAGCAAAGGAATATATATCTATATTGCGAAGTTGCATTAATGAATCACTCCAAACTCCAAACTCCATACCTCATTATCAGGATAGTACGACCCGAATTTCAATAGAACGCTCACTCAATGCCATTGGCATTCACTGCCGCGAAGTTCTAGGTTAGCACGGGCGCACCTCAGGAGGGGCAGAAGGGCAGGAAGGGCCGACAATAGAGTAATACGGGAGGGGGAGGGGGGGTGGTCTACCTTCTGCCATTAGCATCATCCCGTACTCATCAGCCTCCGCAAGCCACATCTCCGTCCTGGGAGTCAAGTCGCCGACAGCGTCGACGTAGAAGAACTCCATCATCTGGTAAAAGCCCCCCTTCCAGTTTCGGAGCCACTCCAGGTACATCAGCTCCCATTTACTCTCGTCCGTCTCCCTCCATAGGTGCTTCGCCGCGGGCGCGGGGAGAGGGGCCAGCTCGAAGCAGGAAAGAATGGGATATCCGTGCTGAAGCGACCATGCCCATTCGACGTGATGAAAAGCCAAGATGGTTCGGCGCTTGGCGGACACCATGGCCCATTGTCTCCACTCGGGCAACGTGTGAGTGGACTCCTGAGGTAGGAATACGCCCGTTGCGGCAAGATGCTGCTTCACGTCCCAGATCTGTATCAGCAGTTGGGCGTCGAGGGGATGAGGCAGTGCTGGTTCCGGTCCCATGCCGAACAACAGCATAATGGTCATGATAAGAAGCGACTGGGCGGCAGCAAGAAGATCCTCTTCGCGGTAGCAGGTATACTAAAGCTACAGCTCAATATGCGTTCCTCCTTCATTCTCTACATGTCGGGTCGCTAAGTCGGCACTTACCTCGCCAAGTATCCTATGAACCTCCTGGAGAATAGTGTTCTGCACTAGCTCCATACTACCCTCAGTGTGTTCGGCCCACATCTTGGCAAGTGTAAAACAATTGGCCAGCGTCGTAGGCACGTTGTCCCGAACCTGTATCGGGTGTATCACCGGTGGTAATTGCGCCGTGTGGTACGTTGCCATTGCCCTGGGCCAAGACTTCAGCACCCGGATGACGAACTGCATGGTGTGCTTCACCAGTATGCTCCATTCAGTAGTCTTTGTCGCCGCACCCAGAAGGACCTGGCGCCTCTCATTGGACAGCACGAATTTCGGAGGAATCCCCTCCGGTGGTGTGTAGCTGGGGGGTTCGCCATACTCGGTCCCCGCTGTCGAAGGGAGCGTGGCCGACGTGCACCGAGAGGAGCGACCTTCAAAGGAGGATGCTGAGCAGGCTACCGAGCCATCCGCCTCCTCAGATGGTGAGTGGAATAAGTCTTCATCGAGCTGCATCCCCTGGTCCTCGTGGTGCAGCTGAACCGTCGCTGCCTCATCCGCCTGCGCGTGGGTAGGGGGGATGTGTTGTGCAGGGAATTTGCAGTCGAGCGACCTCGCTTCACATCTGCCGCACGTCGGCCGCTGCAGGTCGCATCGCACCTTGGTGTCCGCACACTGGCGACATGCCTTTTGTCTGGGCGGGGCCCTCACGCCCCCCGCACATAGCTTCAGATGCCTTACCAGGGACGATTCTAGAAAAGTCGGCACGTTAACGGTGGTTCGCGGGCAGGACAGGGGGTTGCTGCAGGCGTACGCAGGGGCACACACTCTGGGTGAACTCCTTGGAACAGCGGTTGCAGGTCGGTACTTCGTGTGATGGGGCCATTGCGTGGCGGCAGCGGGCCCTTTTGGGGGCGTTAGAACTGACTGTCACGTGTGCTAGGCTGCTAAGCTGAGTTGTGTTAAGCTGTGCTGAGCTGAGCTGCGCTATGCTATGTTGCCTTTTACAGAGAGGACGATGTGCGAGAGTTTCGGACTTCCGGGCTGGCGGCGACTGGGTACTTGGCCCCATAAAGGAGCGGGGATGAAGTAGTTTTGGACCCTGGATTAGGATTACCAATACCGTGGTGAGAACTTGAACCACACTTTCTTATCGGTCACACAAAAGCCAAAAGCCGGGGAGGAGGGGCGATGCCGACCGAGCATGGTCTTTACGAGGCTACTTTCGCCGTTTATTTGTCACCTTCAAGGATTGTTCAGTTTTGTTAGCTCGTAACCAAGTCTAACACTGAGAGATACCTTCGTGAGTAAAACTGTATTTCTCATCTCGGAGATAAAAGTCACTATACATATTTCTTTACCTTAGTTCTATGATTGACAGTGTACAATTGACCTCCGGTATGGTACTAATTCTGCTTGTCGTTCACGTTTGAGGGAGCTCTTGAGTGGACGTCATTGCGGCTTGTACCATATACCCGCTTAACGCTTAGTATCCTACTGACAAGATGGATATTTAGTATCCGGTACGCCAGCTCTATTGTACCTTGCATACAAAACCAATCCGCATAAAACGCCGCGAATTGACCCCCAAGCTCTTTTGTTTGGAAGAACGCAGATCCAGCCCCACAGAACTCGGGGTTCCGAGTTTTCACCCACCCAAAACGATAGAGTGACCCAGGTTCTTACACGCCAGTACACGCGAGCGAATAGCAACAATGATAGTTAGAGGTAGTCAGGTCTGTTAAGCTGCACGTAAGCAGTATTTGATAAATGCCCAGAGGACTTCATTCTCACGAGAGAATTTAGCGGGTCGTCAAGGCGGTCTGCATTCGATTCCTGGCACATACCAGCGCCCTTAAGGATGCCCAAGGGGGGAAGAAGCACAAGGGAATAAGAAATACGAGGTTCTGACCGGAAAAGGCCATGCTCACGGAGCAAGGGGATAGTTAAAGTAAATTTAGCACAGACTGAGGGTCAGTTTGGGAGAGGCTCTGACTATAGGACCGTTACGCGAGCGGAGTAAAGCCATGCAGAGTACTCCGGAGATTTTGAAATATTTGTGATTAACGCCTTTACTACTCCAGAGTCTCAAGTACCGTGTCACGGACGCTCTTTACGAACCGGCTCCCGAACACGGTCGCCGGCGTCTGGAACCCCCTGACAACCTCCCCACCTAGGATCCGCTCTGCGGCCTGAACTGAAGCTAGCGGCGTGAAAGTGTAGCCGTTCACCGTATGCAGAGCCGCACGCTTGACAGTTCCGTCCGCACCAGCCACCGTGACAGACGCATGGTACGGGTTGGCTTCCCTCTCCTGCGCAGTCGGGCCGTCCGGCAAGGCATCCAGATCGCCCGAGGGGAAGGCGTTTCCAGCCACGTGAACAAATGTCCGAATGTTCGAAGCCCCAGTCGACTTCCATATCGTGATCAGGTCCGGCAGCGTCACCGGGAAGCACGACACGCTCCCCTTCCCGTCGTTGAAGTCGAAACTATCCGTAGCAGTAGTATCCTGCGCAATCAATTCCCCATCAACTCGCTTGAGACATTCGGCCGTCAGATTTTCTGACGCGCTGACGGCGGAGCCCCGCGACATCGAGCCGGCGACGAGGAGCGCAACGTCGATGCTGACCGGCTTCTCGATTCCTTCGGCCGCATACCCGGCCAAGCATCCCAGCATGGCAACGCTCCCGCCGCATCCAGGCATAAGCATGACGTTCTTCTCACTGGCTTCGGCGTCCAGCTTCTCCGCCAGGCGATAACTGTCGAGCTCCGCCGCGATATCCAGGTAGTGGACGCCGTTCCTGATGCAGGCCGCCATAAGCGGACTAGCGGTTCGCATGAATGGGCCGGCGCAGTTTAGGAAGACCCGAACGCCCTTGAGTGCCGCGTCGAGGATAAATGGGTCGTTTACATCGAACACGAGGAATTTGGTGTCGAGCTTGGATGCGAGATCTCGTATCTTTCTGTCTGACCTGCCGGCTAAGATGACCTGCAGTCCAAGTGTTGCTGCATATTCGCTGGCGATGCGGCCGGTGTAGCCGTAAGCTCCGTAGATCATGAAGGCCGCCATGGCAGTATCGGGATTATCGAGCGGTTTGATGATGGAAGAGGTCAGGAGATAGGTGTATTGTAGATGATCGTGAAGCCAGTCTATCCTCAAGTATATATATTCTGTCTATAGCCAGTGTTAGGACTATGTTCTCTTGCGATTAGACCCCGAAGCCCTGTTCGATGGCGACTCGGCACTCCGTCACCGATGATTCAATTTCTTCAAGGACTGAGGTCGATCTCCAAGCTCTGCCTTCACCAGCCGAGCCCCACTAAACTCGGGATTCCGACAAAATTACCAGCATTGCCAACAAACAGAAAAGGGTACCCCACTGAACATACCCTAGCACGGGCATAAAACAGGACAAAACGGGGGTAGGAAACAGCCGTTGTGAAAGCAGATACCAGTGTACATACAGCACCGAAGCGAAGTCAGAGCTACAAATACCCAAGTAGTCGCGGCTAAACAGACTATAATAAGAAAGGCGCTAATCAGAAAACGATACGAGCAGGTAGGGACAGGGATTATGTGATCATCCAACTTCCATTGTAAATCCGGCCGGCCGGAGTTCCTGGCGGTCCTTCGTACCTTCGGCCGGAGTTGCCGACCACGACCTTGCCACTTTGATTCCTCATTCCACCGACACTGACCCAATGAGGTTCCATCCGGCAAAACACGAAGGAGAGCACGGGGAGGGATTGGATATGCCATAATAATACCTAGTGCATCCCATAGATAGGTCAGGCTATCCCTGGTGTTGTCAACATAGAACACACGAACATGTCGGAGCAGCGGGACCAGTCCACCCACACGATTAATATACTGCCGATAAATGGAGCTCCGCCTCAGAACAGGCAGTCTATTGCACTCGGATATCGTATTTCTACCTCCAAACTTTATACCCAGCCCCCAATTACCTTCCTCATCTAAAATGATGGTCAACGAAATGCACGCCAGAGTTACCCCCGCCCTATAGTTCCCGTCCGCATGAATATATTTGACGGTGTATCCCTCCCCGCGAATTCCTCGTCCACCTGGTACACAATCTCCGGCCCCTCCTGCTGAAATCCAAGTCGCGCATACACCGACCGCCCCATGGAAGACGCCTCAGTAACAGCCTCCATCCCACCCCGCCTCTCCACCTCCTTCAGGCCCCACTCCACCAACTTCCCCGCAACGCCCCTCCGCTGGAACGCGGGGTTTACGACACACATATCGAGCCCCATGATCGCAGGACTCTGCGTAGAAGCAGCCTTCCTCGCCGCCTCCCACCGTTGCTTGCATAGCGAGCCCATCACCTGGGCCAGAAACCGCTGCTCCGCCTCGTCATCGGGGTAAAGTTCCTCGATCCCCATATCCTTGATGAGGTTCTCGGGAGGAGGTACGCCGCGACCCTCAACCGCCGAGGTTTGCATCCATATCGCTACCCCAGCCACAGCGCGTTGGGTAGGGTCCTGGGGGTCTGGGACCGTGGCCTTGATGAAGGTCGTGTTGAGATTGCCATCGCGATCCCTGGTCGCGTCGCGCCAGCGGGTCACCATGCGAGCCACACACTTGGTTCTTCCCTCGGGGGTATCCCATCCCGGATTCATCGCCATCCAGATGGCATCGCGGGTCTGGCGGCCGAAAGTATTGCTAGCGGCATCGAAGGCGTGCGCAATGTCGTCCTCGTGCTGGATCACTTCGACGCGGACGTCGGAACTGGAGTTGGCCATAATTGCGGTAGGGTTTGGTGTGAGATGGTATGTGATGGACTGGAGGTGAGAGCGAGAGAGGTATGAATGACCGACCACCTGCCAAGCCCAAAGCCGAATAGTTTGTGACTTTTTGGAAGCAATGACTCAGCTTTCCCGTATCAACTTACTGAAGTGGCCCTGCCAAGTGGAGATTGACATCACGACTGGCCTCAAGTACGTAAAAGAGGCGACATTTACCCGGAGTAGCTCCCCTTTCACCCCAAGCGAACAAATCAAATCTGCACCTCGAAGAACGCGTACGGCCGATTTGTCAAATATTACGTAGGGTATTTCTTTTGTTGACTTTTGTTTTGTGCAAGGAGTCCGACGTATCTCATGTGATGACAATCTATCTCCCCTGAATGACAGCTGTCTCAAAATCCTCCATCTAGTTTTGCCAGATAAATGTTTCTTCGGAATGTGGGGAACGTGTTGGCTAAACTCGCTCGACAATTTTGGTTGTATCACCTGCCATGTTACGGGTACTCAGATAAGGTCTCTATTTAATAATTTGATGTAGCCGTTGTGGCGCAAGAATAGAGATGAAGATGGACATGAAGTGATGGTAGTAGATGAGATTCAGGTTAGGAAATTTATCTATGATCTTGCAGTATTCTCAACCAAACATCTGTTCTACTCATAGGCTGCCTCCTTTGCCGTAGCCAACCACACCCATGTTCCCCCCTATTCTAACTCCGCGGTCTCATTTCGTCTTACTCCTGCATGAATTGTTCATGATCTTCTGGATATGGGGATCCTGCTCCTTCCACGTCTGTCCCATCTTCTCTGCGCCCCCATTTGTGCTGAGGTCCTTGCGAGGCTTTGCCAGGTCCCGGTATCCCTTCGCGCCCCCGAGGCTCCCAGCACCCCCCAGCAACATGGTCATGATGGCCAACGGTGCTGACTCGGGGTCCTCAATGATCTCGTAGATGCTCAAACCAGCAGCACCACCTGCCTCAATAGCACTCAGCATGCGCGCAATATTCGCCCCCGCCCTTCCAAGGCTGCCAACAGCTGCACCGACAAAGGGGATGAGGAACAGGACGCCAGAGAGGATAGTAAGGATGAGGTTCTTCTCGTTCTCCTTATCGATCTTGTCGCCCATTTCCTTCACCTCCTTCATGTTGATGATGGCGTCGGAGAGCATGAAGACCGGGGCGCTGAGGACTTGCACGGCGTCCTCGGGGCTTCCGTCCCACTGATCCATGGAGATGTCCCACTCTGTCGCGAAGAACTCGTCGTCGAGGTTGTCAAAGTTATTGCGTGCTTTGTCCACGATATCCTTGGGGTCAGATATCTCTATGTTGTCCTTACCCCTGGGGAACCCGTTGTTCGTCTGGGTGGTATCCCAGCACATGCCCGTGCCTCCGGACTGACGGTCGCAGGTGAATACATCGCGATAGACCCCGAATTCAACCCACTCTGGGTCGATGCCAAAGTCCCAAAGCTCGTCTTCGTACTTTTTCTTCTCTTTCTCCTTGAACTCCCACCAGAAGGTCCAACTCTCGTACATGCCAGGTCTAGAGTCCACATCCTCGCAAGAGAGGTCCTCGGCGTCGTCTTTGTCCAGGTTGGTTTCGGTGATGTGGGCCTTGCACGTGAAGTACTTCATCCCCTTGTCCCTCATGAACTCTTCCAATCTGGTGTTGAGGGTCTTTTTGATGTAGTCGGCGTATGTGTCGAACTTGCCATCGTATCCCTTGGCAGCGTCATCATACCCGTCGAGCGAGGATTTAAGCATCTTGGAAAGGATGCGTAGCGTATGGACGGAGGCACAGACTGGGTCCAACCCTTCCGATTTCCCTGCCAGGTCTTCAAGGGACTTATACTCAGCGTCCCAGTCACAGGTCTTAAAGTCGCCGATATCGATGTCGTCCCCGCCATCATCCGATCTCTCCTTCTCGGCTCGGTCGGCACCGAGATCCACCGCCCAGTCACTCACGCCTCCGAAATTAAGATCTTTGTACCAGTCCACACGGCCTTCTTTGGTGGTCGAGTCCATGTACGATACCCACTCAACACCGTCATATACGAGCATATCGGAGTCGGAGTCATCGTCGTGGAACCATTCGTATTCTCCTCCACCGAAGCTATCGCCGATTAGCATGATCTGGTTGATTTCGGCGTCGGCAAGATATCCCGCCTCTCCTGTACACACTCCCTTCTTCGCTGGCGATTTGTTCTTCTTGCCCGTGTACTGGCAGTTGGCTCCGGTGCAGCCAGCTTTGGCCATCTTGAAGCTGCGGCCGAAGCTGCTGATTCCAATGAAGAGCTTGGTGGACGGCACGCCGGCCTTTGTCACCATGCTGAGGGCGGTCTCGGTTTCCGTCTTGTTAACGTGGCTTCGGAGACACTTCCCAGACTTGCAGCCGGGCTAGAGAGAGAACATGAATAGTTAGCAGTGGAGTAGGATTAGGCATGAGGAGGTAAGAGGGGCGGAGCTTTCGTACCTGGGCGTATTCGTTATCGACATCCCACTGACCGTGAAGATCATACGTCATGTAAATGATATAGTCCACAATCTTGGCAATGTCGTCAATCGGGAAGTGTCGAAGATACCAGTAGCTTGCCGGTGCAGCAATCGAGACCGACTTGTCCTTCCCTAGCTTGGATTTTACTAGCTTTAGGAATGCGACATAGTTAGGACCATCCTCAGGTGATCCGGGCGATGTTCCGGGTATGTCGTCAGCCCCGGGATACTCCCAATCGAAGTCGACACCATCAAGGTTATGTTTCTTGACGAACGCCGCAACGTTCGAGGCAAACTTCTCGCGATTGCCCTCCTTTACACCATTCCGGAACACGTCGATAGTTTCGGGTTCGGTGGAGAAGGCCCAACCACCAAAGGATATGATCTTCTTGACCTTCGTGGACCACTTTTTCAGTTTATCGAACTGCTCCTGGATGTCGTCAACATTGATTTCGAAAGTGGGAGTGATAGTTCCGAAGGAGAAGTGAACATGGGTATAAGTCTTGTCGGAAATCTCGTCGACGTCCATGTGGAGACACGGCCGGTTCTTATTCCAGGCCTCGAAGTATGCTACGCGGGAAAAGGAGGACGGGCCCTTTTTGTTGTTCACGATATCCGTGCCACAATTGGAAATGCATCCGTTCGTGTTGTTCTTAGCAGTTCCGGGGGTCTTGTCGATCGTGGTATCCTTGCAGAACTTGTATTTGTTAGCAAGAGGTACCAGCAATGTAAAACCCATTCCGTTGAAGATTGACTTACCTCCTCTGTCGTACCGCACTGGCCCCAGGTGTTGCAGCACGCGTTCAGGGGGCACTGGTTTAGGTCGGCAAACTTGGTCTTGCTCGGACGCGGGGTCCCGACCACCGTAGGACCACACTGCGCATTGGCATCTTCTGCGGGCATGGGCGGGTCGCCATCGCTCAGGCAGATCTTCTGACCAGGCATGAGCCTCTTGCAGCCCATCCATCCCCACGTCTTCCCCTTGTTGAACTTATCGAGATCGCCATCCTTGAGGAAGAACTCATTCTTGATATCATCACAGAACTTGTCCTTGATGGTGTACGACCGACAAGTCCCGTCCTTGTTCTTCTTGGGCCGGAGGTCGGGCTTCTTTCCAGGGGAGCAGCAGTAAGGTTTACGCGGCTGAATAGCATCGCAGAAATCACTCTTGCCGCCGCCGTTGTACTCATAGAACTGTTTGGGGGTGATGTCGCAGGCTTCCTTCGCGAGGGTGTCACAGATATCACCGTGGTCCGACATGACATACTTGCAGGTTCCATCCTTGTTAGGCTTGGGGCTGAAGTCAGGCATGGTTCCAGCGTTGCAGCAGAAGTGGTCTCCAGGAATGATTCCCTCCTTGCACATCTTCTTCGCGTTCTTGTTGAACTTGTATAGGGCGTCGAGATTCTTCAGGCGGCACTTCTCCGTGGCGATGGTGTAGCAGTCGTCCCCTCCCTGGACCTCATATGCCTTGCACTCAGCCCTGGGGGCGAGAAGAGATCGAGGTACCCAATGCGCGGGCGCAGCGGAGCGGGCAGTCACAGTTCTGTCGTTGGAGGAAGAAGCGGCGACGCGACCACCCATGGTGACCGCGGTAGCCGAGACGATGCTGAATTTCTGGTCTTTCCAGGTCTCGCCGGTCTCGAGGCCTTCGAGACATTTGGCCTCATGCCATTGCCCCAACGTCTGATGAACGGCTTTGATATCGCCTGAGGTGTCGGCCATGATGCCGAAGGAGTGTCGAGACGATCTCTTGCCCTTGGGCCCACAGATCTGCGCAGCAGTGACCAAGGGAAGAGAGTCGGTAGACTCGACGTACTTGATGAATTTCTCAATCAGAGGGACTACCGACGATTTGCTGACCTCGTGACCGACAAACAGGCCGAGGATGGCGGAACCCTTTTTGGCAATCCTCGTGACTTCCTGGCAGGTTGGATCGACTTTAAGGTTGTTGGCCAGCTCTTTAGCGGCCTCCGCCACATCCGATGGAGACGCCGAAGCTGTGGAGTTTCCGCCAGAAGACTCCCCGAAGAGAAGTTGGACGTCCGCTTTGGTGGACCGTTGGGGAGCCCCTGTGCCGCAGGGCGGACCGTAGTCGTTCTGGTCGGTGTCGCCTGATGCGGTACAGGCCCGAAGGTCCGTCCTCCCGTCTTCATCTTCAAGCGGGAACCTGACGTTGGCATCCAGGAGCTGGGTCTTGTCACAGCGATCCAGGGCACCGAGACTGTGGACGACACCCCATCTGCAACTGGTGGGTCCACTCTCTGAACAGGAAACTGCGCACCCATGCCTGGGGGTATCGGGCACGGGGGCGGAGGGGAACATAGAATGGCTGACATTGAGGGCCGCAGCCCCGGTAATGTAGCCGAGAAGAGCGGCGGCCACGGCCGTAGTCCTCTTCGACTTCATTCTGCGGGACTGATTAAGTCGAATAAACGACGTATAAGAGGAAAGGAGGAAACGGGACTTGTTGAGTAGAGTGAATGAGGTTTAAAGATTGACTGTAGTTGGCTCAAACGAAATATGAAGGAATAGTCAACAGTAGGTCAGTTGAAGAAGAGATTGTGATGAAGCCAAAGACATATACGCATCCATGATACTGGCAGACATATTTCTTATAGAAGTTAGCGGAGCGGCTGTGTTAACCACGATCTCCTTTCCCCAGCCGGAACGAAGGACCGCTCCCGATGCCAACAGACACATCATTTCGCTTCCTGCCCCTATGAACTGTACTCATAAGTAGGTGTAAGTACCGAAAAGTTGACAGAGGATTCTCGTATAATCTCTTCAGCCCGGGTAAGTTCGCCTCTGAGGTTACTATCGGCGCAGTGATAGACGCCGCAGGGCTTTCTGGTCTCTGCCGCGCTCCTGGGGGATGATGAATTTTTAGGTGTGGCGCTGCGGGAACTCGGTTACATCGGTAGCATCTCCCGATTAGGAAAACTGCCCCTTGCATACGGCAAGATCTCTGTTGCTGGGGGATCCTTCTCTGCTACGCCCCATTCTCTATTCGAAACCCTAAATTTGAATATGAATGGTTAACAAGCTAGAAAATTCGCAACGGGGCATAGGGCCAGATAGGGCAAGGCTATGAGTTTACTTGGCGATTTGCTCCTAAGAGCTCCGCCTACATTGGCACATCGGAGACGGGTCCCGACTCAGATCTTTCATCTAATCTCCCATCATCCCCTCGTTCGTCTACTGCAGTGTGTGGGCTAAGGAGTTAACACACGATCCTGATGCCGGGTCTATAACCAGATGAGGAAATACTAGGTAGTTCTACGCTTCGGGAGTTACTTGAAGCCACGAGGGTTTTGTTTGAATCCCGATGCACTTTGGATCAGCTCTCACTTACCCTGGTTTAAGTCCCTTTGTGTGTAGGGGTTATATTTCCTATACAAATAAGCGAAGTGGTGGCTAGCTTCCGCAACCGAAATGTCTCGCAATGCCAAGCTGTCCGCAGTGGTTGAAGGATCCCGCTTCATTTCCCAAGGCGCACTTTCAATTTTGGCTAAATACTGTTACGTCCATGCTTAGTCAAGAATGCGGGATGCCCCCTGTCTAATTATAGCTACACCCATCTTTGGGGGGTGATCGACCTGTCGTCCCTTTTCGCATGCAACGTGGGGGCGATGCGACGCCATCCCGCTACCACCCGCCGTGTCGTTCTGTAAGGCACACACAGATCGAACGATACTACGTACGTACTCCGCGCTGGAAAGATATCGATCGGCACTGGAACGAAGGAGCCGCGGCATGTTCCCTGCGGGTAGTGAACCATCCCTGGCTACAGGATTTAGCTCGCCCCTCTGCCGATATTATCACTGCGCCATGGAATACGAGGCACGCGTCTATTATTATGGGCCTACACCTTCGTCCGCGCTGAATAATACGGCACGATGCTGATATAGCCGCACTTGGCGGGTTTAAGAAACTCGATTGTGCCTTGCCATAAACTCCTCATTCCAAAAAAAAAAAACATTGGGGCATTCATAATTAGGAGCGACAATGGGACCAAGACTTTGAGCTGTATCAAGGTGTATCTGATCGTACCTAGGGGTATCGAGGACCGATGTCTCGTATAACGCTGGTTTTCAGTTGTGGCTAAGAGTAGTTGGGTATCCAACTCTCTGTGTTCAATGATATGTGGTGTTAGTCTCGGTATTCGAGTGCCTTGCATAAGAGGGCCTGATACTCTTGCCTGCTGCTCTCAACACTAGCCCCCTTCCCCTCCCCCTTCCGCCTAAGTTCGCCGTCCACTCTTAACCTACCTCTGATTTTGGACAAATCTGTCCTCCAACTTATTGTCGTTCCTTTTTCAATCGCTTCTTTTACTTTCAGTTTATTAGGAGCGGCACATCTCACAACGAGCCAGCCTTTTTATTCTTTTCTCGGCCACCCCAACACAATATCGTTTCTGGGAACCGGCCTCTCAACATGCGGCTTAACATCGCTTCCCTCATCTCCGTTGTGGGACTCGCCGCTCTCGTACAGGCCGGTAAAGAGGTCCGTGGCGCCGAGCTCCTGATGTTCTTTGAGGCCTACCGCATGGACGTGGATATAAAGGGCGTGGATGGAGCCACGCTTGCCAAGGGCTGCAAGCCGCTTGAAGCGGACTTCGAGGACGGCAAAATTCCCGCCGGCCAGAAGGGATGCAACCTGTGGGGCTTCATGCGGACGGTTGGTGAGCCTTCGTTCAACCCGAGCCTCGACATCAAGGACCCAAACGATCCGGACCAAAAGAACGCCAAACAGGTGAAGGGATGGAGCCTTGTCACGGATCCGATGTCTCCGACGGTTGAAGAAGTCCGCAACATGTACAGGTGGGGATCGAACCCGTACTCGAGGATCCAACCGAAGGAGATGTTCCCCGACAAGTTTGGCACCGTCCGAGGGGAGGGGAAGGACACAAACGCATACTTTGACTTCCACAACATGCAGGCCCTGCTGGGCAAACGCATCGATACCCTCTCTGCCGAAAACATGGAAAAGGCGAAGCCCCACCTGGAGAAGATCAACGTCTGTCTCCAATGGGCGGGCGAGGGGCGAAGAAAAGACCAAGCCCCATTCAAGATCAAGGCCGCCAAAGATGTTCTTAAGAGCTTCAAGGCTAACGTCGACGCCTTCACATCGAAGAAAAAGAAGTCCACAATCTCAGAGTCTCATTTCGGCGAGTGGGAGGAGATTAATACCAAGGAAACAGCCAAGAAGATCCGGAAGACGAAACTCGACAAGGACCTTGAGCCAGCTAGGGAGGCTATTAGAAATTTGAGCAAGAACTTTAGAAACGGGTTGCTAAACTACCACGTTGGGGGGCGGCCCATCGGGGGTAACGGGTCGGCTAAGGACCACGGGAATACGGCCGACGCATCGGCCAAGCTGATGGAAGCGGTGCAGAAGCGGCTGGGTGGTGATGCTTGCGAGTGGCCCGAACCGAAGGAGTAGGCAGGGTGAATGCCGTGGTGGATACAATTTGGCGTCTTGTTTTGAGCGTCGGGATCCCGAATCCAATTGAATTTGTCTCTGTCGCTCTATTTCTAACTTAAGAAGATCATGTGGGGAGGCATTGCGGACCTTATAGGGGAGTTTCTACCGTCCCAAGTCATTAGTGCTTCCTCCGGTCCCGGAACTGATCTGTGAGAGCGTAGTGCCTGTAGTATACATCTGGTCCCCCTGAACATGTCTACGCGTAGGAAGCCATGGCTAAGGCAGATAGAGATGAATAAGGCAGAGTGGATAAAGTATGTAATTTCATAGTAGAGGACTGTAAGCCATAGTCATTATCGAAAACTGCCTATAGATACTACCATAGCTATTAAAAAATATACTTAGATCTACCCTGGACACCATTCATTTAATCGAAAGTCTCGGTGATAGTCTCTCAAATTCTCACGCACTAGCCCTAGCCTCGATAGCCGTCATGAGCGCCTTGAAAGCAGCATCATCCTTGGCTAATGTCCCGTCCTCCGGCGCAAATGGCCCATCATAAGGACGTCTGGGCTCTATCCATTGAGTCGGGCCCAAGCCAATGTCGTACTCGATATACTGCATTTGCCAGCCTCGGGACTCCTTCATCCCCGCACCGTGCAGATGCCTTCCCGCCTTCCACACCAGCTCCGCGTCTTCGTCGTCATCCTCGTCGATTGGCGCGGGGCAGGCAAAGCTGCGATGTAGCTGATGAGAGGCATGGTGCTCCCGTACATCCGAGGAAACACCGTCATAGGAGCCATCGTACTTGATCGCCATAAGGGTATCGTCAGGTACACCATACCAGGTGCCGTGGCCCATCCGGAAGACTTTGAGGCCTTTCATAGACTCCGCCCAGCGTATGAGGATGTGGTTCCACCGCATGGGGTATTCGCGCGTCTCTGGGTTATAGTTTGGCCCGAGGACGGCCTTGGGGTCGGGATAGCCCGGGTCGCTGCTACTGAAGGGCCCGACCTGTCTAGCCTTGAACAAGACGGGGCAGTCGTCTAGGTAGAGCTCCTCAAGTCCCCCGCTGCTATTATCTCTGCCGATAGACGCAAGCCACTCAACCTGCCACTCGTGAGAGAAGACGTAGTTTCCGAGCGCGAGGACCTTGAGATGCGGGAACGGAGAGTCCTGGCCGAGAGCGAGAGAGCGGAAGTCCATCTTCGGGAACCAGCCCCAGTAGTCTCCGTAATATAGCGAAAGGACCCGCAGATTGTTGGCGACAGCAGGAGACAGCCAAGAGCGAGGAAGATTTTCGAAGAATTCGTACCTCTCCTTAAAGTATATCGAGTTCTCCGGTGCAGGGTCGCACGATTCGGTTGTGACTAAGAGTTTCAGGTCGATAAGGCTGGGGAGGGTGATGACCTTCTTCCAGGCTTCGGAGAGTGCCGGTTCATGATAGTCCGCAAGATTTGTGATCGTGAGCTCCTTAAGATGGATAACCTGGCCCGAGGGAAGGCTAGAGTCTTCGTCAGGGTAGGAGTATCCGGGCTCCCATTCCTGCTCCATCCTTTTGTCGATCTGCACCTGGCGCTCCTTGGTCCACATGCCCGCCACGCAATGGCAAATGGTGTCTAGCACCCTGTATCGAAAGTTCCAGGTCTCTTCCAGAGCAAGGCCCGACCGGTCGTCGTCGTCCTCGCCACAGTACTCGCTGAAGCGCAAGTGAAGCACTTTGAGGTTTCCGAAGCAACGGAGGTGCGGCAAGTTATTCATGAACGCCTCTGGAATCTTGTAACCCTCGTTCGAATGGTACGCGAAGCCAGGGCCAATCCAGGTATCGATCGTCAGCTCCCAGACGAGGTCGCGCAGTTTAGGTGAGTAGGCTATTTTTGCGAATCGCTCTGCCGAGCTGCCGTGGCCCTCCAGGCGCAGGCTTCTGTATGCCCAACGCTGGGCGATGTCGCCAAGCTGGCGTGACACGAGTCTCAGCTGGAAGAGAGTCGGCTTGGACATGTGTGAACATACATGGTCCCAGATATCAGCGGACAGTTCTGGCGGACTAGGCGGGGAGCCTTGGGCGCTTAAGGAGGCCATGTCAAAAAGGGTAGGGCTTTGAAATCTAATGTTGCTAGGAGTGAGAATGTTTCGACTGAGAGTCGTTGTCGGCCTGAAGCTGCTCGTATCTGAATTAACGCCATTTAGCGTTTTTTTTATATCTGATGCTGCGCCAAGCGGTGGTGTTAACCCGCACAATGGCGCTTTGCTGCCTAAATAGTGTAGCCCAAAAGGTGCGGATACATCCTTCAAGCCATTAATGCTCCTCGAGTTACATGTGGGCCCTGCGCTCATCTAACCAATCCCACCCCACGATGTTGCCTATTCTGGAGAGGAGAGAAAGTCCAGCCAGTTTTGAATGTTTGCCAAAACCACTCAAATTGGGTAGTATTTTAATCAAAGGTATCATAGCCAGCCTAGTCCACTTGCGATATCATCTTGAAATGAAATACCCGTAAACCGCAGCTCGAGTCCACACTACAAAGCGGCGCGATGGTTCATGCGGGCTGGAATTCCTCATGCACGTGCCTAAACTATAATACCCGTAAGGTCTTCTATTTCTTTACTGTATATGAGGCTGCGATATCCTGCCACCAAATTATGGCAGAGATATAGAATATGCATGAGTGTGGGTTTCGGCTTGGGATTCTTGCTAGGAGGACTTAGGTGGTTATTTATAGACTGGCCAGGCGAGGAAATAGTATCATAGATTATAGTTATATAAAATACTTTCCTAGAAGACATTTTTTTTTAAAAAAAAATTGTTTAGACAATTACCTAGATCAACTGCATTATAATTACAGTACATTTATGCAATTTTGCATTCCACATCCACCAGATAATGCTTTAGTGACTCGCTACCCTCAGGCTCAAGGACCAGAGCCGTCAGTTTCCCACCGTCCACACACTTGCTGTCCAGTCCGAACGAGTAGTCCCGGACATTTATGCCCCGCTTCGAGTCGTGGCCGTAGAAAAGGGTAAGCGTTTTACCCTCGGGCTTTGCCTTCTCCACCTCGTTCCATACCTCCACCCACCACTGGCCCTCGTTCGTATCGATAGGAACAACCGCAGGGTCCCTTCCGCCGTAAAACTCCAGTGCCCTTTCCTTCTCGGCTGCAATTTCGTCCAACGACGGCTCCGTTCCAGGCAACATATCCCTCAGCTTCGTGTGAACCGTCTCCTCAAACGCAGCCGCCTGCGTATCGTTGGCGAACCCATCGTTGTCATCGAGATGCAAGACCGTGCGGACATTGTACATTGCCCACGGATCCTGGTCCTCGACCTCCACGCCGGGGGCCATGCCACCGTGAACCACAGCAGCCTCGCCCAGACTGGGTAGGTCCCCAAGGCGGAGCACCAGCGGGCGTCCAGCCGACCACTTGCGCTGCGCCGGGCTCATAGTCCTTGCCGTCTGGAGAGCTTTCAGCTCGTCCTCGCTGAGGGTGCCCTCATACTCGGCAACGGCGGCGTCGGCGTCGTCGCCCGCGGCCTTGGCCAGGGCCCGTGCCATCTCCGCCCCAGCCCACGTCCGCAGGACCCTATCCTCGTGGTTCCCGCGAACGCTCGCGGCGTTGATCCGCATGGCCAGGTCGACGACTCCGGCACTCTCTAGCCCCTTGTTGATCATGTCGCCAGCGAAGATGACGCGGTCCCCGCGCGATTCAGAGAAGCCGGCCTTCTCCAGCAGCTTCTCGAGCTCCGAGAGCATACCATGGACGTCCCCGATGATGAGCAGGCGGGGGGCATCTGGGCCCCAGGGCGGCGAGAAGGGCGGAGAGTAGGGAGCATTGTGAGTTGGGTTCTGGATACGATGGATCTCTTTGCTAAGACACGTTGCGTAGCAAATCGATAGATTGGCCAGCAAGGCCGTGAGTTTGGCGATCACCATCTTGAGCGGTTGAGGTCCGAAGCTTTGCGAAGTGCTGTCGTCCGGTGTTACCACGAGGTGATTGTGGGTGGATGTCCAAAGTCGCAAGGGGAATCCGAGTCCACTTCACACACGCGACGCCTTGCTACTTATTGTAAACGGCTACCGTTCACATCATATTTACCCCTGTGAGACTGACGAATGCAATCCTCGTGTGATTTTATGGGGAAGGGCGGACCATAAAGCCCACGTGCGTATTGGTTGAAGCTTTGGCTACTAGTGGCTCTTGGCACCAGATCCTGCACGACAATTCGCTCAATATGGCCCAGCCTATCCGTCCTTGCACCACTGCTCGTCCTGCTGTATAACACGTGGGATCATCCCTGGGCCTTGGAGTTTCCTTAGTTCTACTGAAGTAGTTCACCAAGGAACATTTAAAATGAAACATTCAATAATAGGCATTACTAGGCCTGTTTCGCCATTGTCGTGGCACTAATATTGCTACTGACTCGCCATTTTGGTTGACCGAGGCGTTCCTTGTTCGATGATAGGAACGCACCTTTTTGAAAGCATGCGCGAAATATTTCCAGCGTAACGCTTGTAGGGCTGGGGGGGAGTCGCGCGTTCCAAGGCACGCGACCCCTTGTCACCATCTAATTCGGTATCAATGGAGAATGAATGACGCACTTACCCACACCTGTCACGAACATTTCCATCACCATACATCTCATCTAGTATGTCAAGGAGCCTCAGGGCTAGTCAAGTCTCTCGGGTGTGATGGATTTTCTCCGATAGTCGAAGATCTGATCTGAGAGCTCAATTGTTTGAAACATTTTAAAGAACCTATATGCTCTTTCAATTTAATCAGCAAGAGCGGAGTAAACTCAACTAGACGTTCATGTGTGTATGTACGCCACTCTATTCAAGTCCCCCCTTGCCCCTTAGATAAGTGTGACACCGCAGCCTAGGCGATACACATCCTGTATTCTGTAGTTGACTACTTTTCCTGCATCGGGGAAGAATGTCCACGAATACCCTTACACTCGACGAGGAGGAGACTCTGAGTCTCGTCACCAACCACCCAACAATTCTCATCCCTCCTGCCAGCGTCAAAACGGACCACAGCGTCAACATCTTTGTAAACAGAGGCAAACAACGCCTACCCGCCGACCAACATCCGCTTATCAGTTCACCAGACAGACTACCCTGTGCTGTAGAAGGAAAGTCATTGCACATGAGCTTTCTCATCCGACAGGAATCGGCCATCATTGATCATCTGGAAAAGTTAGTCAATAAAATGACCGAGGTGTGTGTGCTGAAGATTGCTCTCCTATAATCGTGCCAGCAGAATCGTAGCAAAGGGTCGGTGGCATGGAGTTCAAGGTAGGCAGCTCGATAATGCGTTGACTGGAGCGCCATCGCGATGAAAGTTGGAGTTGATGAATTGACCACTACGCAGCGTACTGTTCCGGACAGGTAGATGAGAGAAAAACGACGAGGCCAATAGGAGGCAACATCGAAAGATATAGGCCCATAGGCTGGCCCACAATACATCTATGCACGCTTCACTTCAGTCAAGTTATATTTTGTCTGGTAGCGGCAGTTTTGTTATCTCTGATCCACATGACGACCCCGCAAATCGCCCGAGAACTCGTGTCCCCGCAGTAGCACCGGTTTATAGACGATCTTGACACCAGTGCCGATCCCACCTGCCAAGTCCCCACATCCCCAGACGGGGATATTACCTAGTTGAGATCAACAGATACCGGACTTCCCGAACAATCTACCCCGCACATTATTCTCCCGTTGCCCAGGATATTGACTGTTAGCGCTAGCGGTCTTAGGACAGCTACACTAACTAATAGAGAGCTACCGAAGTGTTTCAAGGAAGAGGCAGGCGAGGCCTGGAATCACGCGGCCATTATTGATGAGGAGACGACAGTCTATAGTGCTAGATAAGGTGGGGGGAGAGGGTGGCATAAGTACCATAGCAGTCGTGATACGATGGGGCCACTAGATCAGGGGTTGGAGGAATGTACGATGGCGAAGAATCGTTCTATCCCCCCATTAGATTCAACACATCTTTGGAGGGGACTATTACGTGGGGAGTTCATACTTTCATTTATAGGGGAACCATACCGGCCATATTATTGAGAGCCGCAATGTTTCTGCACGATGGAGGCCTGAGTTCATGGGCCAAGGATATAAAGCCACCAATAAACCCCACATATCCTCGAATAAAGGACAGAGACCCACACCAGGGCTACAGTCCCGTATTTGTGATAAAGTAAAAGAGATAGGGGGGGTGTTTTTTTT